>CM031239.1:696615624-696845061 GCA_018340775.1 Taxus wallichiana var. yunnanensis
AATGATTTGATACTACATACATATATATATATATATATATGTTTGATCATATGGGCGCTAAGGGCTATGTATGGAGCCCATATCAAGCCTATGGAGGGTAGTTATAGGATAGAGTAGAGCTATGTTGTATTCGATGGACTATGTGGTTGGAGGACTAGTTCTGGGGATAGCCAAGCTATTTCAAGAAGAGTGAGTGTCACGTCAATTTGGCATGGTTTAAGATGTGCCCCGAATCCATATATGTGTGTGAGCCACTAGATTACTAAGGAGGCTAGGAGAAAGAACAAGACCTATAGGAACACAACTAGTGCCTCCTGGGTGCGAGATGAGATGGATGCGAGTCATAAAGATGATATAGGTGGATGATGAAAAATGTATAGGGACATATAGTGAATGGTGGAAACATAATGATGGGTTCTATTATTTCCATATATCATGGATGGAGGGAGCATCACTAATTAGAGCTATATAGGGGTAGGTATATTCCTTAGTGGTGATGGTATTACAAAAATGACAACAGTAGCGTGTGTATTTACTTGTTGTTAGGTGTTTATTGTCACTTAGTTATGTGATTGTGGTCGTCATGTATAATAACTAATACAAAACTATATGCTTGCGGGTGATGCGTATTAGTCATTGATCATGGATTCATCGATCCATACATTGGAGCAAAATGTACCTCCGGACATGCTCGTGGGTGATGGGATGTTAGAGAGAGTAGATTCCATTGAGGGCGAGCATGCCCATTTTTGAGCTGGTGGTAATAATAGCTGCTACATGTACCGTATTGTGTAGTGAGTGTGATAAGGTGAAAGTGGAGACTTAGCGAGATAAGGAGGCTATAGGAGGAGGAGAGGTAGTAGAATGTGTTCATGAAGTTTTTAGAACTAAAAGGGTTGCTTCACAGAGTAGTCATTCGAGGTGGATTTATTATGTAGATAGGTGGAGAGATATAGGGGCCATGAATAGTGGCATAGATTGAGAAATGAAGCATCTATTTCTAGGGTTCCCGTAATTTTATATAATGATAGTGGTGATGATGTATGACATATATTGATGTAGCTATGTATGGGGTATTTTCCTCCTAGTGATTCTATTTTTGTAACTATGATTTTTGATGATATATATATATATATATATATAGTTAGATGATTGGCATTATTGTGTTGTGTTAATGTCATTTTATATGTGATGTGATGGATGATTTTCATATGTAGTTGTTTGATGTGTATTACGCAAATGAATTTATTAAAAATGGATGATGATGTTGATTAGGAAATATATAGATAGGTAATGCGTGAAAATTGGATTGTATGTATGAATGAAGATGTGATAAATGGTAATAGATGTATGTATGTAATGAGTAATTCTATTTAAATGATCGTAAAAATGTATGTAATCACGTGTTATCATGATGAATAAGTGGGAAATAAGAGTGATGCCCTAGCATATGTGTAATAATATGAGGTTTACTTATATAAGACCCTCAACAATCAAGAAACGAACCATAAAACTATTGATTTGGATGGTGATAAAGCATTTTACAAATGATATTCAATACACCAAGAAAGATATTCTATTCAACATACATATTACAAATAATACCGAGGCTAATAAATAGCCATGGAAATACCCGACTTCCTACAAACCAGAAGTCACACAACAAAACACCGTTAATATCATTGGTACAACAAAATTATATGTGGAGACAATATAATAAACTCAGTATTATTAATAATGAGTTATAATATAACTCATATTAATAATATTACAATAATAATGAGAGCACTATGATATTAAATCCTAACATTCCCCCCCTTAGTGCTGAACATGGGGAAAACACCATCTTCAACCAAGCAAAGCATGCCGCTCCGTAGCTTGCACATGGTCTCGAGCTGGTGGGAACTACATCATCCAGGGACCGTTCAACCTATTAGATGAATACATGAATTGGGACCGTTCAACCAATTCACATCAACCATCAAATTAGTCTAATCAAGAACACTTCCTACAATAGTATCAATGGTACAAATCATTATCATCTCGGGGGACACACAAGCACTCGATCGCACATAGAACAGGATGCTCATCCTGTTCTTATTCATCACACAAAACACCAAGATGTCACTAAAGTAGTTTGCGGCCTCTGAGGTAGTGACGAACTCGAGGACGCTGATTGTCCTCCTACCTCCGTTGCCTCCATCCTCCAACTATTTTGCTACTTACTTAGCAGATATGGAAATGAGGCTCATTTACAAACTACTGGGTGTCGGTTTCCACCGAAAATGCACCCCCCACTTGGACGTCGCGTACAAGCGATAATGCGTCCAATAGTAGAAATGTGAGGCAAATTTTTTTATTTTTACAATATTTTGACTTGTTGACTTTTTGACAATAGACTCATTTACTTTTTATGATTCAAACTTAAAAAAACCTTTTACGAGTTATTCATAAGGCAACCCACTCACGAAGTAGACTTGGTCCTCTATACAAAATAGCTGATTAAAAGGGCAAGGCCCAAAACAAATTAGTTAAACAGATAGATATGCAGCGTGCATCGAGAAGAATTTGCAGACTCTCCATTGCTAATTTGGAGAGCACCATCAAATTTTCCGCTTCTTTTTCTTTCTCTGCAACTAAGAGTATTGTCTTACAGAGTTGTGCAAACAGTGTGGGTGTCAACAGTGGAAAATGGATGAGATGTTACTTGCATGGTTTAGCAAGGGAGAAAGGATTGTTCGATTCTATTATAGGGGAGCGGATCAAGGGGTCCCAATTTAGGCGGGGCCTTATTCAACAAATCACCGCCGAACCTGTAAGAATGAAACAGCTTGAAGATTCTGACGCTGGTAAGTATTTTACTATGGCACACTTTGTAAATTATTGGTAAATTTTGGGAATGCATGCCAGATGCGAGCAGAATCGTGGAATTCGCAGGAGAATGAGATGTGGTTTTCTAAACCATGAACACTTTGATAACAGGTATTTTTATCAAATAATGTCTGATCCACCGGTTGAACTGGCGTCCGAGCTGGAGTTTCCCAAAGAGACTTGTATACAGATCACACGGGTGCAGAACAGTCGCTAAGATTTCAACAAACTAATTTACAGATCCATTATTCAGCCTGCTTTTATTCTTTCAACTCATACGGCATCGACAGGAACAATTTGGGGTCATTGTTGAAACCAGTGAAATACAAAACAATAGTAGCTTCCAACCAGTGCAAACGTGGCACTCAAATTTAAAGCAAATCAACAGAATGTAGATGAGGTATTGGGCAGATCACAATTTTCTAGAAAGATCAGGTTGCAACGAATAGAGATGTACAAGAGAACATAATCAGGCTAAGAAATATGAATACATACTAAGTATTTACCATCAAAAGCACCAAGAAAAAAACAAGCTCAAGACTCTTATCGAAATGAACCTTGCTCAAGAATGGAGACTGGACATATGGAAGAGGCATTTCGGATCTCAAGCGCCCGATACTAAATATTTGATTCGATCGCAATGCAAGCATTTTACAAATGATATTCAATACACCAAGAAAGATATTCTATTCAACATACATATTACAAATAATACTGAGGCTAATAAATAGCCATGGAAATAGAAAACTGACTTCCTACAAACCAGGAAGTCACACAACAAAACACCCGTTAATATGTGTAATGTACAACAAAATTATATTGTGGAAACAATATAACAAACCTGTATTATTAATAATGAGTTATAATATAACTCATATTAATAATATTACAATAATAATGAGAGCACTATGATATTAAATCCTAACAAAAATAAGAGTGTGTCATCAGAAATGTAAGATTCCCATTTTAAGACTTTAGAAACAAGGGATTTTTTTACATAATGTTCATTATTATAAATAAAACTTAATTTAGAATGCACATTCAATGCCATCTAATCTCAAAACAAAGTATACCTCCTCTCTCTCTTTAAAACACAATACAGTCTCAAATCAGAGTGACTCCGCTCCAAGAGAGTATAACTCTCTCTCTCTTTAATACAAGGTGGTTCAACAAGAGTATGACAGTTGAGTAAAAATCCTCCGATTGAAAATATAGGGAAATCACCACAACTAAACACCGAATCACCATTACAATCATTAGTAACAAACTGATAATGAGAAGGCAGTTCAAATTTCCAAGAAAGATTCACATTGTCAACATCCATGTAAGTGGTATTGTCATACCACTAACAAAATAACATGTTTGAACTTATCATTCAACCAAAACCCACTACTCAAATAGAAGTAAATATTTAAGTGATTCGATAAGAATAGACCTGTCCTACCTTCTTCCAACTCATCTGAACAAGATAACCACATACCTCTCTAGTTCCTTAAAAATCATATGACAGGTAGGGTTTGTTTCACTTAAAAGACAGAAAGGAAGAGGTAACTCTTTCCAAGAACCTCTATGACTGACAAGTCTATTTCTTAATGGAACACAGTTCTAGTTCCAATTATTTCTAAGAACAAAGTAGTCAAGATTTCCCACAAGACAAGAATACGCTCAGAGTAGATATGGATAAAATACACTCTAAGATTCACATGCCCTGTTAAGTTTGAAAACACAGTACAGTCTAGAAGTAGAAGTAAAACAATCATTCCTTCAATCGTCAAACAAAGGAGGCCACAAGGAAGTTTTACAGTCAAATTCGACCAAAACTCACAAGACCCCTTCCATCAAACAAGTACTAAAGGAAACTAGTTTTCAATACAAAGAAATGCCAGTAAGAAAACAACTCATCGATTTCCCATACAGAATCAAAATGACCAATAAGGAATACCTGTGTTGTGTTAAATTCATGCATAGACCACAAGTTCCAAACCCCTTAAGTTCAAACAACTCAAGTTCAAACATGAATATAAAATGGAAAAACATGTCTCCAGTAAAAGCTCATAATAATACCAACACCCTATTATGGGTTCAAGCCTTCCGTTTTCATAAGGAAGAATAAAATCTCAGTATAGAACTCAAGTACAAAGCACAACACAATAACTCAACAATGAGTACAGAGTTCATAAGAACTGTATATAAGATCCAAGGTTCAAAACTTCCATAAGTTCTACACAGTCCAAACAACCACTCGGTCTCAGTAAAGCTAAAACCAATCACGCTTCAATACAAGTTTAGAATATTCATGGAGTGCTACTACAACTACCCGAACACAATCATAAATAGAGATACAAGGCCATCCCAACAACACTATCAGTTCAAGTTCAAAATGGCCAAGGAGCTTCTAATTCAGATCAATGAGCTTAAGTACAGATTGAAACATGACAACCCATTAACGCATTCAACACCCAACAAGTAATAAGCCAACTCTTTTCACCTTATTTTCAAATGCAAGGAAACAAGCTTCGAAAACAAGCTACAAGCTTAATACAATAACATAACTACTAGTTCAAGTTACAGAGGCTAAAAGAGCTTCAAGTACAGATTGTAGAGTTCCAAAACAATTACATGCAAACCTCTAACAACCAGAACAGAGAAGTTTTCCAAAAACTATCAATAACAACAAAGGATTCAAATTCAAAAACCCACAAATTTTCCAAGCTTACATGCAAGTAAATAACCACATACATCAAGAAAATATGAAATTTCCAGTGAGGAGAATTGTGTTAATGAATCATTTAGAAGAAAACAAGAAATCTTAATGGGTAGAGCCTATCATGCCTGATAGTGCCTCTGCCGATTCAAGAATACTTCCAGCCGAGTTTCCAAGACCTCTTCTTCTCCAAACAAGATCAAACAACCATATTATTTTTCCACAATCCCACTTATACATTCCTCAAATGAAAATAGCTCAGAGAGTTCAAAAATAGCTACAAAGTGGAGATCAAACTAGCTGGTTCAAAGAACTAGATAACTCCATGCAGAGTGAAAATTATGAAGCATGAAAGGCTAAACAACCTCCAATGAATCTGCCAACATGCCTTTTAAGATGGCTTTCTCGCCAAACCCAAGGCACATTAATGCCATTAAAACCAATTTTCCCACTTAGCTTTCCTTGCCACTACCATTCATAGTTGGCGAGACCTAATTACAATTCATAGCACCTTTCCAAACTTAGAGAAGCCTCCATGTAGATTCCTATAACTTTCACTAACCCCTACCACACCGAGGTCCTTTCATATATTAAAAACCAAATCAAAACAAATCCCAATAAAAAGCCTTGGAACCGCCGCTTAGTTCCCATTGCTAATGACCCCTAGGTCCCCTTTCATATCCCAATAGTTAGGATAGATAGAATTTACTTAGGTTAGATCTTAGGTTAGTTTAAATAAATAACCTTAGGATATAACCCCTAACAATAGTTTGCCACCCTAGGTTAGGATGTAGTTTAAACCAAAAATATAGGTTCAGAAATAACTTAGCATCCCCCTAGGTTACTTCCTTACAAGCTAACAACTTAGGTTAGAATGTCATCCCTCGTAAAGGGTATAGTAATAGTAGTTAGGTAACTTACCTGAATCCTGTGTTTATTAGGGTACACAACCATCTATTTTTTTCTCAAGAGTCCAAAAGTAGGGTTCCTATTTCCCTTGACGCCATAAGTACCCTACAAGGGTCGATCAAGAAGAGCCAAGCTCAACACAAAATAGAATGCAAGTACTATATCTAAGATAATAAATAATTTTCCACAAACACAATTTTATTCCGTTAAGCCTCACAATCAATGAATGTCATTTTTTCATTCAGTTATAATAAAAAGATTTAAAACATACCTTGGATCAATGGAATTGATCCAAAGACAAATCCAATAGCAAAAAGTAAGTTGCAACTCTTAAAAACCAGATTAGCTTATCCAAAGAGAGTGAAATAGATTATTGCAAGCAACAACATACTAGCCCTCTAATCAAAGAGCATAATTGATTTATCCATTTCAATCATGATCTTCAGTAGTCAAAAGAACACACCTTTATCAAGAAAATCACATGTCAACACTTGAAATGCAAAGGAGGAATATAACCATTTTGAAGGTGTTACAAGAAATGTTTTGATAATGTATGCTAGTGTAGACACCAAATTTGGGTCACACTCCCTTGGTCCCCTTTAATCGAGTTAACATAACGTGTTAACCTAACTATAACCCTTTACCCTACATTCATATTAATTTAATTACTTACAATTGAAGTAATGTTCATCCTCACAATATTAATTATTTTAATTAGTTTAATTAAGTTAATTTACACCTCACCTAGCCACATCACTTAGAAACCTCACCATTGACTTATTCTTAGTCTATTAATTAAATAAGACCAAGTCTCTACTTATGTTAACCAACCTGGGGCTCTTGAAAACCCTAAAATTAAAGTCCTATTCCTTTTCCAATAACACTCCCAATTATCTAAGTGTTAACCCTAACTTGAGACCTAGATTAACAATCAGAGCATGCCAAAAATAGAAAATATTTTCCTATTTTTAGAAAACCTAGGATTTCCCTCATTAACCGATGTTGGTTATCCCTCAACTAATGTCGGTTATCCCTCAACTAATGTCGGTTATCCTCAACTAACGTTGGTCACCTTATATACCCTTTTGTAACCTTTTACCGAGGTTGGTAATTTTGAGTTTAGAGAGTTCTATTGCATTCAAGCACAAATAAGAGACTTCTCAACATCTAGATGACAAGATATACTCAACCATTGGCTCAAACAAGTACCGATGCTCATACCAAGGCATTAGAATATTCACGGGAACACTCTGGGAAATATTTCCATGACACTGACCACAAAGTTCTTCACGGATCAACCACTACCTTCCTTAACCTACCAGACCTACAAATATAAGTAAGTGTATTTGATTTTCATCATTCTATACTTGCTTAAAGTGTAGGTTCATTATATTTTGTTATCAGATCTTATTATTTCCTGCATTCCTCCATTCCCACATTCTTACCAATCTACCTATCCAACCACCCATGACCTTCTAGCTCTCCATACCTAACCTCTATGCATTCTTGAGTCTTCTTAGCATTATTACGAACCCAACCATCCTCCCTTCATCCTCTGTGCAATCATAGAGAAGTCCAAAACTAATTTTATTTAATTACCACCAAATTTCCCCTACCGATGTTGGTTATCTTAACCATCTTTGGTCTCCCCTCTATATCGGCACTAGTCATCAGACCGACGTTAGTCTCTATGTTATCTTATTCACTTATCTAGCAAGCCCTCAAACCTACCCAAAACCTCACCAAAACCTGATACCCCACCTACAACCTAACAACAGACCTTCCCAATTCTTTGTATAGACACAGAGAGGGCCTAAACACCCATTTTGACATTCTCGCCATTTTTGAAAGATCGATATCTGTTATACCATAACAAAAATTGGTCATACCTATACCGACATCGCTCACCCCGAACGACATTGGTCTCTCGTGCCTTATAAAGCGCCTTAGATCAACAAGCTTCATAATCACCCAAAATCAACTCAAACTTCACTAAATCCTAGCTAGACCCCTGTCATGACCCTCGACAACCCTGCTCAACCTATAACCTAACCTGGGACCTTCACCAGTGTAGTTATCAAGCATTTAATTGGATTGACACAGATAGTAGTTTGAGACACCTAAATCAGAACACTAGCATTATATTCTTTTATTTGCATGTTTAGTTATTTTATATTGAGTTATATATCAGTGGATTGACAACCATCAAGGAAGTATCACACTTCTTGGATCTAGCTCATGCTAGGAAGTCCACTAACTTTTTCTATTAACTATATCTTGTGGTCTTGCTTTGTATTATAGGTAGTTCCTCATAGCCAAAAGGAAGATCACACAATCAGCTTGGATTAGAAATCAGAAACATGTGCACTAAACCTACCAACTATAGAAGAACATGTATTTGTACTTGGCCTTTTTATCTTTCTATTTTATCATACTACAAATAGGTGAAATAGCTAGATAGATAGATCAATAAAGAAGATAGGAAAAATATGGAGCATGGTTTTTATTGTAACATATCCCTCAATAGAAAGTAAGAACCTTGAGAACACGAGTGTGTCAATGGGTAGTGAGGTGAGAAAAGTCACCTACTAAAGATGAATAGGACCATGAGGAGTGGTGGAAGCATGTGAAATGGTAACAACCTGAGTGTAAGAGACGAATAGAATGTTTGATGAGATGGTGACAATGATGGGAGATACAGTGGTAGGAAGCATAGATGTTGACTTCTTATGAATCCAATGTGAAGTAGGAGCACTATAAGACAGATGAGATGACACGGTGGTGGATGAATGAGGTGGAGGTCATGCATCTATAATGAATTTAGGTGGTGTATGAATTATGACCTTAAAAGTGGGAGAGACAAGTGAACTAAAGTAGCAACACATTTGTGTGGAATTAGAGAAATAAACTGCTCATGAGAGCGAGAGACAAAGGAAATGACACCCTTGTCTTCTAATTGTTGTAATTTTTCATGAAGGGTGCAACAATCATTGTCATGATGGCCATTGATGCGGTGATAATTGCAATAAGGATAATCACACTGGAAATGCAAGTGATGCAGAGGATGATGTTGATTAGAAGGAAATTGAATTAAGTGCTTATCAAGTAAAACACACAAGACATCATGAGACTTAGCAGATACAAGAAATTCAATGGCTCTCGAGTAGGATATGGGCAATACATAGGTTTGGAGAGAAATACATTGGTGGAAATGGAGGGCGTTTATGTTGTGGATGGGATGGAACATGATTTTGAGGTCAAGGAGATTGAGACCTTAGAAGACACGTAATGGATGTAAGAGGTGAAGAAGTAGAAGATGATGCAACATTATAAGGAGTAGAAGGATGATCTATAACATGTGTAGCAATTAAATCTTGTTCTAGATCAATGACCTTATAGCATAAAAGTTTAAATGATTCATATGTATCATATTGTAATAGTTATTTTAAAGCAGGAATAAAGCCATGAAAAAAGATAAGTTTATTTTATAGATCGATAGGATAAAATGCTAAGCGATGCATGCAAGAATTAAAGCATAAAATATATTCTTAAATAGGTTCTTTCCTTCCCTTATGCAATCTAGGTAAACAATCATATGTGACTCTAGGGCCATTGTTTAGCATAAAGCATCTAAGAAAAGCATCTTCCATTTCAAAGTATGTACTAATAGATCCAAAAGGAAAATGAGTGTACCATTGAAGAGCATCATTAAAAAGACTATGATGAAAGGATTTTAGCAATAACCAATCATTCGAATAAGAATCCCTAGCTAAACAATAATGTTTAAGATATAGATATAGATTATCAGTGCCATTGAAACATGAAAATGTAGGCATGATGAAATCCTTAGGAAATGTTGAATTGTGAATTTTCTTTGGAATATGATTGTCTTGAAGAGAGTTATTATCAATAGAAGGATAATAGGATCTAATTTCAAGAGTGAGAGATTGAATTTGAGTTTACAATTGGCCAACAACATGCATGAGTGATAAAATATCATGTGAAGGAATCATAGAAGATGTGAGAGGAAAATTGATAGGTTTAAGGTTTCGTTATGAGTGATCATGGGGATGTGAGAAGAAGAAGCGGAAGATGAAGATGCTATGGGAATGCTAGATGTAGGTGTGGAAGAAATTAGAGGCAAGTATACTAGGAGAAATAGAAGAAGAAACATGAATATAATATAGAGAATAAGAAGAGGAAAGAGGAGGATATCAGCATGGGATATTAGTGGAGATACTTGAAATAGAATCGGAAGAAACCATAAGAGGTGAGCTAGTAAGAATAGAAGAATCATCATGAATTCTATCAGAAACAACCTCACAAGTAGATGAAATCAAAGTGGAAAATTCAAATTCAGCAGTCTTAAGAGAAGTGGAATCTTCACTAACATGTTCATGCTCAAAAATATAATCAGTATCAGACAAAGTTTCACATAAAAGTATTTCATCAAGTGAGTCATCAACATTTAGAGAAGTAGGAGAAGAACTATCATATGTTATATCTTTATAATCGGTAGAAAAATATTTAGAAATAAAATAAGCATGTGATACAACTTTACATTCATCTTGACTAGTATGAGAAATAACATCATGTGCATGTACATTTTCATCATGATTTTTATCTACAATATCACAATCAAGACCAAACATATAATCGATAATAGCATCATCAAAGTCTTAAACATATGTAGAAGGATGTGGAGTAGTTTTGGTAGCGATGGAATAACAAGGATTGCATCGAGATTTTTTTTTCTCCTTAGAAACAATGTTGAGAGTAGAGTGGGAAAAACTAGTATGAACTCGTGTTCATTAATAAGAAATATTTGAACATTGTCATCAAATAGAACATTAAGATAAAGAGTAATAAGTTCAGCCTCAACAACATCATCAAGGATAAGATTAACACTCACATGATGCATAGATTTCCTAGGAGAGGAAGATCTACTTTTATCCATTAGGGTTTTGTGGATCCTATGGAAAGGAGTTCTAAGAGAGGGGTTCACCAAATGATTTAATAAAATCATAATATTATTAAATATAATTTCAGAGTCACTACAATGATATACAACAAAATACAATATTCTAAGCACTCTAAATATGTAACTATGTAAGAAAATGAGAGAGATAGGGAACTTATTTGATTTTATTTTATCTCGAAGTATAGCCGATCTAGAATAACTAATGAACAGGATCGGCGAGAATGTGGAAATGCTCGATATAAATAATGGAACTTGAAGAATGGACTAGACAGGGGCATGTGGACACTAGAGACCTTCTATAGGCACCTGTGACTATGTAGAGTGTTAGAATATAATTTTTGTAGTGTCATTAGGGTTTCTCTATCCTTTGTTGTCGATCTACTATAGGTCACTTTGGAAGATCTCTCGAGTTTGTTGGTAACCTATAAAACCCCAAAACTACATCAAATCCTACAAAATAAAGATGCAAAATGGGGAGTCAAACTGACCCCGAAGGTCACCTAATAGAGTGAAATTATGACCGAGCATTACACTACATCTCAAAATTCATGTAGTTTTATGTGTGTGTGTGTGAAGAATCATGTCCTTAGGTTTCCCTCGTGACAATGATTCCAATATAGTAGGCTCTAGCTAGATAGAATATAATGTGTGGATGGAATTCATAAACTTCTACTTCCTATGTAGTGTATGTAAAGTAATAAGACAAAAATGTAGTCACTTTGATAATATATGGATAGATATCCTTTGATATAATTTTCCATCCTTATAATGGTATGTATGTTGTGTTTATATAGGGATATCTTATTTGAATTTCAACACTAGTGACATGACATGCCGACTAGGACCTCGGGATAGGAGTAAGAAAAATAAAAAGGATGACCACAAATGTACAAAAAAGTGAACAAAAACAAAGAAGATAGGAGCAACAAGGTTGGATAGGAGTGTCGGGTGCTAGTGTCTCATCCTTGGGTGCTAGTGTCTTGAGACAATTGAAAATAAATGTGAGAAGGCTGATAGACATGGATCCCTATGACTGACCATAACTAGGTGTAGAAGTGACGAGATGTGAGAGATTGAAATAATAGAAATAACCAAAGGAAGTGGATTGATTAGGAAGTGTGTCATGTAGTGAATAGTTTTCTTACTTAAGATCCATACATAAAACAACATACTTGATGATATAGTAAAATAATAGTATGTGTATGATTTTTTGTCTACACTAATGTATTTGTTGATAATTATTATTTAGTTTTCCAAGATCAAGTGGTTGCAAATGATCGGGTTTCCACCTTACGACAATGTATTGAGGTGGTGCCGGTAAAGCTTTCTCATAAGGATTAGGACCATTATAATGCCCCTCTTTCTTTTGACGAGCTCTACGCTACCCTATTGTGCCTTTTGGATGATAAATCTCTAGGATTGAATGGCTTTCCTTGTGAATTTTACAAAACGACATGGTCTTTTGTTGGCCCCAATTTTCTTGAGCCTATAATGAAGCTCTCCAATCTAATTCTATTGGTATTTTCATTAATAAATTAAACATCCAATTCATTCCTAGGGTTGGTCATTTGAAGAAAATAAATAGCTGGAGGCCTATCACCCTATTAAATGTCTTGTAAAAAATTCTTGCTAAGGATATGGCTCATCCTATTGCTAATATTTTACCAAAAAAAATTCACCGAGAAGAAGGGTTTTGTCAAAGTCCGTTACATTCAAGAAAACCTTATAGTAGTTTAGGAGGGAATGGAGTGGGATTAGATTTCTTCACCTCCATAGTTTTCTCAAAATTGACTTTAAAAAGGCTTATGATTGCATCGAATGGCCATTTATTTTGGCTATGCTCACAACCTTAGGTTTTGGTGAATTGTTCACTTGATGGTTTAAACTTTGATTTATAATGAATATTATTTCCTAACCATCAATGGTTGTAAGTATGATACGATTGGCCTCTTACGCTCTATCAGACAAGGGTGCCTTCTTGTGCCTTCCTTGTTTGTTTTAGCTGTTGACACCTTAGGATATGTTATTTCTCTTCATGTTGATCAAGGTTGAATTCGAGGGATTTTCCTTCCGGATCATGTGAAACAACTTATTAATGGACATTTTATGATGAATCCTTTCTAACCTTGGATGAGTATGAACAAAATGTGGCTATAATTTTTAAATTCCTAGATACTTTATTCCTTGCTTCAGGATCTAACATTAAGATGGCTAGGATGTTAAGCTATAGATAGAACTACTTTCCTATGCCATACTAGTTGAAAGCTTACCCTTGGAAATGGATTGGAAGAGGTGAAGAAGTTAAATTTTTGGGAATTTCTTTTTCCTTTGATAGTGACTCTGCCATGCTATGGTAGTATGTGATTGACAGAGTTGAACATAAATTTTCTCGGTGGTCTTCTAAACCCCTCTCTCTTGCTAGTAAATTTGAAGTGCGTACTCAATATTTTGGTTGACACCCATGTGTATTATTCTTCATGTTAGTTCCCTTCCCATGCCTCCATCTACCATATTTCTAAGCTACTCCAGGGAATACCTTTTATGTATAATTTTTAGTTTAGCTAGCTTACATCGGGTGGCTTGGATGTCTGTTGTCTTCTTTGTAGTCAAGGTGGCATGGGGATTATTGATGTGTACAGGAAAATAATGGCTTTATGTTCTAAATGGGTTGTGTGATGTATTTAAGGAAATAAAGCCTTAAAAATTTTGCTTCGACATTGTATTACATCTAGTGTTCCCTATAGAATTTTTTATGGAACAATATCGAGTTGCACACCTTGATTATCACTAGGGCCCGATCAATATTTTTGGCACTTTCGTGGACAAAAGCATATGGAAAGCATCGAGTTGGTGAAACCCCTCCTATGTTGGATTTTCAATGGATTTAATATTGGGCTCTCTTTCAATTCTCAAAATATATGGTGGTCTCCCATCATCACTAATGATAGTATTTTGCTTGCGTAAACTACATCAATCAAATCTCTTCGGATCTTGCACAAAGGAATTCACACATTATGGATTTGGTATCCCAAAGAGACTAGGTGTCATGGTTAAATCTCAAGAAGAAATTTAATATTGCCAATTGGACCTCCTTTCTACCTATAGAATTCAAGAGTTAAAAATAATAATTGTGGAAAATTGATATTGTAAAATACTAGACTTGGAAGTATGGTGCTCTTGGTAGTGTTTTAATTCCATATAGATATATCATATTCCATTTCTCAACATTTTTCATCTTCCATGTAAGGGGAGATTAAGTCTTAAGAAAACTAGGTAGTTACCTAAGATGCCAATAGTTAGGGGCACATAAATCCAAAGATTTCCCTTATTTTTGACTATTTAAAAAAATTTGCATTATAATAATTTACTTCAAGATTCAATATTATTTACCAATTTATTGATATCGTTATATAACTTAACATTAATTTCATGCATACACATAAAACATTACTATAATATTTTTGTGAGAAAAAAACATGACTTATTTTTGGCTCATTTGATTTTGTTGGTATTCCTACTCATTGTTTTATGTAGCTCTAAAATATGCATGTGTGTAATTTTTTTACAAAAGATTCATGTATTTTTATAACACCACCGTTATAACCAATAGAGGTGAGTATAATTAAAGGAAAGAACTATTTAACTCTCTACTCCTAATTTTTTTGGGAGAAGTATCTTTTATTTTTAATGGAGGAATTGGTAGGCCTGGTCCAAATACCACTCTTGAAAAACCATGGGAGCACAATAAAATTTCTATTGCTTTCTACGAAAAAATAATGTATTTTTTAGGGTTGAGTTCCATCATCTACTTGATATTAGAAAATCAAAATTGTAAGTGACTATGCATACAAGATTGTATTTGTTGCATTTTCAACACCTTATACAATTAATTCTCTCTATCCATAGAATAATTCTCTTCCTTATATAATAATTTTATTTGTTTTGCATAGTAATTTCTCTAAATTTTATAATTATTATGATCTTCATGAAAATTTTGAAATACGAGAATGCAAACAACTTCAATTTTTTGCTTAATCAAAAATATTATTAAATTAAATTTATAGAAGGGCATCCACTCTAATTATTTCTTAGGGTGCTCCTAACCATTAATCCATCCCTACATCCATTTATTTCTACAATATATTCAATC
Organism: Taxus wallichiana var. yunnanensis; assembly: GCA_018340775.1. Taxonomy (NCBI): domain Eukaryota; kingdom Viridiplantae; phylum Streptophyta; class Pinopsida; order Cupressales; family Taxaceae; genus Taxus; species Taxus wallichiana. The sequence goes on from CM031239.1 coordinate 696,631,240, forward strand.
CAATATGTCTTCTTTTATGCCTATTACCTCTCACATTGCACCTATGGATACATTTTTCTATTTTTAAATTACATATAGTTGTTCACAAGCTCACTACTAAAAAGAGGTTATTTTGAGACAAAAATTAGAGATGAAATTACAATTTTTTCTCTAATTTCTTGACATTTTTTACTTTTTCTTTTTTTAATAATATATTCACTCGTGAATTAATACATGACAAAGAATTTGATTTTATCCTCTTTTCTAAATCATTCCTATGTGATTTCCTTTTCATTCATCATTGATTCAATAGTGACAAGGTTCCATTGAGTGTCTCTTGCTTCTATTTTATATTACCCTACGCTATTGTTATTTCGAGTATAATACTCAATGTTTCAAAGTTGTTTGTGGGTGTTTCTAAAATAATGTATGGTGTAACATTCCAATTTTAAGACTTTAGAAACAAGGGATTTTTTTTTCTTACACAATGTTCTCTATTCTAAATAAAACATAATTTAGAACACACATTCCATGCCAATCAATCTCATAATCAGATAACCATATGCAACTGTAATGACTCAGTGAATTACCGATCTCTCATTGCATGACTCGGTCCCTAACCGATCTCTCATGCTTGTCTCTAAGTATTGAATACTTTTACGTATACTACATATAATTGGTTTTTCTTACCCTAATATAGGTACTAAGTGACCTATTTAAAGAACCTATCTGAATATTTGTTACCAATATTCATCTGAAATCATGTTCCTTAAACTAGGTGACATCGGACAACACAACCAATAGTTTGCGATACTTTGGCCAAATATTTTCAACATACTATTCATGTTACTATTCCTAGATGGCATACTCATCAAATCAGAATATGTCCTTCACCTCACTCTTCTATTATCTAGAATGGTATTTACTGACTTCTTTCAGTCCACTTGCCCAAGGTTTGACCCTAACCAGGTTAGCGACATAATATGTTATAGGGAGATGCTCATGATGACTTAGGGTATATGGGCATACTCATCCGACCTAAGTCGACCAAAATGTGCCAAGATACCCTAAGTCATAGAAAGCTACTTCCTATTCCAATTCATGTTGCTAGCTTGGCCTAGAGAGAAGATATATTCAAGTTCAAATGTGTGTAGATCTAGATAAACTAATGCGGAAGGGTGTTGTAACATGTCAACTACAACATTGTATCCTCGTGAATACCTTGGTCTTCACGTGAGTGCAGGCATTACAAATTGATTGGCGTGTGCTAACATCCGGCGTAGAACTACTTCATCACGATGTACATACCCCTAGGAGGTCATTAACACTTAATTAAATTTGGATTAAGATTCAAATTACGGTAACCTTGCTCAACCCTAAATCCAACACCCCTTAAGTTCTTCATCCGTATTTGATTTAATTAATATTAAAGAACTTCATTAACTCATGATTTCTTTTATGTTTGGTAACTCTGACATGTCGAGCAATTATCCAAAAATAGAACATAATACATCAAAAGGTTAAATTAATGAACTCAACTGTTCAAATAAGGTGCAACAACCATTCAGGTTCAACTAGAGCAGACTTCATAGAAAATGAAGTCTAAGTGATTAACGATCTAAAATTCCATTATTTCATTTTACATTCTCATGAGAGAGGAAGAGTCTTCCTCTCTACCTAGTTATGTGTTAGTGTTTATCATACCTTTTAAATATTTTGCACTTTCTATAGTTTAATTGTATATTCAATACACATCCCATTATCATTATATATTATTTAGATAAAGAACGTAATCTTATGCAACTTAACAAGTTGCTTTAAATAAAGAGAGAGATTGAACTATTTCTCTTCGTCCAACTTATCAATGACAATCGAAATAAGAATACATACAAATATCCAAATACCATCAAGACATAAGAAGATTACAACTACCTTAATAAATGTACAATAGAATTTACACAACAATTTAAAGTGAACTTATAATCTTTTCAATTCATCATGATAAAATACACAATTTACAAGACTATGCATCTCATGCAAACTGCATGTCAAACAATACTAAAATCATTAAAGAATACAAATTTTTCCTTTTCAATACATCTCAAGAATGAATCGGAGATCTCTTTAAAAGAGCCAGACTTTAAATCAGCTAATACATCATAAAATTTATTGCCTTCTTTTATCACTTACGAAGTCCATCTGCAAAATTTCGCATGGGTCAGTTCATTGAACTGAGCATGATAAGCACTAAGAATTAAAATGAAGTGCATTCCATTAATTGTTCAATTAAAAAAATCTACTTTAATGAAATGATTAATGTAATCACTCAAATAAATCATAAGTAATAACATCCATAAAATAAGCACAATAATAAATCGATTCACTTTATAGGAAGAGGGTCATAATATAATTAGCTAATTAATTGTATTATATCGATAAGTATTGACCCAATAATTACTTATTTATCTCAAATAATAGTTCCTATCAATAATTGTTTCATAATCCTTTTTGAATTTGAAATACAAAATCAACTTCACTATATAAACGAACAACGATTACTTTGAAACCAAGACATTCTTATTCATCTTTACAAAGTTTAAGAAAACGTGTACAATCAAGTTCATTCTAACATAGTAACGTTTATAGGTTGATTCATCCCACAAATAAAATAATTAAGAGATTCACAATTCAAATGTGGTAGCCTAATTCTAAGTATATATATATATATATAGCCTAGGTTCTTAGATTAGGCCTCTTATTACATTAGAAAAGATATATATATATACCATAATGTTTACATCAATTTAACTGAACAACTATAATAAAGTAGTAACAATTAATACTTAATCACCTTAATAAAAGTAATGCTTTTGATTCCCTTAAACCTATAACAAGGTTTATCTAAAGAAAGGAAGATCAAATTGGAGAGTGAACAGTTTACAACATCCTTATCATTTGGTTAAACTGAATTCCCATATGCATCCTAGATAAGAAGAGTCAACATCATACCCTACAATTTTGTAAATCTGAAAATGGAGAGCTTACCATTGAGAGTGGAAGAGAAAGGAGTTATGCTAAAAGAGCATTCTATTGTTCATTCAAAAGAAAAGAGGTTGTAAAAGAATCAGTAGAGATATTTCCCATACCCCCAAATCTTTAAGATAAAGAAATCAGGTATAGAAGATACAGAACCGATTACATACAAAACTATATCTTCGAATAAACTTTCCAAGAGTTTCACCATTAAAGAAACAACAACCATTAATCATTTACTTAATTCATTCCATGAAGAATGTGAGAAACAAGACAATTATCATTCACATCCAAGTCCTAAAAGTGTTAAGGATGGAGAGATCAAACTTAAGATAGCCGAACAAAGCTAAGAATGGTAATAATGGTATCAACCTAGAGAAAACTGTCACCCAAAGTATGTTCAAACAACATAACTTCAACAATCTACCAAAAGCTCAACTTCCAAAATTTTAAACATATTAACTACACAAAAGAATTCTTCACTACTATTTCCATAGTTAATTCCAAGACCTTTATAAAACCTAGAAGTTCGTTCAAGAGTTTCAAAGAGGAAACTAAAACCAAACAACAAGTTTAAGTCAACCTTTCCTTCTATTTTCCTCACGAATTCAAAACTGAAGACGTTAATCAAAATACCATATTGACTTAGCTCCCTATCAATTTTAAAGTTCAAAGCAATATAGAAATAGAGCAAATCATTCCTTCATAGTATTTATGAAAGTTTAGAGTATAAAATACAGACTGATTCCAAAAACCTCCTTCACCCATTAACTCTCTTTTTCTAACACAAGTTCGAGTTCATATTGCAAATCAAAGTATACAAAACAGTCCCAAAAAGGAGTATTTAAACTTCTACAAACAAGATACTATATAGGAGAGTATTCTTCTACCTTCCACAAACAATCAAAGACATTTAGTGAACAATGCAGGTTTACCCAGAATAGAAGCAACAAGATATCCATTCCTTACCCTTATACAAGATTTTGTTCATACAATAAGACAAAATGTATACCCATACAGATCGCAGAAGGAGTAATACCACTTTAAAACTCAAAGATGCAACAGAGAAGAGTATCCATTTAATTTTCTACCTTCTGAAGAGATTTCTAGTTCGAAACTCAAAACAAAAACTACTTACTTAAACTCTTTTTCGGGAAGACAATCCAATATTTATATTTCCATCAAAACACTAAAGTCCTGATAGTTGCAAATGTATTTCATCATTTTAACTCATTCAAAAAGAACACCCAAAAATAACATTGTCATGCAAGGGTCCCAAAACAAAAGCACAAAGATTATTTCAACAAGAAAGCAAGGAACCGTAACCTACAAATGTGAAACATTTAAAGAAACGTAAGAAATATTAATGGATAGAGCCTATCATGCCTGATAGTGCTTTATCGCTTTGAAGAAGAATTCCAGCAGAGCTTCCAACTCTTCTTATTTTCCAAGCAAGATCAACAACCAAAAATATCTTTCCCCAATGTCTCATATACTTTCCTTGAATCGGAAATAGACCAAGGAAATAAAAAATAGCCACAAAGTGAAATTAGAACTGCTGGTTTGAAGAACTAGATAGCTCCATGCGAGCAAAAATCGAGAGAGGGCGAATGACCAAACAACCTCCAACAAATCTTCCTGCATTGTTTCCTAGGTGGTTTTCTCACCAAAAATGAGACTCATAAATGCCATTAATTCCAAAATTCCTGCCTATCTCTCCATGCCACCGCCATCCAGAATTGGTGAATCCTAATTCGAATTTTGCATGCATTGCTAACTTTAGTGAAGACTCCATGTAGATTCCACCAATTTTTCATGCTTCTACCTAAACTGGTAGTTCACTATCATTTATTACAAAAATCAAATCACATAAATAGCTTAGGAACCATCATCTAGATTACCAATGCCATACAACCCTTAGGTCCCCTTTCCTTATTTCATTAGTTTAGGGTCGATTCCCTTAGTTTAGGTTATGACCATAGGATAGTTTAGAAGTAATAACCTTAGGTTTAAAAACATTTCAATAAGTAATTGCCACCTTAGGTTAGGTCATAGCTCACAACCATATAGTATTAGGTATTAGATTAGAAATAGACCTAGCATCACCTTAGGTGGTTCCCTCAACTTAGAACATGCAACTTAGGATAGGATGTTGTCCCTGAATAAAGTAGACATAGATAGAAAAATAGGTACATCTACCTTAGTTTAGAATCCCGTTAGGATAGATCTCTTAGGTCTAGGACTTAGATTGTTCCTCAATAGTCCTAAAGTAGGCCTCATTTCACTTAACATTGTTAAGCGTCCTGAAGAGATCATTCAAAAAGATCTCGAGTTCATAACCTACAACAGAATGTAGCATGATCTTTCAAGAAGATAAAAGAATTTGTAAACATGTTAGAGTTCATTCCATTATGTCATCCAACCTCGAATGTTAGTTTACCATTCAGACTGTAAGAAGATTTAAAACATACCTTGGATCAATGGAATTGATCCAAGGATTTGTTAGTAACAAGAGATAAGTTTGCAAACTTCACTTACCAGATTATAACTTATCTATCCGATACAAGAATGGATTCTTTGCAAGCAAATTGTATTTCAGCTTAATGAAATCAAGAGTAGAAATGACTTATCCATGACAAGCATGATTTCCAAAAATCAAAGGAACACTCCTTATCTAGAAAAATCACATGTCAACACTTGTAATGCAAAAGAGGAAAGATAATAGTTTGTCAAAGATGTTACATATGGTCTCATCCCTCTCTTTCATCATGATATTTTCCCATAGAAAATCTACCATATATTTGTTGCGTTTTATTTTTATAAAATATGTAATTTTTACTATTTGTACGCCTTTATATTATAAACATAATAATACAAAGTGTTACATAGTAAAGGGTGGCTAGTGTAGAACATGGCCCAAAATCCAACAAATTCCAAAGGGAAAAACAAAAAATACACAAAGGCCACAAAAAGATCCATGAAGGTAGAAGAGAATGACCATGAGGGTGAAACAAAACCATCCAAAACAAATAATACATTAAGGAAATTCTAAGAACACATAACAATGACACTTGGAGGTGGTGGTGGATAATATCTTAGTAGAATGAAGCTGAGATTATGAGGCTCTTCAAGTATGGGGGATTATCATCCATTCGACCTGATTTGTCACTCAACACCGAGTGGTACCATAATCCCCCAACTAGGTGGAGGAAAGTCACCAAACCTAGGAGCTCCCACACACAGAGAAACCTAGTTTGAAGAATTGGCAACAACTTTAATTCCCACATGAGGGTTCTAGGGGGCCCAAAAGAGGAAGGGCTAGGGTGAGCCTACGAAGGAGAAATTTTATCACTCCGAGAGTGGTTTGTGAGTGCAATTGCAAAATCTCAGGTGAGGATCAAGAGGTGAAGGATACAGATCATCATCGACAGGGGACCTAGCCTCATAGTGCATGGCACAATACCCCAATGATCAAGCAACTGCTAAAGGTGAAAAAATATAGAGCCACTTTTTGAGCTTGGGCTTAGATCCGCATATACACAGAATAAAGAATTGACACCTTTTCATTAATATAAATCTCCAAAGTGAGCTCACATTGCTGAAATAATGCATTATTCCTAGCCTTCTAGAGTTGTAAGAGAATAACAAAAGAAGAATTTTTCTAAAATAGAAGCAATGTAAGTAGGTCAGTTAACATAGTCTCCAAAGAAGGCAATCTTCCAATAAAAAAACTTAGGATGATAAGGTTGGAAAAGGGAGTGTATCCAACACCAAGCACTTTGAGCATGGGGGAAGAACCAAAAACATGCTTAAAGGATTCAAGATGACCACAATAGAGGCATTTGGGGTTGGGGAAGCCAATGTGGCTTAACCATTCCCCCAAAGGGAGGCCTTGGTAGATTAGGCACCAAAGAAATAAATTCAACTTCGAGGTCAAACAAGGGATTCCAAACACGATGGAGGTGGTGAAGCCAGGTGGTAGAGGAAGAATGCAGGTTCCATCTAGTATTAATCTTATTAATAACATGTGAAACATGAGAAAGAAGAGAATAAATAACCCCCGAATTATAATTCAACAAAGGAATATCCACATTCCATCTCTAATCCTTCCACTAGGAAGTAGGTGGTTGTAGCCCAAGTTTGTGTAACATCACATCTGGCATGAGAGACTGGATTTTAAGAATGGAAGATAGGTCTAAATTAGCTAATTGAATTTTTTTAAGCTCTAGCCAAGGCATCAATTCTTTCGCTAGAAACCAGATCTCTGATAGTGGAAATTCCTTTCCTAGCAAGCCTTAAAGCCTTGATATTAGGAAGTTCCGCAAGAGGTAAGATTTCTAATGAAAAATGGCAACCACGGATGTTATGATCATTATAAGAGAGTCCAGAATGGAACCCATCTCCAACCCATCACAGATGTTTCACTGCCTCAAAATATTTCCAGATGCTCTTCACCACAAAGGTACCGGGTATTTTAACTGGCACTCTAGTAATTAATAAAGTATGAAAACCAATGTTCTTCCAACATTTCTTACCATATGGAGAGCTATAATAGATACATTTCCGTAGTAAAATTTGCTAATATTTTTACCATGAATGCTATGAACAACCCAATTAGCACAAAGAGATATTCTCTATCTATACACATCAACAATACCCATTCCACTATGGACCCGTGGAAGCATGCAAATCTCCCATGCCACCCCGGTGGAAGCCTCCTATCTCGTAAATTTCGACCAGAGATAGTCCCTTAATAACTTATCCAATTTTTTAAATGAGACCCAAGAAGTACACCAAAATTTGTATAATAAACTTGAGTAGCATCCAAGATCTTAGTGCACACAAGGAATTTCCTACCAAGGACAAAGGTCAAGAGACCCACTTTTTCACTTTCTCGTTTAACCCAATCAATGAAAATGCCATAGATTGGAAGAATCGCTATCAAAGGAAAAGGGATACCTAGAAATGGAAATATTTCTCCTCGTTGAATCCATTTCAAGGGATAATCCACCAAATAATTAAATTTTTCCAAGAGCTTTGGTGGAATCCTAAAGATTTAGAAAATTGAACATTAGAGCCTAAAGATTTGGAAAAGGTCTCAAGGAAAGATAAAGTCTCCTATATGTTCTTCTTAGATTCAACTAGAGTGAGAAAGGAGTCATCGGTGAAGTGGCCATTGATGAGTTGAGTCTTGTGATTAGGGAGAAATATGCCATAAATGCACCCATGCCCCACTCTTTCCATAATAAGATACCTAGAGCATTAAGCACCTAAGATAAAGAGAGTTAGAGCAAGAGGTCAAAATTGTCTTATATATTAAAACAATCCAACAGAAGGAGACCGGTGACCATTAATAGTAAGACAAGAAGAGACATCCACAAATAAATTATGAAAAAGATTGAGTAAAAAAGGGCCAAAACCCAAAACATGAAGCATAACAAGAATGAATGGCCATTCAATACGATCATAAGCCTTCTCAAAATCAATTTTTTTAAAAATCACCCTCTGTAGAGAAGTTCGAGCCCATTCCATGCCTTCCTAGATAGATATAATGTTGTTTAAAATATAACGTTCCTTAATAAATATGGATTGTTCGGTCACATGATCCCGGGGAGAGGAGAATCAATGCAAAGGGTGAGATCCTTACCAAAAATCTTATAGAAATATTGAGAAGAGTAATGGGCCTCCAAGTTAGTGATAAACTCTAGATTCCCAACTTTAGGAATAAACTCAACATTTTCTTTGTTAATAACATCTTCTAGAGACTCGGTTTGGCAAAGCGTCTTGATGCACCATTAACAGATCATGACCAATAATATGCCAAGAAGATTTATAGAATTCACATGGAAATCCATCTAAACCAAGATATTTATCGTCAACAAGACACAGGAGGGCACCATGAAACTCTTCCAAAGAAAGAGAGGCATCATAGTGTTTCCTTTATTATTGAGTCATCTTGTAAGGGGCAATCTCAACACATTGTTGTAGTGATATTTGACTCTCGACTAAAGGCTTCGGGCCTAAAATACTAGAGTATAGTGATCCAAAAATGCTGCATAAATATTTGGGATGGTTTTGACCCACGCATGGGCAAGTTGAATTTCCTTAATTTTCTCCTTAGCATATGTAGATATGAGGGATTTAAAAAATATTTTGGTGGCTTGATCACTAGTTTTAAGCTAGTGAATCGAGCATGGACCTAGTCACCCTTGGCCTTATAATGTTCTATGATATTCAATCTTATGTCTAAGGTGTGCAATGAAAACTTGAATTCCCACATCAAAAGGTTGATATTCTAGAAGTAGAGTAGTTCTTTGAAATTCTTAGTGAAGATCAATGTTGGCCCTCTTACAAACTTGGGAAACATGCTTACCAAAATGGTGAAGAAATTTAGTCATTCGTTGAATAGACTAATTCTACCAAAGCACCTACATAGGTTCAAATGACAGACATGACACCATATTCCATACTTTTGATATAAGAGACAAAACCCTAGAATGAATCAACAAAGAAAAATTCATATAGAATTGATTATTTGGAAACTTGAGTTAGACCCCACCCATGTAACTATGATCAAATAAGAGAATGTCCATCTAGGTAGTGATCAAAGAGAAACCGTTAGTTACTAGCTCAAATAATTGTTGTTGAGATATCATGAAACAATCTATACTTTTAAGTAAACAAGTCGGTCCTTCTCAAAAATTGGACCAAGTAAACCAATTTTGAGAAGTAAAGTCCCACCACATATTATAAAGTGGGTCTTTAAGAATCCATCTACTTTTAAATAAAACCATTTTTTATGTTGTCTAACACACCAACACATAAGAAGGGCCCCATCTTGTCCTCAGGATGTTCAACCATATTAAAATCAATGTAAAACACCTAATAAGAAAAAGGTAAATTATCTCCTAACCAACACCATAATGTTGACCTTTCCGAGCCATCATTAGGAGCATAAAGATTTAGCACACCAAGAAAAAATCCATTAAGATCAAAAATAACCCACATGGTCTCAATATCAGGATCATGACCCATGTAAGAGATCATACAAAGAAAATAGGGGAGACAAAAATAGAAAACCACTTCTTCCTTCCAAATGAGAAAATAAAAATCTTTATAATTCGAGAGAAATGTACAATAATGAAGTTTGAAGAAGAGAACTAGTAACTTTAACTTATTACGTAAAAATAATATTGAAATTACAAATTAAATGAAATTCATGATTCAAAAAATATTTTCAGGAGGATTATGTGATTCCTATAACATTCCATGAGAGATAATTCATGGGATTTCGACATAACTAACTCCCTGCCCCTCCCGCAATTCATCTTCCGAACTCAAAATATCAAAGTTGTTGAAAAGAAAGATAGGCTGGTTTAAACTAGGTTGCTCCATCGTAATGGTGCATCTCGGGTTCAGTAAAGTGGCTAAGTGTTGAAGTATACAAAGGAGTGCACGTGTGTAGAAGGGATCCAAGAGAAACATGCGGATGAATGAACGAGATAAGCCCACCTGGATGATAGGGTTTTCACATGGAAGATGGAACAAAGTGCATGTGAGAATCACTATAGGAAGGCAAAGGACTTAGTCACTTTTTAATTATTGGGATAAATATAGACATGGAGTGTGCAACATGCAAGTGGGTTTTGCAATCAAGAAGAGTCTATTTTTGAGGAAGGAACTTGTAGTTTGAACTTATGCATGGGATCTAATAATAGGATTAGATCTAGAGTCAATTATAGATATTATATTATTAGGCAAATCTTGCATGCTTCTTTAGTTATCCTTGTAGTGGAGCATGGATATTTTGAGCATGTAACCTCTTTTTCAAACATGTTGGTACCCAAATTTGTTCTCCTTTTCAGTCTGAGCAGCATCAGAAATATGGCATGAAGCTTGAAGGTAGATAGATCTTGATATATGTTGTTTTGTAGCTGGGGATGTGATCTAACTGGCACTCAGATTTGTGGAGAGATGGATAACACTTTGAAAGGATTTGATCTAACCCTCACTATTTTAGGTTGTGCCTTTCAACCAAGGTAAGAGAACCTATATTGTAGCCTCTGTTTTGTGAAGGAGGTGGAGATATCCTTATACTATGCATATTGTATGGAGATGGCCTTGGGAAAACATGATCAATTTTCCATTATTCAAACTCAATAGAGCTATCACTACTAAATGATGGAAATGCTTTCAAGAAAAAAGGTGAGGTGCTAAAGACATTATATGATCCTGATTTGATTTGTGCATTTTTGTAGATGGGTTAGATTCTTTTGTTGACACATAATGCAATGTAGGGGTAGTATGAGTAGGATTAGTTATTCAGATGATTTTTGGTGGGGTATTGATAAGACAAACTTGGATATATAAAATCTTTGAAAACCTCTACAATACTTGAACAACTATCGATAAAATGCTTAAAATAATCGGGATGGTCATTCAACGAGAAGATGCATAAATGGAAGCCCTGAGTTGCACTCTTCACACAATATTTTAGAACTCACCACAAAAGTCAAGTAAAGAACTCAATTAAACAAAAAATCCTTGATCAAACCACGCCTAAGGTACCCCCAAAGGCTTACAAGAAATCCCAATCAACAAATGAAGGTGGAGTGATTTTAAATTGCTTATTTTCAATGCCAGATGAAAGCTCTTTTGACAAACAAAAATTCAAGTGCCACTAAACTATCAATGAGGATGAGACTCTATGTGATTTCTAAAGACTTTGAATGCAAGATTGCAATAAGAACAATGAAAATATTTATAGGTATTTAAAATGATAAATGAGACATCATATTGCCCAGAAAAACATAGATTAACTCAAAAGCTTGTTAGATTCATCGCAGGAGAGAGTTTCATGAACAATCTCGAGCTGCGTGATGGCTATACACTTGTAACCAACTCACATACATAAAGATCCAACATAGAAGAAATTAACCTAGTTCTTTGGTGGGTTTCTTAGAAAGTGAGCTTTCTCTCAGAATTTTCTCATGATTTTCAAGTTCCGACTATTTACATTTCTCAAAAATGCATTATATATCTCTTGCCACATTGGATCCTTCTTTCCCAAATAAAGCATATGCCAAGGGATCAATTAGTTACAAAAATTTCTCATGATTCATTGAAAATGACATTTAACAAATTTGCAACAAGTGTTTTAAAAAGAATGAATCATTACAAATATTCAGATCATTATCCTTCCTAGAGGCACATTTTTCATCATCAAGGCATGTAGATGCCTTTCCTCTCATCATTTCACCTTTTCACCTTTAAAACTACCTCTGCAAATTTCAATTTTGACATTTCACGTGTTTGGACGGATTAGGGAAAAACTTTGTTTCAAAAACACCTCAAATCTACAAATTAATCCCTAAAACCACTTGCATTGATCTTTGCAGGCACAAAGGACACGAATTCATCAAAAATTCGATTAAAAATGATGCAAAATTCGCATCTCCAAGCTTCCTGGAGCAAAAATGGTGGCCAAAAATGAAAATGTATAGTTACCCTTGATTTGCTCTTTCTCCTTCAATTTGGGCCCTCCACATGTCAAAATATGATTGGGAATGAATTCGGGTTCACCTTTTGACTTTTTAACATTTTTGGAAAAATGGAAAAAATTGACTTTTTTCTCCACCCTCCGCCTTGAATTTTGGTGATGACACGTGGCACATGGTGGGTCCCATTGGGATCATGCTTCAATTCTGTGCATTTTGACCTTTTTGGAAAATTGGAAAATTTTCACCTTTTTGCCCGTGGGCCCGCACACCTAATTTCTCCCTTGCCACGTGTCACTTGATGATTCATCGCGGGGCCACGCCTTGAATTTTCCATTCCAAGTCTTTTTGCAAAAGGGAAAAATTTCCCTTTTGCCTCCGCCACCCCGCCCGACCCACTCTGCCTTCGCCACATGTCTCCCTATGGCTCATTCGCGGGCCCGTGACTTAATTTTTTGCTTTAGCTCCTTTTGCTAAAAGGGAAAAATTTCCCCTTTTCCTCTGTGGCCCACACTTCCCCACTCTACCACCGCGCTACCACGTGTCCACCTGTGATTGGCCATGGGCCACGCTCCAAAATTTTACCTTAATATTTTCTACCTCCAAAGCCAAAAACTTCAAGAACCTCTCGCCATCCGCATCCCCTCTGCCCAAAATTGATGCCACATGTCCTCCTCTGATTGGAGCAGGGCTGAAACTGATTTTGAAACTTTAGAAAAATAGAGCTAAAAAACTCTAAGTCCCCATCACCTGCTCCTCCCTTTTTGATCTTTAGGACACGTGTCCACTCCGATTGGCTGTGGGGTTTCGGGCCAATTTTTGACTTTTTAAAATTTTGCAAAATAAAGTCTAAAAATTCTAAGGGAATCCGACCACCCACCATCCCTCAGCCAATTAGAACCGCCATGTTGCCAATGCATGCTGAGGAAGAAATTGACAGAAAATGACACAATCGGTCCGTAGTCAAAATACAAAAAATGCCAGGGATGCCCTAGAAATTGATTTTTTCACCAAGGATGGAATTTTTTTGAATTGGAACTAGAAAAAACATGATTTCGAGCATTTCTTGACCTTGGGATTGAATTTTTGAAGGCATATATGTATAAAATGATCAATTTTGATTTTTCATGATCGGGCAAAAGGGAGAACACGGCATAGCCCATGGATTTGAAGAATTTAGGGAAAAAATTAGGGCAAAATTTGAGTATTCTTACAAAATAGGGCATGTCAAATGATTTTCAAATGGACTAAGGCATGGGAACAGAGGCGCAAAAACTTCATTTCACCCATTAAAACTGTAGAAAACGTTTTAGGAAATGCAGAGTGAAAGGAAAATTAGGGCAAAAGCATAGAGGATCAAAATGGACACCTGTGAGAACACATGGGTGGTGAAGGGAAAGTCCACACCCCCTATAGATATGTATTGATTTATACTGTTTTGAGAGATTGCGATCTAGATTGTAATAGGGTTATCTTTCTTTGGTATGTTTGTGTGCATGACCTTATAATGATACTTATGGTGTAATGATATTTTGTGGCTTGTCATGAATTAATATAATGGATCATTATGGATGGATATTGATTATTGATGTATCTACTCATGGTTAATGTATGGTGAATTTGGTATTAATCCTTATGTGATCTATATGTTTTCCTTAGTTTGTGTGTTTCCAAATTGAGATCTAGTTATTATGAGATATGTACCCGATTGTGGTTGTTATGAAGGTGCATGCTAAAAGCCTAGTAAGATAGTAACAAAGTGGAAACTAGTACCTTTTATCACTTTAGGTGAGTGCTTAGACTTGTTTGAGTGAAGTGCCAACATGCCTAGAGTTTTGAGTGGGTAATTGACGGCAAAGATAAGTTTGTGCGAAGAAATGGTTACGGATTTGAATTCCAATGCGCACATGTGGGTTCAAGAAAATTTTTGTCATGTGATTTATGAGACATTATTTTTCTTATTTCTAATAGATTTGTATGAGTGGTTTTCTATGTATACATCAAATAAAAGATGCGGTTATAGACCAAGGATTTGAACGCAGGAAGAGTATCAAGATTTTTTTGATGTAGATGAACCTTAGATGCATGTTGTAGATCATTGGTGGGCTGGTGTTGTGTGTAGTTATACTTTGGAGTATGCTATCTCTACATATTATTATCCATAAGTTGCTGAGTTTGAATTCTTGCACAAGCCCAGAGGATTTTACATCCGTACTATTCCTTTGATAATTAAGATCTTGATGGTGGTGTTGATTTTAGAACACCTCCCTATGGCTAGCTAAAAATCCCGGTGCATGCGGGGCTAGGATTAGGTGTGGTGAAATATATAGGACCTTGTGATATAAAGATAAAGAGAAGGTAGGTGCTTTTAGTAAAATGAAGTGCAAGAGAGGGAATTAGCAATGCAATGCGATATTGAGGATTCTATGGAGTTACAGAGGATGATGTCTCAAGAATTTTTTAAGGTTCACGTGGAAGACGTGGAGCCAGAGCATCACACTCTCCCCCACTTAGGAAATCATAGTAGAGAATCCCCTTCAGCTTCTAATGAGAACTCATTAGAGGAGAAAAGAGTAAGGATTGTAGGTGCACATCTCATCCCATCCGGCAACTAGCCCTCACACTGGATTTCAAGTCCCGAAGTAATAATTAATCAACAAGAAAGTGTAAGTAATCCATTAGCTTTGGGTAGATATCATTTTATTTTGAATACATAAGTTCATCAGACAACACATACATCTATGGCATCATAAGGGATAACATCTTTGCTGTTTGGAGGACTGATTGGAGGAATATTTTCTAGTGCATCATGAGTACAAGGTGTGGGCATGCAGAACATTTGGAACACATCAATAATTACTACAACTTTGTAGACTATGGGAGTTAATTTTAGTAATACTATTGGGATGTAAGGAAGTACATCCATTGGTTTGATTCCCACTACAAGAGGTGGTTTAGGAGGATCAGGAGGGTCGGGATCAAGTGGATCAAGTGGTTCTGGTGGTGGAGGAAATATTGGTGGTGGTTCGGTTTTGGATCTAGAGGATAGGGCCCACATCCCCAACAACCCCCACATCAACCTCAAAAATTTTATTATGATATGTCCCTCCATTTTCTAGAATATAGAGGTATTGAATATGTTACAGAGCATGTACACAAGTGTGAGATTCTATGGCATGCTAAAGGAATCACTACTTCAGATAGGAAGGTGAGTCAGTTTTCTACTACTCTTCAATAAAACGTGTATTGCTGGAACATAAAGTATGACCTGCACAATACTATAGTGGATTATGATGATTTGTGCTCTACATTTTTGGCTAAGTTCCATATCCCATAGTTTAAATAGAAAAGTATGAACGTGCTTAAGGATATTAAGTAGGGCTTATCAAAAAGTGTTCGGGAGTATGACACACATTTTGAAATTTTTTGTCAAATTTGTCTTATGACATACACCCTAGTCAACATGCACAATGGTTTGTTGGTGGGTTGTTGAATCCATTTAGAAGGGAACTATCTCATAAGACCTTTGTGGATCCACACGACGCTTTGGAGGTAGATCTATATGTTGAGGTAGTTGGGAGTGTTGACATTAGAGTGAGTCTATTTTTAGAAGTATAGATTACAACTATGGAGAAACAATTGCAGACGATCTCTTCCAATTCAGCTCATGATATGCATAGTGGGATATGGTATACTGATTACAAGGTTGAAGGAAAAACTAAGGATATATTTTTTCACAAGTTGATGCATGCCATGCTATTGGATTTGGAAATCTGTCATATGGAACATGATTTCGATAGATGTCCCCTCTTACAACATGCAATCTAGAAGAATGTATATATGTATTGTAAAATTTTTAAAACTCATACTCATGATATCCTGTTATCTTTAGAGTGATTAATCATATACATGAAGCTATTGAAATTTGTGTGCACTAGACTAGTGGGGTAGGTTGATCTAAGGAATAAGGAGAATAAAATAATGAAGGGCACAATAATGGGGATAACCGAGAATAGATGCTTCGTGGTGGATATAGAGGTTGAGGTCACAGTGGTGGAAAAGGAGTATTTCTTAGAGGAACTTGTTTTACTTATAGATCTCCCGATCATTATCACCATAAATGCCTATTGGACCCCTAAAAGACAACAAGTAAGTGGTGTAAGGGTTTTGGATGCATGGAAGTTAGGCATGAAGGCACGCACAAGAGTAGAATAGACAACATGCAGAGGCTTGCGCTTGGGCTAAACATATTCAAGACTTATCCACATTTTGGGCCTCAAGATGAATTGAAAGATGGATGGTTGGCATAGTAGAAAATAAATGATTTGAAGATAAGATAAAAGCATGAAGACTTGTAGTTCAAAAAACATCTATTTTAGGAAAGAACTCATGTGAAGGAAGATAAAGTGTCATGTAGAGCTTAGGTTAATAATAGGATTAGAACTAGAGTTTAAAATAGAAGATAATCTATTATTAGCGAAGCTTGCATGCTTTTGTAGTTGAATTGTAATGCACACATAGCTATTTGTGGCATGTGAGATATTTTGAGAGTGCATGGGTGGTGAAGGGAAAGTCCCCACCCCCTATATATATGTATGATTCACACTATATAGATATACTATGAATGATTGTAATGTTATGTTGTTGTTATGATCCTCATGTGTGGATTTCACTAACACCTCAAATTTTTGGTGTAACGGTTCATTACATTTGGTATTAGAGCGACCACCCATGTTCAAATCCCACTTGGTTGGTTATGTCATGTAGCCAGGGCCCGTGGGGTGCCTAAACGTCGGTGAAGTGGGGCTCGTACATATGGGAGTGCGGGCGCAAACCTAGCTCGAGTCAGGCTATACGAAGTGTGGTGGGATGTTATGATCCTCATGTGTGGATTTCACTAACACCTCAAGGTTTTGGTGTAATGGTTTATTACTGATTGTTGTTTTTCTTATGTGCATGATCTTATGGAGTTACTATTGATGTATTCAGCTTATGTGTTTCATGGTGATTAATACAATGGATCATTATGGATGGATTCTTGTTATTGATGTTACTATTAATGGATCTTACATGATAAATTTATTACTAGTTTGTCTTTAGTTTGTTCTTGTATATGGTTATGATATGTTCCTTTATGATTTGATCTTATTTATCTGTTGTGGTTATGCAATATATCTTCATGGATGCCAAATCCTTAACAATGATAACATCAAAATAGGGATCTCGATACCTTTGTGTGCTTGGGTGAGCATTCATCTTTCAGCTGAATGAGGTGCCAACACGTCTAGGGTTTGAGCAAGAAAAAAGAATACATTTTAGTTTCATTGTCGGGAACTCTTTTAAGCTTTTTCAAGGATGTTACACGATGAAGACGTAACGGTTGACTTTGGACAACATTGAGAGTTGGGTTGTGGATTTAGTGGACCAGTTTACTCATAGATATAATCTTAGACCTGATTTTGATGCTCATGCATGGGTTAAAGATCATCTATATAATGAGCTCTATGAGATGTTCTTTTATTTTTTTCCTATAGAGTTATACGGAGTGGCTGGTAATATATGAATCAAAGAAGAATGGAGGTATAGAACAATTATTTGGACACAAGAAGTGTACCAAACCTTGTATGATGTTGATATGAATTGGAAATGTGTTCTAGATAATTGGTGGAATGGTGTTTTGAATAGTTACATGTTAGCGTACGTAGTTTTTACTTATTCTTGTCTAGAGGTTGTCGAGTACCATTTCTTGCATGATCTCAAATGATTTTATTTTCATGGTATCCCTTTGGAAATTAAGATCTTGAATGTGACTCTGGATTTGGAAGAATGGCCTATGGCTAGCTAAAGCCCACGTGTGCGGTGGTAGGAGCAAGTGTGGTGAAAGATGGTAGACCTTAAGGAAGAGAGGAAAAGAGAAGAAGGGTGCCTTAAGTGATGAGTGCCATCAATACTCTTCATTAATAAGGTCAATCTAGAGTGGTGTCTCGATGGTTGTATGTAATACGAAAATGAGATCTTTGGAAAACAACCCCTTTAAACACAATAAAAACTTGCATAAATTAAAAGGCACACTTGTAGAAATGAAAGAGCACACATGAAAAAATCAAAATCAAACTTACATGAAAGAAATCAAACTTGCATAAAATAAATTGCTGAATTGAAAACAAATGAAAAATAAATAATACACCTGTAGGTTAACAAAAGAAATTATATGAAAAGAAATATTAGAAGACATAAAATAATAAATTTACAACAAAAAGGGAAATTACGAATAAAGAAATAAACATAAAACATTGATCCATCCTCCTTGGGAGTGAGTGGCTAGGTCATTCCTTTCAAGAGGACTTAATTCATTATTGCAAACTTTAATTCACAACTTTGTAGAATAATTTTACTTAGAATATTAGAGAGAAAGAACATATTTTCATTTATCGGTAAAGATTACATAAAAGAGTGTGGAAGGTTACATTTATAGTTCATGCATCAACCAACTCCTCTTTTGGGGAATACAATTTGATCTTATCTTTATTCTAATTTACTTAGTACACACAATAAGAACTAACTACCTATTCTTGCATAGATTTATTTAAAGCAATAAATCTTAAACAAACTTAACTACTACGGTCCCCTTATCATGTATAATATTTGTACAACTCATCCCTAGTGCATGTTACTTCTTTGCACCATCTTGACTAAACTCCTAAGATTACAACATTTAGAATTTCATGAATACCGGAGAAGGTCCGATAAGATTCATTGGCTCTCATTTCCCCATAAAACCTTGCTCCTAAAGTTTCATGGCTTGAAGTTTTGTCTAACTCCCTCCATCTCATTGTTTTCTTGTTTCTTCTTCTTGAGAAACTAACTTGTTTGGGACAGTCCTAAATCCTTCATAACTTTTCTGGGTCTTTGTTTTAGGACTCCAAATTTTTACACAAGGTCTGTATATGCTATAACCCTCTCCACACAAAATTTCAGATCTTCAGAATTCATCTAGCTCCTTAAATCAAGCATTTACCAGTCTGATTTCTGAATCTTAACATTTAGATCAGCCACAGTCATGTTTTACACAAAATGAAGGCAATATCATTAAATATTTCTCCTTATAGGTATTAAAACATATTATTCATACCTGGATAGGTGCCCTCCAATACCTTATCAGTGGGTTTTCATCATATTGTATCTATCTCCTTCATGTTACAGTCCTCCTTTCTTGTCAAATACGGTCCTAATCCTGTAGAGTCTTTCCATACGATTATCAAGAGAATTACATCATTTGGAGGTCATGGAGGGTTTTGACCTTGCTGTCTGCCGGGGTTCTTGTACACGATCCACTGAAACAAGTTATTTCATGCATTCAGAGTATAGCATCTTCTTCCAAACATCATACACACGTTGTTACTCATTGTTCCATCCTTCAAAACCTTGAGAACCCCCCGTCCTACTTCATCTCCATCGAATCACCTATGAAATAGGTATTCATTAGCTAATAATAGACCCTCTAAAGCTCCTAAACTGACTCCTAAGCCAACTCACACTCCTAGGAAGACTCAACCATCTTCTCAACATAGAAATCCTATGTATATCACCTTGATACTCTCCTATAATCATGTACAAGGAAGCTATTACATGATGTCAAGGCTTAAAATGACCTTAATTAGCCTATATTACTTCTTAAATGCAAGAGTCAAGTCACCTTACCAACTTCTTACAAGCATATATTCATTTTTACAACATATTTAACTCTAACACACCTAAAAACATGTATCATGGTCTTATATGACCTTATTATGTCTTGTTCCTTGATGCTCCTGCATCAGAGTGCCCTTGAGAGAAAGAATTTGAGCTCCTGCTCAAATGGTTCTTCTTCTTTCTTGTCTTCCAATTCTTCCTTATTGCCTTTGCTGGTATAGTTTGTCTCCTCCATCTGCTCTTGCATTTCCTCTCCTCAATTCTACTCTTTTTGCTTGCTCCTTGCTTCATCTTCCTCTTCATGGTCTTTGTCTTCAATTCTGCCTCTTGTTGGTCTTCTATCTCCTTCACTAAGTATGTTAACTCTGGTTTGTGTTCATAACAGCATGTAGTTACAGCTCCTTGATCATTGCTAAGAATGTTCTCATAAGACTTGATAGTCTTCTCCACCTGCTCTATCAATAATACTCTTTCTCTTTCATTTTGGCGTTTTGATAAGCTTGCTTCACCTTAGGAATGAAGTGAAGGTCTGCAATGCAAAAATCTACCTCCTCAGCCTATTTTGAAGGTTCATATGCCTCCTCAACTGAAATTTGATTCTCTTCTACCACCTCTTCACTTGTCTTATCTTTATCTCTATCTACATGAGTATCCTTGTCTTGATATATGACTTCCTCTAATGCTTTTAGTTCTTCTTTCAGCTGTTCCATGCTTATGTATTCAAAATCATACTTTGGTGCT
This sequence comes from Taxus wallichiana var. yunnanensis, assembly GCA_018340775.1. Taxonomy (NCBI): domain Eukaryota; kingdom Viridiplantae; phylum Streptophyta; class Pinopsida; order Cupressales; family Taxaceae; genus Taxus; species Taxus wallichiana. The sequence goes on from CM031239.1 coordinate 696,652,182, forward strand.
TCTCTACCTTTAAATGCCTCAATTTCATCATCACATGTGTCTTCTATATCTTCTTCCAAGTCAGCTCCATCAACTTCTCTTTCATCTTCATCATATATAGGACCTGTTTTTTCTTCATCCTTCTCTGAACTCTGACTTCCCTGACTGTACTCAGCTCTTGCTTCACCATCTTTTGAAGACCTTCCACTTTCCATTACTTCATGTTTGATGACTTTGTACTGCTGCTCCTTGAAGCTCTTAGCTTGCCATACCTTGTTCTGGATGACCTTAGGTTGATAAACCATTTGTTTTTCATGTTTTCTTCTCCATTCATGAGTTAGGCCGTGTTTGTACTCATTTCTACTCTCTTGTGCACCAACATACTGGACTGATTTTATCTTGTAAACTGAATTTTCCTCCATACCTTGCCTTGGTTCTTCATGACTGAGCTCCAGTTTGATGGTCTCCTTCTTGGACGCTACCTTCTCCTCTTTGTCCTTAGTTTTCTCAAGCCATTTAGGCATCACATAATTATGCTTGATCTCTTTGGGTAGCATATATATACTTGATGACTCGCTGATTTATCTTTATTCTCTATTTCCTTGAGCCTTCTAGGCATTGCATGATCACACACATCTTCTTGTGTTAACCTCTTATCATTATCTTGCTCTAGGTCTTCTTTAATTTTAGAAACATCACTCTCATAAATCTGATCATCATATTCAGTCATCATACTTACTTGTTCAATGGCTTTTAGCTTGCCTATATCCTCCTTAATGGCTTCTTGTTTGGCTTTACTCTCTTCTGGACTTCTTCTTTCTTTGGGGATGCTATCCAATGCATCATAATACTCCATGTTCTCTGTCATGCTTCCCTTGTCATCATGGAAGTCTTCATTCTTTTCATATCCCTCTTGGCTGGTCCTTGCGTACTATCTTGTTCATTTCTCTTCATGGGTGCTTGGCTTACACCATCCTTCATATTTCTCAAGCTCGTAAGATTAAATTTGCATCAACAAGTTCTTCATACCTGCAAACATAAACACAAGCTTAGATATAAAAACAAGAGACCATAGTGTCTCCATGAGTGCTCCTTTCCTTAGCAACTTCCTCTCATTCTCCTTTCCTTCCTTAAGTGCTTGTTCGGCACTTTTCCTCTTTCTTGTTCTCTCTACAATGAGAACTTCTTTCACCTCTTCTTGTTGCTCATTTGGCAACTCTTCTTTCTTCCTCAAGGCATCCTTTCTGTGCCTTCTATCTCTTTTCACCAATGACCTCACAGGCCATTTCATCTTCCCTCTCAATACTAGGCCACTCTTCTTCTGATGGCTCTCTTCTTCCTGCAACTGTAGCCACATGGTGGTCACTTTCTCCAAATCTCTCTTCACTTCATCTATTTCCTTTTGAAGTGCCAATCTTCCTCTCATCTTCTCCTCTTTCCTCTTTTTCTCTTTCTTTTCATGTTCCTTTTGATAGCTTAGGAACTTAACCAATTCATACAACTGCTCCTACCTCCATGACTGATTCACTCACAAACTTTACAATATGGAGTTTCTCTGTAAATTGTAGAAATAAATAGCTTGAAAACATGTGTTTGTTACCTTGAACTCCTTGGTATTGGATCTACCTTTTGTTTCTGTTATGGGCTGTCGTTTGATCTCCTTCGCTCTACGATACCAAAATAACGCAGGGGTCAATACCAAAATTTTCTTACTATATAATCAAGAGCTTGAACTTGCCCTATTACTCCATCCACCCCTGCTAGAGGATCATTAATTGATGTTCATGCAACATCATCTATTTGTTCTTATCTCCTTCAGGTAGCAATGAGACCTAGTGCAAGTTACTTCTTTGCACCATCTTGACTAAACTCCTAAGATTACAACATTTAGAATTTCATGAATACCCGAGAAGGTCGATAAGATTCATTGGCTCTTTCCCCATAAAACCTTGCTCTAAAGTTTCATGGCTTGAAGTTTTGTCTAACTCCCTCCATCTCATTGTTTTCTTGTTTCTTCTTTTTGAGAAACTAACTTGTTTGGGACAGTCCTAAATCCTTCATAACTTTTCGGGGTCTTTGTTTTAGGACTCCAAATTTTTACAAAAGGTTTGTATATGCTATAACCCTCTCCACACAAAATTTCAGATCTTCAGAATTCATCTAGCTCCTTAAATCAAGCATTTACCAGTCGATTTCGAATCTTAACATTTAGATCAGCCACAGATCATGTTTTACACAAAATGAAGGCAATATCATTAAATATTTCTCCTTATAGGTATTAAAACATATTATTCATACCTGGATAGGTGCCCTCCAATACCTTATCAGGTGGGTTTTCATCATATTGTATCTATCTCCTTCATGTTACGGTCCTCCTTTCTTGTCAAATACAGTCCTAATCCTGTAGAGTCTTTCCATCCGATTATCAAGAGAATTACATCATTTGGAGGTCATGGAGGGTTTTGACCTTGCTGTCTGCCAGGGTTCTTGTACAGATCCACTTTGAAACAAGTTATTTCATGCATTCAGTATAGCATCTTCTTCCAAACATCATACACACGTTGTTACTCATTGTTCCATCCTTCAAAACCTTGAGAACCCCCTGTCCTACTTCATCTCCATCGAATCACCTATGAAATAGGTATTCATTAGCTAATAATAGACCCTCTAAAGCTCCTAAACTGACTCCTAAGCCAACTCACACTCCTAGGAAGACTCAACCATCTTCTCAACATAGAAATCCTATGTATATCACCTTGATACTCTCCTATAATCCGTACAAGGAAGCTATTACATGATGTCAAGGCTTAAAATGACCTTAATTAGCCTATATTACTTCTTAAATGCCAAGTCAAGTCACCTTACCAACTTCTTACAAGCATATATTCATTTTTACAACATATTTAACTCTAACACACCTAAAAACATGTATCATGGTCTTATATGACCTTATTATGTCTTGTTCCTTGATGCTCTGCATCAAAATGTCTGGTTTTAATAGGAACAAGAAATTAGGTAAAGGCAGGAAAATGGTTAGGGTAAAGAGTGGTCAAGCCAATCTTCCAGGCCCCATGCCCTAAAAGCGCGCCTACATAGTCCCGTGAAAAGGGACCTCGAGATAGATGTAGTTCTCCCATAAGCTAGGCAAGAAAGATGAAAATGAGTTAGTAGGTTTGTAGGCATGTAGTGGGTTTTAGGTTTAATGAGTGTGGGTAGATTATAGGTAAAATGATGCAGGTGAAGGTGATTATGGCGAAAGGGGAATGCTACCCCCAAAGGTGAGTGATGAGGACCAAGTCCTGTATAAGGTAATCAGAATGTAAAGAAAGACAGTTTAAAAGGTAAGAGGGGGTCATAGAGCCACCTGATTGGGTAGGAACCTACCGAGTAGATCATACCTTAGAGGAGGTGATAAACACAAGACCCAAAAGAGACCACATGATTAAAAATTCTACAATGAAGGTCGTCACAGGATCACCAAATGTCTAAATTCCAAGATGTCCCTTGAGGCAACTGAGGAAATGAGGGTAGAAATGGTAAGTGGGAAAAGGTAGTTAATTTGGTATGTTTGAGTGAGAGGGCTTTTGGGCAAGAGGTCCTAGGGCACAATGGGCAAGTCCATGACTAAAAATTTTTGTTTCTTGTGATAGACTGATCGATGCGGGAAGTCTATATGGGATAAATAATATGGTACTCCTTGAGGTCTTCATGAAGCTGATCGATGCGAGGAAGCTTCATTTTCTCTCGTTCTCTCTCTCTCTTTTTTTTTGAAAGCTACGCATAGCTGTCCTTCGAGGGAGCAGTCTATTTAGAGTAGCAATTTGGTCGAGAGGAAGATGTCCTTTTGCTGGAGTCATCTTTTATTAGAAGTTTGACTCAGGGAGTTTGGTCCCATTGGAGGTCTTTGAAATCATGGACAAGACCAAGGTGAAGGATAGGACTCTTGTTCAAAAGGCAAGGTGTAACGACCATGGGATCTCATCTAAAGATATATGAAAAGTATCCATAAGAGTCATGTTATGTGTAGTGTCATGGTGCACATATTCAAGAGTAGATAACAAGTGATGAGTACTCACATGATTCTTCTTTAATCGTTAGGGAGGTGTATGAAGTGGATAGTGCTCAAGGGGTGAGCTGTAAAGAGACATAGGGTGAGGTAGGACAACTAGTCAACAATAGAATGGTTGAAGATGTAATACCTTGAGAGGGCTCAGTTCAAGTTTACCCTCAAGTGAGGACAAATGATAGGCACCTGATCCATAGGTATGAGTTACGATATAGGGTCCAAGCCAATTAGGAGAAAAAATTCCCGTTTTCTTTTCTCTGCTTTGGTTAGGTGTTGATTTTATTTCAAAACAAGGTCACCCAATTGAAAGGTGCATTCATGAACACGTTTGTCATAGCCACGCTTGATGCGTTTTTGATAGACTTGGAGGTGATCTAGAGAATTAAGACGATGTTCATCTAATAACTCTAGTTGTGCCAAGTGGTCTTGACGAAAGTCATCATTAGTAAGCATGTCATGGAGAGAAATGCAGAGTGAGGGGATCTGGACTTCAAAAGGTAAAACAACCTCTGTACTGTAGACCAGTGAAAAGGGTGTAGCCACAGTGGTAGTGCGAATACTAGTACGGTATGCCCATAGAGGAAAAGGAATGTGCGTATGCCAATCCTTCCCAAAGCATCGTCAACCACTTTCATGAGAATTTTATTAAGGGTTTTTAGTGGATTGGCTTGTCTGTTGGTTTATGGGTAATAAAGTGAGGAGAATCTAAAAATTTGAATGCCAAAGGCATCGTAAAGTTTTGTAGTGTTTTGTTTTTGAATTGTTTTCCATTGTTAGTGATGAGGCGATGAGGGACACAAGGCGACAAATGATGTGATGGTTAATGAACTCACATATTTTCTTGGCTTTCGTGGAGGTAAGTGGTATGACTTCCACCCATTTGGTGTAGTATTTGGTAGCAGTTATAATCCATTGATGGCATTGGGAAGAATGAGGATTGATTTCTCTTACAAGATCCAAAACCCATTGAGAGAAGGGCCAAAGGTCATGAGCGACCCATAAGGCATGATTGGGTGTATGAAGAAGGTTGGAATGTTGTTGACATTTCACGCAGTGTTTGACATAGTTGTAACAATCATGGTGAAGGGTCGGCTAGTAATATCTCGAGGTGAAGAATACGTTTAGCAATAAGCAAGACCACTAAAGTGGCCTCCACACATGCCATCATGATCTTATTTAATGGTGTAGGGGATTTGAGCTAGTGAGGCATTCTAAGAGAATCTTTGTCAAAGCCACATTTATAGAGAAGGCCACCTATGAAAACATAATGAGAGGCATATTTGAGAAAGTACGTTGTCCATTACGTGTGAGATCAGGAGGTAAAATAGAAAGGGAAAGGTAGTGCAAACTGCTTATACCAAAGATCTAGTGTGTTCGGTGAGGTAGTGAGGACAATGTTAATACAAAAAGATTTATAAGAAGGTCTCGGTATGTGTTTTATGGTAACAAATACATTTGAATCGTCGAGCAAAGTGGGTATTTGAGAAATGAGGCAAAGAGCCATGGTATCCGTGAATTTATTGGTGGATCGTGGAATGGTTTGAATTTTATAGCGTTAAAATGTAGTCAACATGATGCCAATGTAATGCTTGTATTCTTGAAGTATTTCATTATGACACGATAAACACCATTGACTTGGTTTACTACCGGTTAAGAGTCACGAAGATATTAATGGACTTAACGTTTAAGGCATAGGTAGTCATGAGACCCAACATGAGCGCTTCGTATTGGTGGCATTGTTGGTGCATTCGAATTTGAGTTTAAATGATAAGGGCATGGGTTCACCCAAGAGGAATGAGGATAATGCCTGCAAGACCCCCACACTTTGACATTTGGAACCATCAAAGAATAAGATCATTTAGTAAGGGTTGTCATCCAAGGTCGGTGATAACATGGCCTTTAATGGACTTTTGGTGGATGGATTCGAGTTCAAGATCGAGATAAAACCATAAGCCATCATGTGGTACGCTGATTTTGATAAGGTTTAGCATACATGATGTGTAAACGGTCGGTGTTGGTTATGACATAGGTTTTGTGGTTGAGTAGGTAATGGCGGAGTTTGGTGGCAATGAAAACTAAGGCTAAAAAATTTTTCAGGGTGAGTGTATTGGGTTTTGTAGTCTAGAAGGGTATGAATTATATAATAAACCACCTACTCCCTATGTTGTTCATCACATGATGAGTGAGCATTGCTCCCAGGGAATGATTGGTAGCTGATATGTATAGGTAAAAAGGTTGGTCGTCTTTAGGTGGGATAAGGATGGGTGGTTGGAGAAGGTATTATTTTAAGGCCTCAAAAGCTTTGTGACAGTCATCATCCGACTTAAAAGAGACATCCTTCCTAAGCAGATGATGAAGTGGTTGACATCAATCGATAATTGTGAAATAAATTGGCGAATGGACTGCGCAATTTACCTTGCGAGGCTAAAAAGTTGTTTAAGGTTAGTGAGTGCAGGCATTTCTAGAATGGCCTTGAATTTATTTAGGTCAAATTCTATACCATGTAAGGAAATGATAAATCCTAACAAATTTCTGAGAGAACCACAAAGACACACTTTTAGGTGTAAGTAGACACAATATTTAACAAGACGATCAAAGATGGTTTTGAGGATAGCGAGGTGCTCAGCGCGCACCTTTTAGATTTAGCCAAGAGATCATCCACATAATCTTCCAATATGTGATGCATGATATCATGGAAGATGTAAGTCATAGCACGCTGATATGTAGCACCAGCATTTTTAAGGCCAAAAGGCATGACTCTATAGCAGAAGGTCCCCCAAGGGGTAATGAATGTGGTCTTGTGCTGATCTTCTGGGGCAAGCAAAATTTGGTTATAACCCAAAAAACCATCCATGAGCGAGAGCATTTCATGACCCATGGTAAGGTCTACTAGTTGATCAATACCGGGCAAGGGAAATTCATCTTTCGGGTAGGCGAGGTTGAGGTCATGGAAGTCCATGCAAATACAAAGTCCCCCTGTTACCTTAGTGACAGGGATGATGTTAGAAATCCATTGGGGATAATCAATGGGTAAGATGAAAGAAACAGAAAGAAGACATTGAAGTTCTTCTTTGATGAGAAGGGAAATGCGAGGGTGCATCTTCCTTAGCTTTTGTTTGATAGGTTTGGCATCGGGAACGGTTACAATATTGTGGACCACTATGGTGGGGTCAATACCGGGCATGTCTGCGTAAGACCAAGTGAAAGCATGTTTATGCTCTCGGAGAAAAGAAGTGATGGCTTCCTATTTAGCAACATCTAAAGATTGTCTGATCTTTAGGATGTGTGGGTCATCCTGAGTATGAATGTTGATTTCAATAGTCGATTCATTCAACATGGTTTGCATCTCAAATGGTAACGACCGATGAATATATGAGTCTTCTACACCAAGGTAGGTGAGTATGGATTCCTCATCCTGACATTGAACAACGTTAATGGTTGGTGTGTCATCGTCGATCATCTTAGGATATAGGAATGGGAGAGTGGAAGGGGCCTTGCCTTCGTGTTGATAAGTTAGAGGCCCCAAGGAAATAGTGTTTATGAAAAAAAAAGGTTAGGAGGGATAGACTCAGGATCTATCAACTCCGTTGGTGAGATTGGTGATGAAGGTGGAGAAGGGCTAGGGTCTACAATGAGTTTGATGCGGGCTTGTTTGGTAGGAGGTTCGGGGAAGCCGATACCACTACGGTCATTGTGTTTGCGGGTGGTACATGGAATAATGGTATGGCGGCCTTGCTCATAGAAGCCAAAACCAAAACCCTTCCATGTACAGTGGTGTAGGAAGGTGTGGGAAAAATAGAAATTGGTAACAGATTGGAAGTTAGTCAAAAATGGGTGGGGTTGTGATGGTGGTTCATGTGTGTAGGTAATAATATCAAGTCCCCCATAGGTGAGACTAGTACGAAGATGAGGAGGACCATAAAGGAGGATTTCTCTAATATGGTGATCATAACGAGGGTGTTGGTGAAGGCTTCCATACTCATGTGGAGTAAGGAATGTGTTGACACTATATAGGTGGTACTCCCATAGAGTGAGGCATTGAAAAACACCTTCCAAGGGATTAGTGGTTGGTATGTGGGTAGCTGCTATGGATGATGTGTCGAAGGTCGATGTGGAGGTGGTGTTAACGGATTAGGGAGCTAATGGGGCTGTAGAAATAGAGGAGGTATGTGTGGTTGAGGTAGTGACTTATCTTGGTACGTGGAGGTGTAGGTGAAGTAGTAATTGGTGTAGAGGTAGATGGTGTGACGAGGTATGAGTACATCATTGGGTCGACGAACGCATGTTGCATGTTTTGAAAGGGGATGGGTTAGCTAGAATGGTATAAGTGTGTCCTTTGTGTTCAAATTTTACACAATGATGCAAAGTGGAAGGAACGTAACCCTTGACATGGATCCGGGGTCTACCAAGCAACAAATTATATTGGAATTCACCCTCCAAAACATAAAATAATTCTAGAATAGTGTGAGGGCCCACACAAACGTGAAGGATGATAGTGCCTAGTGTGGAGGTGATAGCGTCGTTGAATGAATGCAACATGACCAGATGTTTGTGCATGTAATTGTCAAGTATGCACATTTGAGAAAATGCATGGGATGAAATGATGTTAATGCTAACGCCACCATCAATCATCACACGACGTACTTTATGTCATCAATGTGAACAAAGATGAAGAGGGGCTGGGTCAGGGTCCTCATTTTGGTATGGCACAATATCCTCCTCGAGAAGCTAAGGGATGCCACTTGGTTAACAAGGTGAGGTGAAGATGAAGGTGGTAATTTGGTGAGGATGCTACATGATGGGGTGTGATAATGGAGGTCGTGGGTTTAGGGTCATTGGGTAGAACCTCGATAGATTGAAGAATATTCATGAGGGCTTGCGAGATGGGATTTTGAGGCTTGGATGAGGTCATATAGGGACATTTTGAGTGGAGATTGGTGTAATTGTTTGAGCATGGTGTGATGTGTGACACCATTAGAAATGGGGTATGTAGGGTCATGAGATAATTATCTTAGGTATGGGTGCGAGATGGTATGTTGGGTATAGGATTGGATGATGGGTCAGCTTACTTTTTCTTTACCCTTCCGTGCATGTGTAGTGACATGTACCATGTTGATTTGAGGGAATTTTTCAAATGGAGAGGGTGTAGGGTAAGTGGTATAATGACATGAAGGGAAAAAACCTATGGGAGGAGAAAATCCCTATGAGGTTAGTTGGGTGCAGTGACATTTGGGTGGTGGCGTGGCAAGCTCTCTGATGTGAACCATGTTAATTTCAAATTTTGTGTGTGGTTTTGGGAGCTGTGAGGGTGGAGGTTGTGGTTGTTGAGTGGATAATGTGAGAGGGGGTGTAGGTGGAGCAGGGTCCTCATCAAGAAGGTCATCATCATCAAAGTTGGTTTCAGGTGGAAACAATTGGATAAGGACAGTTTTCAAGGCCTTACGGTTGTCCACATTGTGTCTGGGACACGATGGTATGTGCAAATTTTTGTATCATCAAACCCTTTCGCTTGGGTTTGAGGGGGGTAAAAGGTCGGAGTGGTGGTAATGTGATAATAGAAGTCTCGAGGAGGTTGTTTAAAATTTTGGCATAAGACCCTACTAGTGGATCACAATGGGAAGTGAACGTGGGCTTGGGTGTAGGTGTGGTTGGTTATCGGGGAATTGTTTGTGGATTTTAGGAAGGGGTCAAGCTATGGATTTAGGTGCCAGTGTGGTTTGAGGTATCTGTCGGGTTCGTTTGGGTAGGGGTATAGTAGATGGATGGGTAGGAGGGTGTGGTTTTGTTTTGATTACCTTGTTGTGCGGCAATGGGGTTTTATTTTTGGGGTGCACCTTCTTGGGTAAAGGTGATGTGGGCGTATGAGGTCTATGAGGGAAAGTAGATGGAGGAAGAGGGTGAGTTACCCATGGGGATAATAAGTGCTATGAAGGTAGATGGCGTGGGTCATGCTTGGGGTGTGAGGGAAAATGACTGAAGTGTAGTAGGTAGTGAAGCAATGGTTGAAGGTATCGGAGGTATTGGTGGTAAAGAGACTACAGGTGCGGGTATGAGTCATGTTGTGTTCTGGTAGGTTAGAAATTTGTGAGGCTAGAATGGGTGGTTGGGTTATTGGGTTATGACTAGGTGAGGGGTGCTTAAACCCATTGGGGCAGCTGAGATCTAAAGGTGGATGGGACATGTGTGGGTGTGATTGATGCGGTAGGGGTATGAGGTTGATGGGTTTGTTTCTTTAGTTTGGGTGTCGGAGTAGGTGTGGTTTTAACGTTGGAGGATGTAGCTAAATCCAATTTAATAGGCAGATGGGTAAGGCTAGTGGTTGGGGTGACCCCTAAAGTGGTAATAGGTTTAGTGGAGGTAAATGTTGTAGGTATGGGTTTAGGTTTAGGCATAGGTCGGGTTATGGGTAAGGATGTGGTGTGAGTGCTAATGGATATCGTGGAAGGGGTTGCAACAACAATGGTTGTATGTGGTTTGACGGGTGGAAGTGTGCTTGGGTAGATGGTGGAGGTGTCATCGAGGGATTTCTGCATTTGTGTTGAGACAGGGAGTAAGAGGCACCCCCATAACAAGGCTCTATCCACATACTCTAAGTGATCAGCCAAACGTGAGAATGGCACATTTGTGGGTGGAGTTGGTGAGGACCTCATGGGAATTCCGTAAAATGAATCTTGGAGATGGGAATCGGCCGGCTTCAGCTTCCATGGGTAAGAGAGCTGAAAGTAGGTCTGTTGGATGTCGGGTAGCGGATGGAGAATGTTCGCCATGAGGTAAAGGTATCTCTCATTGGGTCTATGATGGGTGGAGGAGATGATGGGAGCTCCTCTGTGGGTGGAGGAGCGATAGGTGATCCTTAGTGGGTGGAGGACGTAATGGGTGCTCCTCTACATGGGTGGAGGAATTATAGTAGGTAAAGGTTCACTGAGTGGAGAAGTTAGGGGAGAGATGGTCTCAATGTCAGTAGAAGACTCCTCTGTAGGAGATGAAGGGTGTTCCTCTATTGGTGAAGGAACAATGATGGTTAGGTCAGACGTGGAAGGAGGGTTTCGGGCTAGGATTTCCTCTATGGAAGGGATGTGAGGTAATTGAGATGCGACAGGTACCTCGTTAAAGATTGCATGAACCTCACGAGTATGGGTATCGTGAGTGGATGTCTCACCTATTTGATTGGATGAAGGGGCATGATTGGGAAATGGTTTTTAAAGATTTGTAGATTTTGATTAGGGGCGGCGTTGGGATTATCCACAATCAACTTACCTTTCTCGAGAATTTCTTGGACAATATTCTTAAAAGTGATGCGATTAGCATCAATATAACCCTTTACATTGTGCTAGTTACTGAAATCTTGTTCCTTATACCACACGGGCATGGGGAAAGTAGGGTCGAAACCGGTGTGTGTCTTTATTGGTGGAAGGGTGATGGTGCCGGCTTTGATCAACTTTTCTAAAATAGAAGAGTAAGGTTCCCCAATTGGGGTATATTTTCACCGCTCTTATGCAAAGCGAAAAGCTTTGTACATGTGATAGATTAGATGAGGTGTGGATTGATTGGATGGATGAGCTGGACCAACCTTGAGTACCACTGCGTGTTGGTTTGAAAATCTGTCTCCTGGGTAGATCTATGGATAAACGAGCCAACGGTGTGCGGGGCATAGCCCCTCTTTAAGTTAGCAAAGTGAAATTATTTTATTGCTATTCTACCAGTAGGAATCTATGCAAGTCTCACAATATTCTGCCTTCGGGGGTTTGGGATCTCATCCCAGTAGGGGTGTTTCCAACTGCGAAAAGAAAGGAATGAAAGAGAGGATGAAGGGAGATCAGGTCTGAAGGGAGAAAAGAAATGAATTCCAAAGCAGAAAGGTCAGAGGGTTTATGTTTTGGGATTGGTAGTAAATAGAGCCAAACCTACTTGCATAAACAAATAAAGCAATATTGATGAATAAATGACAAAAAAGTAGAGATAGATCCAACAGAATAAACGCATAGATCTGACATAAGAAAGATCAGATGCCCATAACACACATATTCAACACAAAGTCTTAATATTTGTATTAATATTTTCTTCTGTTACAAAAAGTACAAAGCCTTTTCTTCTCACTTCTATTTTTCATCTAAAAGATATCCACCCCTGAATACAACAAGTATTCAAGTATATATAGAAGGAGAGAAGAAAAGAAGACAAAAGCAAACCAACCACCTAATTACAAAAATATCTTACAATAGATACAAAGCCATTTGTTGACTTTTGACAACTTTAGTGGATGACATCATCCCATGGTGCAACATGGATGATGTCATCATTTGTGTCAACACACTTTAGATAATTTACAAGGAGAAAGTCATAAAGAAGGAAACTATTCGTCAAACTGGTGAAAGGGGGTATCTTGTTTTTGTTGCTCGGGTGACGAGATGTGGAATTGGGCACGGTACTCCATGAAATTTCTGATCATGGGTTGAAGTTGATCCTCGGAAGGATCCTTGTGTTGATCATTGATAGCTTCGCAAGTCTTCCACTCATCTATGAGCTTTTCTGGGAGTTTGGAATAATCATTCTCTGCCTCTATCAGGTACCCAATGAAGTCACGACACGCCAATAGGTTGTTGATGGATTCGGTGTCGAACGTGACCTCTGGTCCCAGCCCCTGTGAAACGATCTCCTTGAAGATCTGAATAGTTTCCTCAACCTTTCTTAAGGTGAAAGAAGAAGTGAGCAAGCCTGGAGACATTCTTAGGACAATCTGTTCCATTTGATGCATTGCATCTAGGGCTTCCTCTTTTACTTTATCGATCTTCTCAAGGATGAACTCCAGCTGATCCACCCGATAATCCAGAGTAGAAAGGATCTTGTTGAGGGCTCTGGGGTGTCCAAAGACGCCGAACTTGACCAGATCTTGCTGAGCAGTCGAGCATTTTTGAAAGGTCTCGTCTGCATCTGGCATGATCTAGCTCTTCGGAGATGGGTCTGCTATTGCACTGGAGTTTCTCTGTTCGTCAATTGATGTTCTGATATAACCCGATGAACTTAGCGATCATTCCCTCACTTTCTTTGAGGATTTGGCTCCTCAGTGGAAACTGCCATGCCCTGCTCGCCGATTTTGGCATATTCATTGATTTTATCCTGACTCAGAGGCTTAGGAGTTTCGGTGGTAGTCGTAGGAGGCGCACTGCCCATTTTCTGCAAGGCGTGGAGAAGATGTTTATTTTGCTCCTTTAGCAGCCTTTTCTCTTCCTTTGCTTCCTGGAGTTTTTTGCAAAGGGCGTCAACTGCAGATAGGGCCTCTCCTTGTAGGATTTCTAAAGATGTCCCCATTGTGACTTGAGTCACTGTATAATCTGTCGAAGACAGATCCTTTTTATCCTTCAAAGGATTGGGGTATGCGATCTCCATTACTCTCTCCCCTGAAGCACTCTGAGAGAAGCGGGTTATAGGCTTTTGCTTCTTGACCCCTTTTGATGGGATGATGGAGAAGTCCATTGGTGCGATGGGAACTTTCCTCTTTCTTGACTCGAGTCTTTGGGAGATCCAAGCTGGACTTATGGGAGAAGGACCAGAAATAGAAAAGGGAGTAGCTGTAGTAGTAGAAGGGAAAAACGTGGAGACACTTGGAGGCGGCATTGAGAGGGAAGCTGAAAAAGTGCTCACGGGAGGAAGAGATACTGCAAGGGAGGTAGACATAGGAATGGAAGGGATCGAGAGATGAGGGAAGAAATGGTGGGGGACAACTCCGTGAGAGAAGAGAAGATGGATGATGAAGAAGGGGAACAGTAGAAGAAGGGGAGAGGACATGACTAAAGGAATGGTCACTTGGGTCACTCGAGGAGGAAGGAGGAGAAGGAGAAGGGACAGAAGGGACCTCATCAGTTATAGTTTCTGATCGTGGCAACATCCTGAGTGGATGTGCCTATCGGAACATCTTCCGCTACTTCTTCTTCTAAGCTTTCTGGGATTTCAACCCGTTCTTGTGAAGCGGAAGGAGGACTTTCAGGAGCTTCCTCTTGGGTGGAGCTTGACTCACCCTCTTTGCCTTTCCCCTTGCCCTTTGGTAGCTGTTTTGCCCGAGGAGGTGCGTTGCCCAACGGAGATGTAGTGAAATCAACTCCGAGGTAAATGAGACCATTCATTCTACACCAATGCTCTGTTCTTCGCAGAGTTTCCTTGACCCTTTCCTCTATTGTCTGAGGAGCTTTGTTTCTATCAATCACGGCGAAAGGCCAATCGTCCCCACCCGTGTCAAGGTACACTTGATCAACTTCTTGCTCAGTAGTTTGATAGCCTTTTGGGATGATGGCCACACCGTACTGGATGATTTCGGCCAAGGCCAAGCGGGAATGATCCTTCCTCCTGAGCTCGACCTCATGATATATGTCGATATAAATGTCTTCGATCTGAGGGATGTGGATCGGATCGAGTTTGGCCCTAGGCGAGACAATTCCTCGGGTCGAAAGTGGGCCTTGCTGGGAAGTTATGCTTTAGATTTAGCAGCTCCAGTTCTGCAAACATATCCTTCGCTTTGTGGTGGGAGAGACAAGTATACCTGCCCACTGTGAGGGGGAAAGGAGTTCCACCCTTCTTTCTCTTGAGACACTTTTTGTGGTAGGTGATAAGCTATCTTGACAGCTCCAACAGGATCAACTTGGGGCCGGCATATCTCGGTAGTTTGGTTGGTTCCCCCAAGAAGTTAACTGCCCTCAGATAAGTGAAGGTGGGGAATTGAGTGAACAGGGCCCCCATTTCTCTGTGGCTGCGATGATGCTCTTGGTCGTACGACCGTGAGTCATATTTGGCCTTAGAAGACTAGATGATGCCGTAGAAGAAGGCATCGTTGATCTTTGTGAACTGGGGGATGCTATTTTCCAGCTTCAGTTCTGGATAGTATTCATATATTTTAACTTGGGGCCAAACCCCACACCGCATCAAAGCTGGATAGTCTCTTTCTAAAGCCACAACATAAACTACGTAGGAGTTCATATAGAACCTCCCATTGTGGCAAGTTGTTGGAGCTGTTCAGATATGGTGTTGCTTATGATCTCCGCCCACTCAAAGCGTTGATCTGGCACATTTTTGTTCATCATTTCTAAGTACCTCAGCATCCACTTGTGAAAGTAGTGGGCATCAGGAAGCCCAAACACTCTGCTCAGGAACGTGATTGTGTCACTGAGTTCCTCTGAAAAGTCACTGCGATGAATGACTTGTGGCCATCTGGTCACCACCTTCTTGTTCTTCAGGTATACTTTGTTCATCAACTACATACACTGATCCTCATTGTCATCCCAAGCTTTGATGCAATCTTCGGCTTACGGCCACAAAGTGCCGGTGATGAGGAATGCCGAGCATTATTTCGAAGTGTCGGGTAGTGAGGTTGATTATGACCTCGCCCTTCTCATTATGGACACATCTTGTGTCTTTTTTTAGCAGCGGGCTACTACCATCATGAACTCATTGTTCACGGCACTAACTGGGATCCCTCCAGCGAAATGCAACCCACTACCCATCAGTTTGTCCATCCATGGACTTCTTGTGACCCTCTGGGTTCTGGCCAGAAATCCTCCATATCAATGTGACCAAGTTCTGAGTCTCTGATATCTAGGTCACACTCTGCTGGGATTCGGGCATCCTGACCCTATGATATTTGTACTTCATTTCTTCTTCTGTGAGCTTAGCTTTGCCCTTAGATTTGGTAGGTATCTTGCTTGATGTTGACATATGTAACTCTGAACTCAGTTGCTGATCTGTAAGAAGAAGAAGTGAAACCCAACGCAAGAAAGTCATATTAGCTATTTGATCTTCCATTAAAGCATTGACAGAAGAAAGAGTTAGCAATTTTAAGGCCTCAGGGCGCAGGGCGCATGAATACTGCAGGTTACAGGGTTAAATAATATGGCACACAGAAAAGGGCTGCTGCAAGGGATAAGACAACGCCAAAGGGTGCATGGCGCATGGATACTGTAGGTTACATTTTTTGTTGTTGCAAGCAGAAGTGCGCTGCGCCATATGTATGCATTTTATAGTGGGCGCTGATATTTTCATGTTTTAGATGCACAAAGGGCGCGGAGTTTAATGCGTGTAACATCATTTTTTCATGTGCCACAGGGAACTTGGCGCGGCGCATGGAAGGTCTGCATAACAGGATGTTGTTGTAATAATAGATGCGCCTGCGCCATTTATAGTTTTGCACTTGGCACAAACAGAGTTGGTGTTGCATGGATGGAGGGTGTGCCAATGGCGCAATTTTTAACAATGCAACACATGAGATTGGTGTGCCAAGTAGGGCGCAGGGAAAGTGGGTGCAACAAGCGAGGGAAGTGCGCCTTGAGGGCCTGCATTCTTTATGTAACAGGCATGGTAGATGCGCCATAGGCGTCTGTATATCATGTTGCAAGGGTGGCAGATGACGCCAAAAGCGAAGAAAACTACAGTTACTTTTAAGCTTTGATTCTTTCTCTGAGGGGTTTACATGTGGTTTAAACTTCTTTTGCAGGGTTCCTTGGGTGGTGAAGAAGCTTAATCAGAGGGATCCAAGCAATTTCTTTACGAGACAGTCCTCTTTACCAGCAGATCTGGAAAGAGGGGGAAGCACATGGGGAAGGACAGATAAAACAGTAAGGGGGAGGGTTCCATGGTTCATAGATTTATTCCATCCAATCTCCACAAACAAGCAGCCAAAAACCAAAAAACACAAAACACAAGAGCAAAAAGGACCTCTTACCAGGATTATATAATGTGAGAGGTGTGAAACTGGGTCCATGACGTGATTCGATAACGACAGGTGCGCTGACAGGTGCAGAGGGAAAAGAATAATCACGTGATTTTGTCTGATGAAAATGACAGGGCAGATGCACCTATATATAGGCAAGGTGGTAATAAATGCGCCAACCACTTTTTCAAGTGGCGTGCCAAAACACCTGTCGACAATGGAAAGGATGCACCCTTTGGCGCACCAAAACACCTACTAACACGAAGTTATGTGTGCCTTTGGCGCACCAAAAGCATTGTCAACATGGAAATACGTGCGCCCTTAGCGCACCAAAACGTGGTGCAACAAAATGTATTTTGACACAAAGGCGCATGCCTTGGTGCATGCAAGAAAGGCGCAACATAGTGAGGTGCACCAAAAGGTGTGTTGACACTTCGAACCGTGCGCCAAAGGATTTAAAGGGGGCGCATGAACACTTTATGTTGCATAGAGATTAAGTGCGCCCGACCAAAAAAGACCAAAAATGGCTAAGTTCAGAAAACCAGATTTCCTGGGAAGGGATTTTGCAACGTTCTAACGCAAGGAGTCCCACGATGAGGACCTGGAACAAAATTTTGGTAGGGTTATCTATAAAATTGCCCTTGCCAATTTTACGGGATAACATGCATTAGTGGTACCTTTAGCCTTTGAATAATTGGTTGGTAGTTTAGAAGAAGAAGAGGTTTTGGTCAACTTGAATTTCAAATTTTTATTTCGTAATTGGATTTTCTTCTCTTTAATAGCCTGAATTTCTAAATTTTGTGCCATAGTAAATGCCTCATTCAATGTTCTAAAAGTTTATACCTCCGTGGTTAGGGAGATATATCTCATCACAAGCTCGAGTGAAGAGATCGATGAGTTTAGTTTATGGTAGTTGAAAGGTAAGTTGATTGATCAGGTTGCGCCAGTGAGCGACAAAATCTGCGATAGATTCATCCTCGTATTGACGTGTGGAATATAGATCAGTCATGGTAACTTTCTTGGTGATGTTGATAGAAAAATGATCCAAGAAAGCTTGGGCTACCTGATTGAATGAAAATATGGAGTGTTTGGGTAACCCACTATACCAATCTAATGCTGGTCCAGTGAGGGACATGGGAAAAGTTCTCAAAACCAAGGCATCATCACAATCAAATAACATCCATGTTTAAATGAGCGCAAATGCTGTTGTGGGTCTTCCTTACTATTGAAGTGGTTGAATTTAGGAATTTCCCAATGCACAGGGTATGAATGGATGGGAATGGATGGGTGAATAGGCTCATTGCAAATCTCATCATAAGTGAGAGTGTTGTGGGAGCCGAAAACCGATTCCTCCAATGTTTGCATCTTATCCATCATCAATCTAATTAAGTCATTGGTGGGTTGTGATGATTGGATGCCTCCTATAGTGTGAGGAGGTTGATTTTGGGTGTATAATGGGCATGAAATTCCAGTGTAGGGGGCTACCACGTAAGGTGGTGAAGAAGAAGGCAATGAAAGAGGGGGTACGTACCCGGAATGAACAATAGATGAAACAGTAGTTATTGGTAGTATGTATACGGGGGAGGAAGGGTAGTAGTAACCCTAGTGGCAGCGAGGGCTAGTGATTGTGGAATGGAAAGAACTACGTTCTGAAATGGGGTAGGGTCACCGACACTGGAGGTGGGAACATAGCTATGGGTATGTATGAGACATGAGGGGAAGATGAAGTTGTAATGGATTCTATAGGGAGTACAGATGTGGTAATCTTAGTGGGTATAGAACCTAATTGTAAAGCGATTAGGGGTAAAGTAGAAGCGGGCAACACGGAGCCGAGATGGGGCTAAGGAAGAAGTGGGTGTAAGTGTCGGGGGATAGATATGGGCATGCCATATATCAAGCCCGACTCGAGGAATCTCGAGTGGACGAATGGGAGAGGTAAAACTACAAGGAAACATGGTTTTGGTCAAGGATTCGTGTGAACTCCTCATCTTGGTAGCGATATTTGTAAGGTGGATGGGGTTCATGGTTGGTGATAGAATAGAGGTTAGTGAAGGACTAGGTGGGAGTGGTTGGTGATTGGTGTGGAACACGAGGGAATTCACTTTTCTTTGGGTCAGTACCATGTGAACCGGTGCGATCAGGTGGGGTTGCTTCTCTATAAATAATATAGAAAATAGTAGGAGCAGGTAAATCTGGTTATATAAAAAAATGGATGAAGTAACAAATGGTGATTGGAATGTGAAATAGGGTAACCGATGCCGGTTAGGGAAAACCGACATCGGTCAGGGGTAACCACTACCATTCTTGTGGGAAATAGCGGTGAGTGATCAGTGAGGTAGAAGGTAAAATCAACAAGTATGTCAAATCTGGGGATGTGTAAAACGTCAATGGAAAAGGTGATAGTAACAGAGACTATGGGAAATGGAGAAAAGTGAAGTGAGAACTTTCCTTTTGAATAGGTTAGAAAAAGGACCTAGAACTGATGTCGGTTGAGCGTAACCGATGTCATCCTTTGTGAAACTAAAATAGTGATAAGAAAAAGTGGTTATGAATTAGAATTTGAAGTGGAATCAGACCCAAAATTCTAGGAATGATGGTGATATGCCCAGGCACACTTAGGTGGATCCAAAATACACCAGCTATGATGGGGAGTGTGCAAGGAAATACAAAAATAATGATTGAAAGCTCTCACCTCAAAATGAAAATCATACAGAACACTAAGAAAGAACATTCCTAAAGTGCCTATTCTATTACGTTTTTCAGCTTATTCTATTTGGGGACTGACACATGAATTGTGAAGTAGAGTTTTGGTGAGGATGGCTTCCTACAAAGAAGGAGATCTAAAGGGTGAGGTTTCGGGTTTGTTATGGTGGGGGTGGGCTATGCTCTAAAGTATGACTCGATAGAGCAGCGAGTGGGTTCCCACCGTGCCGTGATCATGTGATCACCTACGAGTTCTTCGGGTAAGATGTTGTTTAAGAATGTATGTATTTTGAATTTTTCTGTGGTTTGGTAAGACTCGAGAGAAAGAGAAAAGGATAGAAATTCTTTTCTATGATTCGTTTGTCAACCATCGGCTAGTAATGACATCCACGTATAGGTTGCCCGCAATTAATGTGAGCTAATGTAGAAAATCGAATGAAATGCACTTATTTTAAACCCAAATTGAAAGTATGATATTCGATGACAAAAAATAGATGAAAAGGAAGAGGGATGCTCTTTCACTAAAATGTAGAAAACATGAAGAGATGATTCCTTTTAAATACACCAAAAGAAAAGTTTCCTTTAGAGCAACTAAAAAGGAGTGGATTACCAGGGAAGAAAATTAGTGTGTACACTTTTAGAAGGGAAACAAACACACAATTTTTTCCTAGGAATGAATGAAATGCAAGGAACCCTAGATGGGTCCCACCGGGCGTGCCAAAATGTTTCACCTTTTTCTTAGATTGTTCCTTTGAATGGTTGATGAAATAGATAGGGTAACGAGCATAGGAGGAATACATGTTCAAATGTCGGTTGATGGGTTGTTACGTGCATATGACTTCTAAATCCACAGTTGATTGTGAGAGCTTCCTTTTGGCTAGGAGGAACTACCTGTAATGAAAGCAAGACCACCAGAAAGCATTAAACAATATGGGCAGTGAACTACCTAGCATGAGCTAGATCCGAGAAGTATGGCACTTCCTAGATGGATGGCAGTCAACTTGTTT
This sequence comes from Taxus wallichiana var. yunnanensis, assembly GCA_018340775.1. Taxonomy (NCBI): domain Eukaryota; kingdom Viridiplantae; phylum Streptophyta; class Pinopsida; order Cupressales; family Taxaceae; genus Taxus; species Taxus wallichiana. The sequence goes on from CM031239.1 coordinate 696,672,631, forward strand.
TAAAAAATTAATGATGAAAACAAAGTAAATCCTATTTTATTTCAAAATGATTTAGGTATATCACTTAAAACACAATAAGAAACAGATCTAATCTAACAGGATAGGCTAGAATAGAATCCACAGGTCAAAGGGTTGGTTATGATTTCGGAGTCTGATGAAGGTGTTGGGTAGGTCCCAGTGAGTCGGGGTAAGGTAAAATGGGGTGGATAGGTCTCTGCTTAAGGTTGTGTGGGAAAACACAGAGACCAACATTAGTTAGGGGTGACCGACCTTAGTTAGGTATAACCGGCGCCGATTACTGTGAGATACGGGAATGTCATAGAATGGGGTTTTGGTCCCCCTTTGTGATTACAAAAGGATTTCATTTTTGGGAGGAGGTATTAGGTGATAAGGGTAGGTTTTTATGAGGTTTTGATGGGTCTATGAAGGTACAACACATTGGAGATGGTCAATAAGGAGCAAGATGGACAATAGGTGGTAAAAATGATGATGAATGATATTATACTTACTTGGATGTCATTTCGAAAGTCTGTGTGTGAAGGATGGAGGTGCTAATGATGAGTTTGGGAGGCTCTAAGTGATCACCAACTAGAGAAAATATTCTACATGGGCTGCATGCACACTCCTCTTTTGCTTTGGTAGATCCGAATGTGGTGGGATGGTCATGCGGGAGAAGATGTTCAATCTCCTTCTTTGGATGTGAGTTCTTGTTGGAATTAGATCTCTCGAAGACATGCTATCTTTTGAGATCTCACTCTTGCTCGTAAAATTTCGTTCTCCCAATGTTTTCCAACCTAGAGAATAAGGTAGTTTAGGAATTAAAAAGGGAATTGACAATGATCAGCTTAACCGGCGGCGGTTAGGGTTAGGGGTAACCGACGTCGGTCAAGGCGGGATTTTCTAGGTTTGCCAAAATTTTAGGGAGATCCTCCTGATTTCCTTGGATCTCATGTCGTTATCCATGGATTAGATTGGGAGCTTCTGTGAGCATGCGGGAATGTGGTTAGAGGGAGTGTAGGCATTGATTTTTAGGGTTTGGGTAAGTCTTAGTTAGTTATGGTAACTTGCTAAGAATAGGTCTTAAGGTGAGTTAGCTTGATGAGGTGTCTAAGTGAACTATATGTGTAGATTATATTTAAATAAGATATTTCAATAATAAATATAGTGAGGGTAAATCATTAATTTAATTAAATTAATTAAATTACTACTAGTGTGGTGAAGGGGGCCATGGCTAGGTGAAAGTGATGAAGGGTACTTATTGGTCGAGGTACGGAAGGGGAGTGTGACCTAATTTTAGTGTCTACAATAAGTACATTTCATATGTGATCATGTCTTGAAACACAATATACAACTTAATTTTTGTCCAATAGCTAAACAATGAGCAGATATCTTAATAAAGTCAATTGCATGTGACAAATTTGAGTTGTTTAGAGAGTTCCTCTCTGCATCACTTGAGACAATGAAAAATTAAGGGGGAATGTTAGGGTAAAAATAATTTACTATAAGTAATTATGCATTGTTCTTAGGTAAATATGTGTTTTAATAGTTTTGTTATATGGTTATGTTTTAATAACCATTTATATTGTATTTATGTATACATGAGATTATTGTTGCATTATTACAACAAAATATTTTTTTCACGTGTAACATATTGTGTGTCTATAATTGGCTATGTAATATCTATAAATATTGCATCTCATCCTCTGTAAAATGATTTTGATTGAATATCAATAAAATAACGAGGCTTTCATCCCTCTTCAATATTTACAATTCCTAATACTATTCCACTATTTGCTCATCCTTGAAACATGGAGAGAAGATGTAAGAGTGATAAGTCCATGAATTTGAATTGTTCTTGCAAAGCCACATACATGAATGAATTTGGATTACCACATGTTGGGATCTATATTCTTGGTAGATGAAGTTGAAACAAAGAGTGGGAGGAATAATTCGATTCTCCTTTACATTACTTTGGAACAAACCAACAAACTTTCACTACTTGTGTGTTTCAAGATATCTACGTGAAGAATTTCAGTAGCTGAAATCTAGCAAAAATCTATGAACAAATGGGTCTTTTAGTAGTTGCATGAAGACTTTTGGTAGTTGCAATCTATGATCTTGGAGTAGAGTTTCTTATGACCTTATTTCTACACACTATTACATTCCAACTTTAGAAGAAATATCAAGTAAATAACAACAATTAGATTGCAGTAAATAGATTTCTAAAGAGATGACAAGATAAATCCTATATTCTACCTTAAATATGCTATCCGTTATTAAAAATACATCTAAATTGACTTGAAAAAATGATTTTAAGAGAGAGAATAAAAGTTTATTTGGTGATATAATGGGACATATTTTGGTCTCATCATTTCCCCCACACTTCACTTCTTGCATGCCCTAAAGATATATATTGATCTTCATGTAGAATCTGATTTTTTCAATACTTTTGAATCTTTCAAATTGTCTTCTCAATTTTTAATGATAAAGTAAGCTGAGATTCTAGAAGTAAAATTTTTACTTCTTTCTTATTCATGCTCTCATGAGTTTTTCTTAGATAATGTAGAGATATTTTTTCCCCACACTTAGCTCTTTGTTTTCTCATGCATTCTTCAAAATATTTGGAAGAGAGTGAGTCTTCCCCACACTTAGCGTTGTGCATGCCCTCATACAAGCTATTTTTAAAAATTGAGCAGCTTATAGATCCCAATTGTTGTAAAATGAAAGGATTTCATCAACATTATTTACTTTGTTACTTGGCTTGATCAACACACATAGATCTTGACAAATTTCTCTTTTTTTAAATATTTTTAGAAGTGAATCTATTTGTAATTAAAACAACAAATAAGAATATTTGAGAATAGAAAAATAGAAATTATCTAACCACACTCAGTAGTTATCCTTGTTTTCATCATGTTGTATAACCTTGATTTTTTGTCTCAGACTAAAAAAATATAGATATGAAGTCAAGACCTCTCCAACATAGAAATTTTTAGTAGAAAATAATTTTATCAACTAAGTTGGCATAATATAAGCGATCATACGTATCTAAGAAATTATTTGAAGTGTAATTTTTTTCTTGGGAATAATAACCATTTGTTGGATTTCACTTTCCCCTTTGTTTTTAGTAATTACTCAAATTAAACTAGTTTTCTAACCAATCACTATCCTTTTGAGAAATATAAACATGTTGGAAAATCAAGAAGAAATATTCTAGAGTCTCTGCAACATCCAACCAGTTTATAAAGCTGATTTAGAAATTGAGAAACAATGGTAAATTGTTCTAGGACATGGGATGGTTCAAGAACTTATGCATTTATTGGGAATGGATGGTTTATTATGAGAGGTTGTGGGTATGATCCTTGAGTAAAAATGGTATGTTGGAATTTCAATTAGCATATACTAGTTGAGCTAGTATTTTTCTACAGTCATGAGAAGGATTAACATTGACTACAAAATATCAGAGGAATTTTTAGTGGTTTTAGTAGTTGGGAAAATGAGTTTTAGAAAAAATCAACAAAAAATGAGACAAAGAGGGTAGCATGGAATGAATTAGGTACTGAAAATGAGGAGTATTAGAAGAATACTTGCATGCATCATAAGATATTTTTTAAAGGAGAAAAAATAGTCTTCAACATGTTATTTTTTTGTAGCATGCATTCAAATTATGATATCTTGGTTGTTTCTAAATGAAAATGAGCGATTCAAAATGATCTAGAAATCTGATATTGTGTAGAACAAGACAATTTTTTTTTGAGTTGTTTCTTTCGAGTTATGAGTATTTTGCATTAAAAATGCTCCTATCAAAATAGTCTTCAACATGTTATTATTATTTTTATAAGTGTGCATTAAAACTGCAATATATTGGTCATTTCTCAACAAAAATGAGCAATTAAAAATGATATAAAAAGATCATATTGTGTAGGAAAAGACCCAGAAATTGTTTGAGCTATTTCTTTGCGAGATGTGAGAAGTTTGCATCTAGAAAATGTTGTTATTTTTAAATAAAAACTCCTTATCAGCTGAATCTTTTTCTTTGACCTCCTCTGCAATGCCCTATTTCTTTTTGCATTTTCCTCCCAATTTGTTTGTATAAATATTCATATAAATATTTGTTTCTACTAACCTACAGCTTTTTTTTGGTATTTCTTGTATGCATGAGTTGTTATTTAATCTTTACAGAAGTAACAATACATGCAAATAAGAAATATTTTAGAATAGGAAAACCTCATTGCATGAAAAATAATAATCATGAAATGATGTTTTCATTTTATTGAGGGGGGTTGATTTTGGCAATATCTTATAGGTTTCTAAATCTAATTGTAGAAATAAAATTTAATCTATTTGTAGAAAATAAATATTAATCTATTTTGTAGAAAATAAAAGTTTAAAGAAACTGCCACCAAATACTTCTCAGTAATGAGAACTTTCTAAGAGGTATTCTACTTTCACTAGAATATTCTTATAGAAAAATATGAGTCTCCTAATAACACCATGATCCCTAGTAATGATGCCAAAATGATGAGTGTCATCAATCCTCTTCATTAATAATGTCAATCCAAGGCTGGTGTCGATGGTTATATGCAATAGGAGAAAGATATCTTTGGAAAACAACTCCTTGAACATAATCAAAAATTGCATAAATTAAAAGTCGCATTTGTAGAAATGAAAGATCACACTTGCAAAAATAAAAATTAAACTTTCATGAAAGAAATGACACTTACATAAAAAAATTGTTGAATTAAAAACACATGAAAAATAAATAAGACACCTACGGAGTTCACAAAAGAAATTATTCAGGAAAGAAGAAATTTGTTTCTTTATATATTTTCTTTTTTTTTTTTGTGAATTTATGATTTTATGTTTATAAGACATAAAATCATAAATTCACAAAAAAAAGGAAAATTACATAATAAAGAAACAAATATAAAACATTGATCCATTCTCCTTAGAATGAGTGGCCAACTCATTCCTTGGAAGAGGACTTAATTCATACTTGCAAACTTTAATTCAAAACCCAGAATAATTTTACTCAAGAATATTGGAGATAAGGAATGAATTTTCATTGATTGGTAAAAGATTACATATAAGAGTGTGGAAGGTTGCATTTATAGTTCATGCATCACACCAACTCCTCTTTTTCAGGAATACAATATGATCTTATCTTTATTCTAATTTACTTAGTCTAGACACCAAGAGCTAACTACCTATTCTTGGGTGGATTTATTCAAAGCAATAAATGTTAAATAAACTTAACTACAATAGTCCACTTATCATGGATAATATTTCTACAACTCATCCCTTGAATCTAGAAACACAAAGTAGGAGATTACTTATTCAACATTCGTAATAACTAATCCCTTTAATCTAGGAAAACAAAGTGGGAGAGTACTTATTCAACATTCCTAATATTATTCCACTATTTGCTGATCCTTTAAGCATGGAGAGAAAATGGAGGATTGTTAAGTCCATGAATTTTAATTCTTCTTGGAATGCCACATGAATGCATGGCTTTGGATTGCCACATGTTTGGATCTATTTTCTTGGTTGATGATGTGGAAACAAAGAGTGGGCTGAATAGTTTGGTGCTGCTTTACATTACTTTGGAACAAACCAATAGACTTTCACTAGTTGTGTATTTTGATAGCTACGTGAATAATTTTTATATCTAAAATCTAGCAGCAATCTATGAACAATTGTGCCTTTCAATAGCTATGAGAAACTTTTGGTAGCTGCAATATGTGATCTTGGAGTGGAGTTTCTTATGACCTGTTTTCTACACACTATTGCATTCTAAATTTGGAAGAAATATCAATAAATAACAACAATTGGATTGCAAATATATTTATACTGAGAGATGATAAGATAAATCATATATTATACCTTAAATATGATATCTGTTATTAAAACTACATCTAAATTCACTTAAAAACTTGATTTTAAGAGAGAGAATAAAAGTATTATTTGGTGATATAATGAGACATATTTTGGTCTCATCATTAAGTATAATGAAGCACGAGAGAGGGAATTAGTGAAGAATCATGATATTAAGGACTTATAGAGTTACGAAGGATGATGTCTCATGAAGGATTTAAGGCTCATATAGAATATGTGGAGAAAAAGCATCAGGATCTCCCCTATGTAGGCAAGCACAATAGAGAATCCTCTCTGGCTTCTGATGAGAGTGTGTCTGATGAAGAAATATTAAGGACCATAGGAGTGTATATAATCCCACATGGTGACCTTGCCCTTATGCTTGGTGTTCCAGTTCCTAAAATAATTATTGAGAAACATGCTAGTGTTGGTGATAGAGTAGCGATAGGTAGATTTCATTTTCCATTGAATACAGGAGTGCAATAGACAACATCAATGACATCACAGGTGAAAACATATTTTCTATTTGGAGGACCGGTTGGTGGTATATTCTCTTTTCATCATCAAGAATGAGTGCATGTGCATGAAAATTGGTAATACATATGTGAGTAGCATAACTTCGCAGAATGTGAGAGTTCAATTTATTACAAAAGTTGGAAAATAGAGTAGCTCATCCTCCGGAATGGTGCCCGTTGTAGGAGGTGGATTAGGAGGATCATGAGGTTTGGGATCTAGTGGATCTAGTGGTTATAGAGGTTAAGGGAATACTGGAGCTAATACATAATCTAGATCGGTGGGTATGGTCTACACTAGTCGTATCAAGTTTATTATGAGATGTCTCTTCACCTAGCAGAGTATAGAGGTATTGAAGATGAAATTGAGTATGTACACATGTGTGAGATATTATGGCATGTGAAGGGAATGAAAACTCTTGAGCCTAAGTCAAGTAAATTTGCTACTACTTTACTAGGAACACACATAGCTGGTATAGGAAGTATGATCCCCACCGAGAATGCTATAAACTATAACACGTTGTGTGATGTTTTTTTGGATGAGTTTCACATACTTAAGTTTGAATAGAAAAACATCAGCACACTAAAGGATATTAAGAAGGGAATTGTTGAGAGTGTAAGGGAGTATGATGCATGCTTTAAAACTTTGCTATCAAAAGTTGTCTTATGATATTAACCCCATCCAACATGCACAATGGTTTCTTGGTGGTTTGATCACACCCTTCAGAAGGGAACTCTCACATAATATGTTTACATATCCATGTGAGGATTTGGAGACAACTCTACATGCCTTTGATGTAGATAGAAGTGTAGACATTAGAGATAGCCCTTTCTTGGAGGCAGAGATTACATATATAGTAAACATTTGGAGAAACTATCAGCCAATTTTTCTCATGAGATGTGTAGTGGTATTTGGTATATGGATTGTGAGGTGGAAGGACATACCAAGGATATCTTCCCTCATAAATTAGTATACACCATGTTGCTAGATTGTGAGATCTGTCACTTATATCATGATTTAAGTAGGTGCCCCTTGTAACAACGTGTCATCAGGAATAAATTTTCTTGTTATTGTAATATTTGCAAGTCTCACACTCATGATATGGAAATTTGTAGATTGATTGATCAAATTATTGATGCCATTGAGACTAGTGTATGTCTTACCGGTGTTTATGAAACGGTTATAAGGAGAAAGGTGAACGTCATTATAGAAACCACAATCTAGGGTGCTCTAATGGAGGTGGTAGAGGTAGAGGTTACTATGGTGGATACAAAGGCCATGGTCAAAGTTGAGGTAGAGGTGATTCCCCTAGTTATTTGGACAACTTATATTTCCATTATGGATTTGATGTTCTACATTGCAAGTTTCTCATACTTCAATTGTTTTTTTGGAACATTTATTTGTATCATGTTCCTCATGTGCCCTTATACACTATTTTTAAATGCTTCCCATATTTTCCTTCTTCTTTCTTATATTCTATTCCATTTTCCCTTATGCCCACTCTCGGTGCATTCACCTTCCTCCCGTGATTCAGGCACCCTTCGCATGCACCTTACACTGTTTGCTAAAATAAGCTAAGTCCCTAGCATCCTCATGTGCCCCCTTCCTTGCCATTGTACATTATCTTGTAATGATTGTGCCTCTTCCATATGTTCCTCCCATAGAAATTCCTTCTGTTCCTCCCACGCGCATCAATTTTACATGCTTCCTTCTACTTCCTTCTTCGACATTTCTTTCCTTAGTGCATTATCATGCCTTCCTCTACAACAATTCTGTGCTATGTGGACTATCAAATATTACTTGAACCACATGAAAACCACCAAAGTGCACTAATAGGACATTGAATCCTTACAACCAAATAAATTATGACACATGGTAGAAGATGAAAAAAAACTCTGATAATGTGGGTTACACTCCAGATCACTCAAGTTCAAATTTTAGCGGGATTAGGTAGGTAAGAAGATAGAAAAACATCTCTCATGCCATTAATTTAGGATCTGATTTCTACAACCACCTGATTTGATTCAGATTTTTCCCCTTCCCTTCTCCTACATGCCAAATAGACATGGAGAAGTGCATTTAATAGATTTTTAGGCATGCATTATTGGTTATTGGTGGTTGAGTTTTCAAAATAGGATTTTCCCTCCTTCTCCTCCTCTTCTCTCATCGATTCATCTATAAATGTAAGAGCATTTCTCATTGTAAAGGGTTGGATTATTTAAGTTCATATAGGCATTTCCTTGCATTTTGAGTTACAAACCTTTAGATCTGGTCTTTGCATGTGGATATCGGCCTCATATGCCATTGTAATCGACTATGCATTTTGGAAGTAATGTTATCCTGAATTCACCCCTTGAGGTAAATTCGGATAACTTGCATAATTTCTTTAGGCTTGAGCAAGTAGAATGGGTGTGAGGCCAAAAATCAGGTTTTGAGGGGTCCTTTGGCTCTTCTCTAACTTCCCTATCCAAGGAAAAATCCAAGAAGTTAGAAAAATTTTAAAAAGTTTGAAAAAATGGATTCTTTTAGTGTATTGTGGAAAATGTGGAATTTTTTTCCTAGGCCGCACAAGTTCAACCGGGACAATTGGGCTCCGAATCACCAAAATGGCCACAAAACAAAGGAATCAGAAAAATTAGAAATTTTTGTCCTAGATAGTCCGGGATAGTTGGGACATAGCTACACATGGGACCCGAAAACCTAAAATCACCATAGGAAAGTGGGATGCGGAAAAAGCAGAGGTTAATGGCCTTGATGGCCTAGTCTACGACAGGAAACTTGGGACAAGGAAGACCAAATCAAGCAATGCCGAGTAAGCGTGAGACATGAGTTCCCAAAACCCACAATTACTGAAATACAAAGGAGCCAAGAGTTGTGGGTGGAGAGGAGAAATTTGGGCTGGGACAACCAAGACACAAGTATGCACGGGACATGAAAATGACACAAGTACATAGGAAAAGTTAACCCCCGACCTCCCAAACTTCAAATGGTCATAACTTTTGACCCAAAGCTCCATTTTTCACAAAATTTAACTTTTACGGAAAGGGAACAATTTCTTATTTTTAATGAGGGTAGGTACATATCAATTAAATACCTAGTCTTGTTAAATGACAAAAATGCCTAGTAGACCCAAAACAACTGCCTACACTCAGAATGCCATATCTTTTGCATTTCTCAACAAAAATACACAAAATTAGTACCATTGGAATCATGGTTATGAGACTAATGTATAGTAATAAAGAAATCTAGAATTTGATGAAGAATCAATTGTGATTTTGTAAAAAACGTGGCCAGGTTCAAAACAGTGTTTTATTTGGTAGTTGGGATGCATTCAATGAAGCATGGGAAGACATTTCTCATTGCTGCAAGTTATGAGATAATATGGGGGCCTTTTGCAAGAAACATACCATAATTTCAATCCATTTATGACATCTTGCAAGTGGTGGGAAGATAGATTTCGGGGTTTTTAATCTCTCTCTCTCTCTCTCTCCTCTCAAAAATCTATAAATTAGAGTGTTGGGCTCATTATAAAGAGAGATAGTTTGGAGTAGAAAAACTCTATCAAATTTGTTTTTTGAAGCCAATGTTCTGCAAGCCATTGTAGTGGAGTCCTTGCATGGTGATATAATCCCTTACTTTTTAATAGATTGAACTATGCATATCCATGAAGCAATAAATATGAGTTTGTGGATGTATCTTCCCCTGTTGTGTTTGTTTGCATTATTCTTACCTCTTCAACCTCATTAAAAATATATTGTGTCTATTTTATGCTCTTTCAGGGATTCATTATCATTTTGTGTTTATGAAATAATTTTGTGAATGTGGTTGGTAGACTGTGGAAAACTATCATCACCCCTTCTAGTATGCACTTTTTTCTTTTTTTTTCACACATTAGATACTATTCTCATATCCCTTATTTTCTAGTGTATCACCACTTTAGTATAGGCTCTTTTTCATGCACTCTCTCTCCTTGGTCCCTTGGAAAGTTATATTATGACAAGATAGTTTTTCTTGCATTAGAGTAGATTGTGGTAGGTAGTTTAGGAGCAAGAACTAGCTTTCTTTGGAGGTCTATCTCAAGTAACAAGTCCCACAACTTGGAGATAGTACCCATGTTATCCAGTCACACCATGATCTCAAGCACACACACTTGTGCAAACCATAAGGTTTTGTGATTTGGTGATCTTGCCTTAACCTATTTTTTCTTCTTTCTTTCATTTTTTCACGTTGTGTGTTTGTTGTGCTATTTCATGTCCCTGTAACTCCTTTTTGACTATATCCCATGAAAAACAAATGTATTTCCATGTTATGGTTCGTGCTACATGTTTCTAGCCTTCCTTTTCAAATATTTACTTTATTTTTCTCTCAAATTTAATCATGTTCACCCCCTTCTTTCGGTACTATCTTATCGGCTTCCTTAGTTTCAATTTTCTCCTTTTCACATATCCTTCTACCCCTGGTCCCTTGGCATGCTTAACTTATGATTTCCATTTCATCATTAGGAGTAGCAGTAGCAATATAAATAAATAGAGGAACCTACCTTCTTTGGAGGTCCATCTCAAGTGCACAAGGTCCCATGACTTGGAGATAGTCCCATTTTGCCTCAATGACTCAATTTAACCTTGTTTGAGATGGGTACAATTTGAGAGCTCCAATAGTTTCTAGCATGCCTAGTGGGACAAATATTTAAAGCTTAAATTTATTTATTTCTAAGTTATGGTATGTGGCTTAGTGATTTCCATCCTTTGGAGGCTCATTTAAACACATATGGTGACACTTAACACTTCTAGATCTATTATTTTCAATTCCTTAGTGCCTTTCATGAGAAGAGTACATACGTGAAAACACGTAACATCTAAATAATCCTTTGAGTATATCCACATTTCTCCAATAAGAACACACAATAGAGATATTGCATGCATCTCTATCTCCAGTGGATTATGCATTTTATACTCTACCTCTTAGCATACTTATGCTAGCTACTATGGCATTACAACCACCTCCTCCTCTGAGGAACTTTTCCAATTTCATTGGCATAATCCCTCTTATTTTGAATACAAACATGATATGCCAACAACTACACTCAAAAGTATTCCATACTTTACTAGTGAGAATCAAGTCACTCTTATCGAGAATATCCAAGATGTAGTGAACATGTGCTCTATCTATTTGATCACACACGATGATGTAGAAGTCACATTATTTGATGCCTCATTAAAAATGAAAGCACTTCAATGATACATAGGTTTGAGACCTACATCTATTTCCACCTAGGATGAGCTTAGAACAACTCTCTATAATTACTTTGAAGACAAGTCAGATCACCTATCACTAGTGGAGAAAATGACTACAACAAAGAGGTCACCCAATGAGTAGATGACCGATTTTAACATCAGATTCTAGAAGACTTGGGATAAAATCCCTCTAGTGGTAAGGCCTACATCCCAACATGATTTCTTGTATTATCTAAGGGATTTGAATAGTGACATCTCAGTCATGATTCAATCCATGGGAGGTATAACCTTACCTGTTGCTTACAATATTGCAATAAGGGTAGAAAATAGTCTCATTTAGGAAGGAAAGTTATCTCTCTAGGCCACCCATGCCCTTATTCCTAGAAATGTCTCACATGCCTCAACCTTTTATTTCTCCTATTCCCTGAGTAGAGTGCTCAACCCATTACATCCACATCCTTTCTCCCACACAATAGAAGGAAGATGAAGAAATGAAGGCCTTGATTAGAAACTTGTCTAATAAAGTTATATCTTTAGAAAAAAAAATAGGCATAATCCTTCAGAACAATTCTAATCAAGGGCATAGCCAAAAAAAATGCCCCTGACGTGAGAATAAATACAAACTAGAGATATGGGAAAAACCAAAAAAATGATAGATGGCATGCTAACGCGCATCTTCCCTTGTAAGTGGTCCCTCTCTGCATAACTCTCTCCCAACACCCATTAGAAGTCAAGCACTAGTTCCAGTTCAAAAAAATATGGCTCAAGAGTCAAAATGGTTCTTTCCTTGCAATATGCCTCATACTAAATATATTGTGCCAATTTGCATGCATGCATGCATAGGCCTACATGATCCAAAATGATTCCAACTATCATCCTTGACTGAACCACAACAAGTGAAGTAGAGAATTAAGAAAAATCATAAGCTTATCCAGAGATACCAACATGATGTTCTTTGGTGTTAAGTGATTCTATGCAATTAATCAAGCTATAGATGATACAAATGATTTGACACACACCCAAGTTTACTTAAAACACAAGGTATAAGAAGATAATGATGAACTCAAGTGCACAACCTTCAACTCTGTCGACACACTCGATTCAAAAAAAAAAGATGTAACTAAGGCATCTAATAGTAAAGGCACACAAGTTCTTACATACGAGGCTATACACAACACTCTTCCTAAAGTGATTTGCACCCCTCCTCCTTTAGGAGGTCAACCCTACATGCAAGCTAAGGATCTACCTGCCTATGCACTGAAAAAAAAGAAAATATGTTGTTGCCCCAAATACACAAGTCAATGGGCCTTCCATTCAACATTATGGATCAGATGAAGAAGATAAATGTGAATGTCATAATGTGGGATGCCCTGACCATTCAATCTCAATATAACTTGTTGAATGAAGCTCTAACCCAACTCCCGCATGATGATCTAGTTGTCTAAAAATAGTGTGTTATCTATCAATATTTTTCAAGAGAGGAGAAGAAAGTAAGTAAGGTTATCAAAACCCCACCCTTCTATATTTCCTTGATCATAGGTAAACACCTTGTGCATAATTATATGATTGACTCAGTGCACTAGTACTTTTGTCATGCCTAAGAAAATTATTGATGTCCTAGGCCTTAAGTACAACCCTTTTTCCAAAGGAGTCTGCAACTTGATGGCTCAACTATTACCACTTTGGGAGTCATCAAGGATCTTGAGTTAACCCTCCATGCATGTCCAAGCCTCACTATAACTCAAGATGTGTCAATCATTGACCTACCTCCTTTGTTTTCCTTATGTCTATCAAGAGATTTTACTACTAAAGTGGGTGGTTACTTGTCTTCTGATTGGTCTCATATGTTATTAAGAACAAGGTATGGTACCCGGTTTACCATACAAGATGAGCCAATATTTTCCTATCATGTTGAGTCATATGATCCATCCCTCTCCAAGCCAATTATCTAATCCAAGAAGAGCAAGTTTTAGTTTATGAAGAGAGCATCCTATTCCCTCCTCCTTGTACCAATTTAGTACTAGATGAGTGGGTGGAAAGGCACCAAAAATTTGATCCATATGTTGAAGAGCTTAAATCTTTTGAAACTAGGCTTAGTACTTATTGCATCCTTGAAGAAGAAGTTGTTTACTACTATGCTCAAGAAAAATAAAGAAAATTTTGGTCTATGGAAGTTGTACTTTGATGGTTCTAGAAGTAGAAATGGTGCAAGCGTAGGAGTTGTTCTCATTTCTCCCAAGGATGAGAAGTTATTCTTTATACATAGGTTATAGTTTACATGCTCCAACAATGTAGTAATATGAAGTTGGTGCATGGTCTTCTCATTATAGAGAAGAGAAGGATTAAGTTGTTGCAGATCATTTGGGGACACAAAATTGGTCATCCACTAGGTCACAAAAAAGTGTGCAATAAATAATAAGCTTCTCAAAGCTTATAAACATAGATTTTGGGACCTCCTTGAGATATTTGATGCTCTAAATCTATAGGTGGTACCAAGAAAATGAACAAAGAAGCTGATCAAATGGCCTGTGCTTGGATTACAATTTTCTCTTGGTGATGATTTTATCAAAGGAAACATGCAACACGTAAAAATAGTGATCAGACCATCTATCCTAGAAAACAACACTAGTTGGAAAGTGTTTGAAAGTGACGTAAAAAATTGTCCATTCATTCAAATTGAATTTGAGTTCTCTTCAATCATGCAAGTTGACTTGCATGAAACTATGGTGACCAAGTGATCCAACTAAAGACAAACAAGTTTCCTAAAGGGCTGGTTACCTTAGAGAAAATATTCAGCCCTGATGATGAGTTCAAGGGTGAAGAAAAATTATATGCGTGTAGAGAAAGAAGAATGCTACTCCTAATCACTATTTGGGCATGGAAAGGAATTGTTGTTGAGTAAAGCTTGTGCACATGATGAAAAGAAGGCCTTCATCTCTCTCTGTTAGAAATATAGTGATATATTTTCATGGGAGTATGAGGACCTAAAAGGATTTGATCCAAGTTTTTCTCAACACTCCATTGACCTTGATCCTAGTATCAAGCCCATCAGAAAAAAATAGAGGTCATTCAATCAAGGATAGAGCCCTCATGAGGAAAGAGTTGTCTAAACTCTCATTGAGGTGAAAATAATATTTCCCATCAAATATTCTACTGGGGTGAATCTTGTTCTACTACGTAAGAAGAATGGTGAAATCATAATCTACATTGATTTTAGAGATTTGAATAAGGCATCCTTAAAGGATCATTATCCTTTTCCTTTATGGAGAAGATTTTAGAGATAGAATGGTGGCACATGCAAAAATTTTCTATGTTGGATGGGTATTCATGGCTTCAATAAAATCATGGTCAAGGAAGAGGATCAATTCAAAATAACATTTACAACCAAATGGGGACATATGCATATCATAAGATTCCCTTTGGTTTATCAAATGTAAGTAACATTTAACCTTTAAGCCATGGATATTGCCTTCAAAGGTTATATTAATGAGTTCATCTTGGTTTACCTAGATGACATAACTGTCTTCTCAAAGTAAAGCGTGGATCATAGTGCACCTGGAGAAAGTATTTGAGAGATGCAGAAAGTTTGGGGTATCTCTTAACCCCAAGAAGTGTAATTTTCACAGTGGTGTAGGGTAAAATTTTGGGCCATGTGGTCTCAAAGGATGGCATGTAATTGATCCTAAGTGTGTTTCAACCATCCGAATCTCTCTCTCTGTCGGTGCACATAAGAAATCCTTATAGTCCTTCCTGGAAAAATCAACTTTTTTAGGAGATTCATTCCTAACTTTATAGGACTGGTAAGGCCCATCACCCTCATGCTCAAGAAAGGACACAATTTCAAGTGGACAATAAAAGGAAAAGAGAGCTTTAACAAGATCAAGAAAGAAATTTTTGTGCCAACACTCATCAATCCAGATTATTCCAAGGATTTCATCCTTTATGCTTATGGAGAGATGATGTGACGAGTGTTGTTGTTTGACACAAGAAAATGAACAAGGACTAGAGCAATCCAATGGCTTTTTTAGTCAAACAATGAAGGATTATGAGTTGAAATACAATCACATGGAAAAAAAGTATATGCCATCATGCACACTCTCAAAAAATTCAAAATCATGCTCACTTTACAAATCACATCAAGGTGTTAGTTTCACACTCGGGTGTTAGAGACTTCATCATGGGGATCAGAAATCAAGTGAAAGAGAGCATGATGGTAACCAAAATCATGGAGTATGATGTGACTATCAAAGCCACAAAGCTAGTTAGAGGTATTGTGCTCTCAAACAACTCATTGAGGATGCAAAAATGAATTAGGAGACTTCATTATTTCTAGATGAAGATCTCTCACGCATGCAAAGAACTAAACAAAATGAAGAATCTTAGTTGCACACTAGATGAAGGACATGATTCACATTCCTTTTTGAGGGCATGCATACCCTCCTAGTTTGAACAAAGAAAAGAGAAGACATCTGAGGCTGTAGTCTATTCCATATATTTTGATTGATGGTATTCTCTTCAAAAGAAATCTTGATGGCATGTTGTTGAGGTGTATTGATGACGCACAAATTGAAAAAGTGTTAGCAAAATTTCATGATGGATTCTCTGGTGGAACTTCTCTGCAAGACTAGAGAAATGAAAATTATAAAGGCAAGATTCTTTTTGGCCTACCCTTTTCACAGACATGCACAAGTGGGTCATGAAATGAAAAGAATGCACTTTCTTTACAAGAAAGAAGAAATTGGCAGTGCTTCCCCTCCAACCAATCCAAGTAGATCAACCTTTTTGCACAATGGGGTCTTGAATTCATAGGCATGATCAATCCTCCTTCAAGCATTGGGGCATAAATGGGTGTTGAAAGCTATGGATTACTTCACCAGATGGAAAAAAGTTGTCACGCTCAAGGAATCAACCGAGTCAGTCATCCTTGACTTTCTTGAAGGAATTATAACAAGGTTTGGCATGTTCCTCAAACCATTATTCTGATAATGCAAAAGCCTTCCTTGGTACTAAAATCACTGATTGGGCTCTTAGTCTTGGTATATACTTGAAGACCTCCTCCAATTATTACCCTTAAGGTAATGGCTTGGTAGAGTCAACAAATAAGAACCTGATCAGGATCATGAAGTGATAATGAATATCAACCAAAGATAGTGGCATACAAAGGTCTCCACGCTGCTCTGGGAAGACAAAATCACAATGAAGAAGGAAATAGGAACTTCACCTTATAATATTTTCTATGGAAAGGAGGCTACACTTCCTTTATCACTTGATTTGAATTCATTAGCACTTTCACCCAACAACTAGAATTTAAAGGCATAGACTAGAGAGAAATTAGAATGGTAGAGCTGGTTGAACTTGAAGAATCAAGAAACTCTACCATGATCAAGCTAGAACAACATCAACAATCAACAAAGAAATGGTTTGATAGAAAGGCTAGGCCTCAAGCTTTCAAATTTGGGGACTTGGTCTTAAAATGGGATGTTGATAGAGCTAAAGGAACCATTCAAAGTTTGATGCACTTTGGAGTGGCCCATACATCATTAGTTCTTGCAAGGAGGCTAACTCTTTTGAGTTATCTCATCTTGATGGAGGTGTGCTATCAATCCCAGTCAATGGGATCTATCTCAAACCCTTCCATTAAGCTTGCTGCATCATTTTTATATATTAGAGTAGTTTCAATTCCTCCAAGTCCATTATGCTGCACATTTTTTTTTGTACATAGTTCTTTCTTCTCCCATGAATCTTTTGTGCATGCTCTTTTTTCTTCCAGGATGTCAATATCTTCTTCCAAAATTTTAAGGATTTTTGAAAGAGTTCAAAATATGCTTCAAGTGACTCAGGGGTAGTTCTTCAAAGTTGTAGATCAGAGGTTCATATACATGCGACTCCATGCCCAATGGATGCTCCAAGCTACTGATCTCCTTCATCTAGTAAGAAGATGGCCCCAAAAGTCACCAAATTGTTATCCAAAATAACTCCCCTAGTTATTTGGACAACTTATATTTCCATTTTGGCTCTGAGGTTCTACATTGCAAGTTATGTACACTTTAATTGTTCTCTTGGCACATTTCCTTGGCTCTTGTTCCTCGCGTGCCCTCATGGACTATGTTCCTACACTTCACAACTTTTTTTTCTCTTTTATTATATTCTATTCCATTTTCCCTCGTGCCCACTCTCGATGACATTCACATTTTCCCATAGTTCATGCACCCTCTTGCGTTCATGCACCCTTTGCGCACACCTTGAATTGATTCCAAAATTAGCTAAGTCCAAAACATCCTCACACACCCCCTTCCTTGCTACTACACATTATCTTGTAATGATTTTTGCCTCTTCTATACCTTCCTCCCATAGTAATTACTTTAATTCCATTCTTACACACATTTTTTTCTCACCTCTTCTTCTTCTACTTCCTTCTTCCTTTTTTTTGTGTGTTACCTTGCCTTCCTCTACACCAGTTATGCCATGTGGAATGTTAGACATTGAGTGAATCACATGCAACCTACCAAATGTGCCAATAGGGATTTTGAATCCTTTACAACAAATTAAAGTGTGACACATGGTAGAAGATGAAAAAATAGCTGATGATGTGGGTTACACTCCAGATCACTCAAGTTCAAATTTTGGTAGGATTGGGTAGGTGAGAAGCTAGAAAAACATCTCTCATGCCATTAATGTAGGATCTGATTGCTCCAACCACCTGATTTGATTCAGATCTCACCCCTTTCCTTCTCCTACACACCAAATAGACATGGAGAAGCACATTTGATAGATTTATAGGTAGATTTATAGGCATTCATTGCTAGTTATTGGTGGTTGAGTTTTCAAATTAGATTTTCCTCCTTCTCCTCCTCTTCTCTCATCGATTCATCTATAAATGTAAGAGCATTTATCATTGTAAAGGGTTGGATTCTTTTAGTTTATATAGGCATTGCCTTACATTTTGAGTTGCATACCTTTAGATCTAGTCTTTGCATGTGGATATCGGCCTCATATGCCATTGTAATTGACTATGCATTTTTAGAAGTAATAGAAGCATTGTTTTGTGGCTATTCTCTACCTTAACCTATTTTTATTCTTCTTCCTTACATTTATTTCATTTTGTATGTTTTATGCTATCTCACTTCCCTTGTAACCCCTTTTCTGATTTTCCCATGAAAACAAGTGTCCTATTGTGTTCTTGTTTGTGCTACGTGTGTCTAGCCTTCCTCTACGCATCTTTACTTCATTTTTAACTCAAAGTTGATCATGTTCATCCCCTTCTTTCTAGCACTATCTCCTTTTTTTATTTTTCCACTTTTTACATATCCTTTTAACCCCTGGTCCCTTGGCATATTTAGCTTAGGATTTCCATTTTAGCATTAGGATTAGTAGTAGTAAAGTAGAAATAGGTAGAGGATATGGGTGAAATTTTGATATCTAACAATGATTTCCCATGAGGAACATGTTTTACATGTGGATCCCCTAATCATTACAGGTTTGAATACCCTCAAAACATAGTCTGCTCATAGTGCGGAGAGAAACATAAGTTTGAATAATGTCCTGAGTTATATGAGCACATGAGTAAGAAATATAAGAAGAATGATAAGGGCGTTGAGATGATTAAATTGTAGTGTGTCATGGAAGATTGAGTGGATGCTGAAGTTAGTGTCTAATCACGAGATCTTTGCCTATGTTAGTAACTACGCATGCTTTGAGGAAACACATGAAAGGGAAGTTTGAAGCATAAGCCTATTATTATGAAGAAAGAGGTGATAAATGTGAAATATCCAGATCCTACCCATCAGAAAGAGGTATATCAAGAGACTATGGAGGTTATTAGAAACTTGCAAGGTGAGATACAATGCTTGAAGGAGCTTGATCACGGAATGTGGAGTAAGCGAAGATAGTTGAGATTCCTCATAAATATGTTGATGGCTTAAAGGAGGTTCGTAAGATGGTGCGCCAAAAAAACATTCCTTTTTGGGGTAATGGTTGAGGGAGAAGATACTAGGTGCTGGATATGAGCACTAAAGATAGATATTGCATGAAAACTTACCTCCTCATAGTCTTGAGTATGATAAAGAGATCATTTTAAATGTAGTTGTCGATGGGTGGTCTTTGAGTAATATATTTATTAATACAAATGTAAATGTATTCACTTTGGATGCGTGGAATCGGATGAGGAGACCACCATTACATCCCTCTTAGAATGTGTTCTATATGAAAAAATGAACTCGAGCCACACCCATTGAAGTATTGAAATATGCCGGTATTATTATACAAGGGTCAAGTTTACTAGGGACTTTGAGGTCTTTGTGCTTACCGAAGCAAATATTTTTCTAGCCTTTCTTGGGAGCCCTTGGTGTTACGTGAATAATTTTGATCTACGCTTTAGTAAAGGTTATATCAATTTTGAGAACAAAGAAGAGTGCGTGATTATTCCTTTGATATATGGGAAGGTTGTACTATATGCGAGAACCTTTGAGTGAAGATGATCCGAATAGGATATATGTTCCCACGTTAGGGATTAGAAGTTCTTGAGTCGTTTAAGAAGGTATTATTCAATGGAATGATACTCATTCTATGAGTGATACAACTAGTGTTTTTGTGATAGATAAGCACATAGAACATATGATATGGTCAGTGAGAGATCAAGGATACAATCACTCATGTGATTAGGCCACACGCTATTAGGAATTTGAGTCACAACCAGGTACCTCAGTATATTGGTGAAGGAAACCTGATGTATTTATGCGTGTCATGGAAGACTAAGGGATAGATGAGGGTGAGAGAAGAAATATTTTGATTTATACCCTACATGGAACAACTATGCATTGGTGGACTACACACATAGATAACATTTTTAAGTTGTGAGAAGTGAGAATCACCTTCTATACTAGGTTTCTTACGATCATTGTATCTTTAGAGATATGAAAATTTCATGGGAAGGATTATGCTTTGCATCACATTCAAAAGTGTGAGAGACTCTAGATGGAGTGGCAAGAGGAATTGCCACCATAAATCTAGGTACATAAGTTCTATGCCACTCTAAGTAGTTGCACACGCGTATGGTATGTTGGTATAGAGTTAACAAGAGCAACAATAAATTGGCAGGAGATGACCTTAGGTATGATTCATAAATTTGATTATTTTTATACTAAACCTCTAGTGAATGAAACATTACTAATTATAAAGTTCCTTTCGATGGGATATTGTGCTAAGGATGAGAAAATCCTATTATATATGTTTTGGGAACTGGACTTATAGGCATGCTTCGACAAAGAAGAGATGGATGAGGTGAAACTTAGGCACGTTTGGTTGGAAAAAGAAAAGGGTAAGTTGGTTTACATGATTGATGATGAAGAAGTAGAGAATATGGATGTTGACCACATTATAGGTATGTGTGAGGTCTTGGATAATTCTGATGAGAAGGTGTGTGCTTACCATGAGCCTATGAAAATGAAGAAGGTCTACATTGGGACATGTATATAACCTAAGAAGGCCATTATTGGTGACTATTGGTCTGAACAAGAATTGACAAATATTATTTAGTTGTTATGCAACTTCAAATACTTATTTCGTGAGGTTATCACAAGTTGAAGGGATTGCATCCCTCTTTGGGTGAAATGAGGATCAAGTTAAAATATGGTGCACACCTGGTTAGGAAGAGGCCTTAGATGTTGAATCCTAATTTATGTTTCAAATTAAAGGAAGAGATTGATAATATGTTGAAATATGGAATCATTGATTCTATCGAGGAATCGAGTGGGTTAGTCCCATCATGATAAGAATAAAGAAGGGATAGTAGGATAAGGATCTATGTGGATTATAGAGAGTTAAATGTTTCCTGTGTTATAGATCCTTTTCACACACCTTTTACAAAGGATAACTTGGAAGAAATTTCAGGGCGCGAGATTTACTCTTTCAGCAATGGATTCTCTAGTAATCATCATGTATGGATTTCAAAGGAAGACCAAAAAATATAACTTTCACCACCGAGTGGGGAAGTATTGTGTATATAGTTATTCCTTTTGAGGTTGAAGAATGCATGTGCAGTCTTATTGTGCATTGTTATGCAAGTATTTGAGGACTTTATACATAAGTTTTTAAAGTATTATTGGATAATTGGATTGTATATGGTCTAGTAAATGATCTTTGTGAAAACTTGAGAATCATGTTTGGGAGATGTAGGAAGTTAACTATTTCTTTAAATATTAAGAATTTTATCTTTGCTACACATTTTGGAACTTTGTTGGGACATATTATATGCAAAGAAGGTTTGTTGGTAGATCCTGCTAAGGTCACAATTATCTTAGGTTTGGAGGATCCTACCAACCAAAGTGAGGTGTGTGGGTTCTTAGGACATACATGTTATTACATGAAGTTGATTCAAGCGATATGCCGAGATTTTCATGCCATTAGAATAATTGTTGAAAAATAAAGGGAAGTTTCATTGGAATGAGGTGTAACAACTAGCATTTGAGACATTGTAGGAAAATATTACTTTTCATCCATTCTACGCTTTCCTTCTTGGGATAAACCATTTCATGTACATGTTGATGCCTTTGGCATGGCCATTAGAGCAGTGTTAGCCCAACCTGAAGAAGGGATTATTGATCATCCTATATGTTTTGCAAGTAGAAAATAGACACTATTTGAACAAAATTATACAAATATGGAGCATGAAGAATTGTCCATGATTTATGCACTACATAAGTTTAGAAAAAACTTATTAGCAACTTTGTTTATATTTTATAAAAATCACATGGCACTTAAGTACCTAGTTAATAAGCCAATTTTGCAGTGGCATATATGTCATTTGATTATGTTGTTTTAAGAATTTTACTTTATAGTTGCGGTAAATCCAGGAAAAAGTAATTCATGACCTCGATCATCTATCAAGGATTCATTCAGGTGAGGACGTATAGAGAATTAAGGAAACAATGTCGATGCATGACTATTTAGATTGAATCACATGCCCTCCGACTTGGAAGATATTGTTTTATTTTTGCGTATTGGTGTGGCACTTGAAGAAATGAAGAGTATATGAAATAAGAAACTTTTCATTTGTGTCGCGCCTTACATGTTGATCAATGGAGATCTATAAAAACTAGGTCGGGATGAGGTTTTACACTAGGGTGTACTCGAGCATGAGCATGAAGCTATAATGGAGGAATCTCATGGTGGAATTGGTTATGGAAATTATGTCGATACTACCACTATGTGCAAGATTCGATGGTTGATTTGTGGTAGTAAATACTATATAGGGTCTGTCTATGAGTATGTTAAGTCCTTTGATAATTTCCAGCACCTTGGAAATCCTGGGCATAGAGATAAAATGCCTTTGAGGCCTCTAGTGAGTGTAGATCAATTTTAAAAATGGGAAATTGAATTTTTGGGTCCTATTTCCCTCTTGGCGTGTAGGACTAGATCACACAACATTATAACTTGTTCAAATTATCCGACAAGGTGGGTGGAAGCAAATCCTACAATGGATTTCATGGAAACTATCTGTAGCAAGGTTCTTATGGGAGAACATTATCAACAGGTATGGATGTCCATTGAGCTTGACAAGTGATAGGGGCACTCATTTCCTTAATGAGACTATTAGAATATTGTTGGTGGAATTTATGGTGGCACACCATAAGACAACACCTTATCACCCACATGCAAATGGGACTATTTGATGCTTTCAAAAAAATATTGGGACATACATTGACAAATATTTGTGATATTGGAAGAAAGGATTGGGATGATAAAGTCTCTTATGTACTTTGGTTATACATGATAACTTATAAGATGTTGAATAAGGCCACACCCTTTCGGTTGGTATTTTGCACGAGAGGTTGTTTTACTAGTGGAATTCATGTTACCCTCCATGCATAGTGTGCATGCAAGTGGACTGGATGATGAGTAAGCACTTGAAGAGCACATTGACAAGATGGTACGAGTTAGATAAGTGACATGCTATAACACATTAGAGCAAGAAGATAGAGAAAGATAGGAAGAAGGCATATCATAACAAGCATATTAGGAATAAGGAATTTAAAGTTGGATAAATGGTACTTCTTTATGACTCCAAGGTTTTGTGTCACCCTGGAAAGTTCCAAGTTCATTGGTTGTGACCAGATGTTGTGACTAATATACTTTATTCAAGTGTTTGTCAATTGCGGACATTGGATGACACATGTTTTCTTGGTAACTTCAATGGGAGTAGGCTAAAACCCTACTATAAATAAGTCTTCTTTTTGTTTTTAATAAGGCATTATTATGATTAGTAGATTATATTTCCTTTATATGTGTTTCCTTTCATCGTTTTATGCTTTGTTAATTTAATTCGATATTTTGTGTAATAAGCGCATTTGCATGCCAAGAGCTGATTACTATCAAAGTGATTTCATGCATAGAGGACCACACATACTTTTAGTGTGGGGTGGATTAAATTACATAGATGATAATTGCTAACACCCTCTTCATATAGGTTGGCTTGGTTAAAGGCTTCTTCTGGAATGTTGGCGTGGAAGTGAATAAGATGTATTAAGTACTAGGCATAAGGTTTTCTAAAGAAAGTTGAGTTAATTGAAGACCACATAGGGAAAGTGATCGTGAAATGTAACGTGAGGTAGGAAGTATCATGGAAAGTTATGTGGGATATGACATATAGGTTTTGTACTTTAGTGCGGGGAGGCAAGTGAAGGAGGTCTTGGTTAAGAAGTAGTATAGTGCACGGAAGGTTAAGACTACAACATGCGAGGTGAAGTCGAAAGTTTTCAAAAATAGAAAAGGTACTTTTTTAAAAAAGTGACTTAAAATACGTGGGTTAAAGGGACATGAGGGTCATGAAAAAGTATAAATAAGGGGTTAGGGTAGTCATTTAGCTACCTTTCCTTCAAACAAATTTGAGTTATCGAGTAAGTTGAAGTGTGGTGAAGAGCTTAAAAGTGACACAGAGTTTGTGCGAACCAAAATTGCTTAAGAGTTGTGCATGAATCCTTGTAGAGAAGTGAGTTGGAGTGGGAAGTAGAGTATAGAGAAGGGTTGTGTAGATTGTAAGCATTCCAAATTTTACTGGGGCTCATGTAGAAGGAAGTTGGAAAACAAAACACCTAGGGCACACAATTACAATAAGATGACACCAAATCCAAGGAAATTGAGAACAAAGAGACCTTAGGTTGTGGTGGAGGAACCCTTGGAAGAGATATACTCAGAAATGTAGTACCCTCATGGTGTATTGAGGGTGGAAATCTAGAGATCAAGGCTCGCTTATGTAAAATTAGTGAGTTTAATCACCGCATTGAGGAACAAGGATGAGGAAGATTTAGAGAAATTCTTCCTGTAAAGATGAGGTTGAAACCCTTTAATTGATGACTCCATGAAGCGGGAGTTGGAGAAAATAGGTGTATTGTAGTTGTGGGAGCTTCCTTTCTTTTCCAAACTCACACACCTCTTTTAGTGGTTTATGTTGCGGGTTCATAAAGTATTTTTATACATCATGGGAAGGAGGATGTGTCTTGCCATGTAGTTAATCAAGTGTGTCATAGGTTTGAGAAGTATGGGAGAAGACATGGCCCTAGATTTATGTGCTACAATGAAAATTGAAGAACTTGCAAATAAATTGAGCTACAAGAAGGGAGGTAGGGCACAATCCATCATGGATCTAGATGATCCGACATTTAGGGTTGCATCTCGACTTGTGAGCTACAAATTGGGAACTTCTTAGAATTGGAGACATTAATAAGAGGTTCTTATATGTGAGTTATAGAATTTCAAAGAGAGCACACTAAAATTTGGCCCATTTTCACCAATAGCAAAGTATAGAGGAGGTGAAGCTACAGATTAAAGAAGGGGTGAAGATTACGTGGGGGTCCATTCTAATTTTGATCATGTTTTGGAAAATTGTGGTACCAGATAGGCCGAAGGAAATATGTGGGTTTACCCACCAGTGAACCCATCCCTCGTAGTACAGTTTGCAGGATTTACTTATGATGGCACCATCACAAGTACATACAAATACATAATTAATAAGTGGTATGATAGACTTTGATGGGCCTTTGAGAATGAGTGGTGCATTCTGCATGAGTTGTTCAAAGTAGTCGGGGATTAGATAAAGTTTGAAGTAATGCAACATTTCATCCTTTCTCGGTTTCGTATGGCTAATAGAGAGATGGGTCCATGGTGTAAAATTCTATTTATATTCTCGATGAGGTACCTAAAGTGCTCCATCAATAGGCTAAAGGATGTAAAAAATATGACCTATGATGTAGACAAGGTGGATTCAGATCTGCATACATTGTGCGCCACCTATAGATACGACTCTAATCCCACGTACTTGGAGGTTTTGGAGCTAGACCTATTAGATTTGCATCCACAAGTAAATTTTACAATCAAGGGAATTATTAGCGGGGTGTTCATATAGTTACGGTCAAAAAATCAAGGGAGATCAATGGAGGTTATAGAATCCACTTTTCCATAGCCTAGGGAACACCGGTGCCACCTATCCGAAGGCATGAGAGGAAGAGGAAGGTGATGAAGAAGAGGGGAATATTGATACCTCTCGTAAGAGAATGTATTATTCTCAAAGTAGTAATAGTGGGGTTGTGGGGACCTTTTAATAGGGTAGCACTATTGGAGCATAATGATTAAGTGGTTTGGCTAACCCTTAAAGTATATAGCTCCATCGAGTAATATATATAGGTTAATGTTTAATAATATGAGATATTTATATTTCTATTATTAAATATGCTAACCTAGGTATATACTTTTGATTAAATATTTAATATCACAAAATTATTATATTTTAAATATTAAATATTATAAACCTAGGTATATGTGTCAACCGATAAGGTTGAAAAGGTGGGTCGGGAGACATACCCGATCACCTAATATAAAAATGACTATAGGTCCTCATTTGATATGTTAAAATGAAATATCAAAAGTGAATATTATTTTACCATTCGATTACGGTTGAAAGTAGGAGGTGAAATTTATTGGATGTAAATTTGGTTTTTGGAAAGTAAAAGGTTATTTCATAGTGGTTTTTACCCTATTTGGGGTTTTCCACTATAAACATTGTGTCATTGTGTTCTTACTTTTGGTATGTATTACTTAATTAATATGTTATGTAATTTTATTTATTACATTACATAATGTTTAACATTTAATATTTTATGGTTTATGTTAATATTTAAATGCATTGGTTAATTAAATTCATAATAATTAGAATCCTCTAAATTCTAACATGGTATCAGAGCATGATTTAAATTAAATAGGTTAGGTCTAAGTTATTGTATTTAATCTATTTAATTTTTATAGATTTTTTCAACCAAATCGAAAGGGCATTTAAATTTATTGACACTCTTCTTTCCATTTTTGTGCAAACTAAAATTGTTCATTTTGTGAAAAATTTGTATTTGAAGGAAAATTGTGGTGGACCCTGTCCTCGAAACCCTTAAAAAGGGGATCGGAATAAGGGTTTTACATGGGCATGAATATCATATGTAAAGGTTAAAATGTTTAAGAAATATTTTATTAATTCTTGTATAGTATTTAATGTATGTGTAGGCCTAGGTTAAATTTTAGGGTAAACATGTAAAAATTTAAATTACAAGGTCTCTCATATGGAGACAATTTTCCTTGAGAATAGGAAATTTAAAGTTTTCCTATTGGCTCGAGGTTAAAGACCCATGAAATGGGACAAAATAATGCAGTAGCTTTAATATCTTGGTTTGATTTTTTTTTTTACTTATTTTTATCAAAGAGTCATCTATATTTGTCAAACTCCCTTTAAATAAGGTCATTTCTATTTCTTTAATACATTCATGTAAATAATGTAGTCTTAAAACTATAGTAATGTTTTATAATTTATTAAAAAACAAAAATATATATTTGTATAAAAAAATAACTATAATTTTATAGTTTTTTTAAAAAAGTATTCAACCTAAACCTAACATGTGTCCCTAACCATTTATATTATCCATGTAAAGGGATGGTCCCATTCATTTATATCTTATAGTTTATAAAAACTATATAAATAAACCTATTTTAAGGTTTTCTTTTATATAAGTATGGGAGTGGAGAATAAAATGGGATAATATCTCAGGTATAAATGTGGAATTCCCAGGTATAAATGAAGAATTAAAAAATAATTAATTTATTGGTATCCACAAGAAGTGTGGTAAATATTGGTAGTTATAGCCACATTAAAGTTATAAAGTTTTAGCTCATAGGAATTATATGAAATATTTTTCAATATTTCCATAGTTTCAAATGTGTGCAGGGTAAAATTAAGAGTTAATGAAGGGAGGAGACGAGGTTCATGAAAATAGGAATTTCAATTTATTTCATTGGTCGGGTGAAATTATTTGTACCCTCTGTAAAATATGCGAGTTAATCTGTACTCTCATAAATCTACTCGTACCTAGTAAAAATTCTATTAACATGGTCTATGTCCTTTAAACTCCTTTAATAAGAGTTATGTGTTTTTTTCAATAAAAAAATACTATAGTTTATAATTTTTTAAACTATATGTTTTTTTATTTACATTATATAAACTATTTACCTTTTTTTTTTTTAAAACAAAGTGTATATATTTTTACATTATAAATTGTATTAGGTTAATATAATGTATTAAAATATAACCTCCTAATATTATATAGAAGAAGAAATTTTGGAATTTCACATTATGGAAATACACAACAAGTTTTTGCTTATTCGAATTTTACGGTCAAATGACCATCAAGACAGATCAAACATGAAACAAAGATGATACCTCATTTAGACGACAAATTTAAGCTCATAGGTTCCAAAAATTATCACTATGTTAAACTTGATGGTGAAATGACCGTCACAACAGACCAACAAATAAGCCATTATGATGGTCATTTAGACATCAAATTTAAGTTTGGATCTTTTCCTACATTAATTTTTCGTAAATTTGAAGTTATGCATTCTTAGCAGTTTCTTCTTCTCTTATATATGGTCGGAAATATTTTTATATAAATCTAGGTATAATACAAAACTCTTTATATTACGGGTTTTTATTTTGATCATGAGAGGTTAGTTAGTATGTATTGTAATGATAGAATTAGTTATGATCAAATAGTTTCTTTAGATCTATAAAATTTAGATATGATATTATTAAAAGTTTTATTTTATTTTATTTTATTTTTTCTACCAAGTCATCAAGTTTATATTATGCTAACTATGAGTGGGAAAGAAGGATCTCGAAACTAGCCGAGCGGAAAGTGATGGAAGGGAAATTCTACCTAGATTAGAGGATCTTATGGTAGAAGAAGGCGAGATTAATGAACATGATGATCAACTGGAAAGGTGTCCCCCATCTAATCCCCTAGATTCCTGGTCAAATAAAGTTAGAAATGGTGGATATGTTTGAAAACCCAAAATTTCTTCCTCCAAGTGGTTAAAGAGGCTTCTAAAAGTATTCTTGAAATCTTTGGATTCTCTACTCAAATGCACTACGGATAACCTAAACCAAGCCTTGGTTGGGAAGCTAGTGGGTGGAAGACCCAATATTGATGTTGTTAGAAGATGGGCCAAACCGAAATGGACTCTAAAAGGGCATACGGAGGTAAGTGCTCTTTTGTTGGTGCCTATTTTAATCCTCTTCTATATTGCCATCTTTCCCCATTGGTTTGCATGCTCTACAATGTTTTTCTTCAAATTTGGTGATCTCGCAAAATTTTTTTCGCAAATTGAATGCTTTCAAAGGCTCATGAAACTTATTATTTTGACCCATTTTAAAAGAAAAATACATGTGTGCCTTATTTTGTGCCCTAAATTTCCAAATCCACGGGCCTCTGTCATTTTTTCTACTTTTCCTAGCCTTTAGAGCTCGTGGTTGTTTGTTTCATGCATATTTTCCCTCAAAAATCAATCCCCATGGTCGAAAATTGCCTAAAATCAATTTCCGCAGTTCAGCTGATTACAATTCCGGCTTTCTTTGTTTTTGACTAAAAATCCTTCACCCATGAGGAAAAAATCAAATTCGGGCATCTCTGGTAAATTATGTGTTTTTTTGATGGTCGTATGGGTGTCATTTACTGTCAAAATTAATCCCAAGCCTCTCCTCCTATGTGGCCATTTTTCGTTGGTAAAGAATCGACAAGTTTCTTTGAAGACTTAGTGTTTTTTGGGTTTTGGCAAAAAATCCAAATTTCCCCCACAACTCCGCAGGAGGGACACGTGTCATGTTCTTATTCACAGGTGGGATGGAAGGCTGGTGGGGGACTTAGGCATTTTTTGCCTTTTTTGGTGAAAGGGATGAAAGTTATGAAAGGGGGCATGGGAGCTCAAGTATAGTAGGGAGACATGTGATAGGCACGAGAGGAGAGTGCGGGTTAGTCTGGCTAGTGGGGACAAAAGTGAAATTGTTCCCTCTTTGCAAAAGGAGTTAAAATGGAAGTTTGAAGCGTGGGTCCACCAAATGAACCACAGGGAGACACGTGGCAAGAAGCTCTCCGGATGAAGGCAGTTCCTATTCCTCTGTTCGAGATGCACATGTAAAAATGCAGAGGGTTTACTCAAAACCTAATCTAATTTTGCCAAGGAGACGGGGTAAGAAGATGCAAAAAAATAAACCTAAACTAACAAAGGTGATGCAGGAATGAAGAACAAGCTGTCTTGCCAATAAACACAAACCATTAAAATGTAATGCAAGATCATGCACAGATAACAGATTTGCAGTGAAAGATCAGGAAGATGCAAATGAACACAGAGAGGGTTGATAATCATCCACAGACATGCATTATTTGCTCCAAAGATTGATACAATACACCACAATGCCAAGAGGCAAGGTTGCATTACGAGTTTTAGATGGGAGGTTTGAACTCCACAAGATTCACCGAAGAGAAGAAGGGAGGGGAAAAACAAGAATGTCCAACCTTTAGAAAGAAGCCCCTCCTTACAATTTATAGGAAGAATGAGAGAGGGAAGAGAGAGAAATTCCAAATCTACCCCAACCACCGCAGGTTGTATTTAATTCATCTCATTATGGTGGTAGGTGAGAACCCTAGCGACCCCCAAAAGTGGCTAACTGTATTTTTCATTTTTAAGAATTTTTTCTCACCCAATTAAAGATATCCAGTTGTAGTTGGATAGAGGACCTCGTAAGCTTTCCAGAAAGTCCAACCTTGCATGAATCCGAGCTCCCAGTCAAAAGTTATGGCCATCTGAATATCTGCGCGAGTGCGCTTCTGCCGGCCTCGAGAATGTTGCGCCTCCTGAAGGTGCGCCTTGGCGCATTCATGTGTGTGTCGACATCCTCTTACATGCACCAAGGTGTGCAACTTTTCTGTGTCGACACTCCTCATCGTGTCATGCGCCATTTACTGTGTGCACCTAGGCACAACTTTCTGTGTCGACACTCTGTGTCATGCGCCATTTCTGTGCGCCAAGGCGCAACTTTTCCTGTGTCGACACTCCGTGTTATGCGCCATTTCTATGCTAAGGCACAACTTTCTCTATGTGTCGACACTCTCGTGTCATGTCATTTCTATGCACTAAGGCATAACTTTTCTGTGTCGACACTCCGTGTTATGCGCCATTTCTGTGTGCAAGGCGTAACTTTCTCTGTGTCGACACTCCGTGTCATGTGCCATTTCTATGTGCCAAGGCGCAACTTTTTCTGTGTCGACACTCCATGTCATGCGCCATTTCTGTGTGCCAAGTGCAAACTTTCATCGACTCGACACTCCGTGTCATGCGCCATTTTCGTGCGCGAGCGCAACTCATCTGTGTCGACACTCGTGTCATGCGCCATTTCTATGCGCCAGGCGTAACTTTCTGTGTCGACACTTCGTGTTCATGCGCCATTTACGTGTGCCGAGGTGCAACTTTTCTGTGTCGACACTCTCGTGTCATGCGCCATTACGTGTGCGCAAGGCGACTTTTCTGTGTCGACACTCGTGTCATGCGCCATTTCGTAATGCCAAGGCGCAACTATCTTCATATTCTTCTTCTTGTCTATATCCTCCCAAGGGGGGATATATATACAACAATTGGCGACTCAACGGGATCACACCCTGCTAGGTAGAAGATCAGTGGCCTTTTAGTAATCCATTGGGCATGGAGTCATAAGCAATAACCTGAAACCAACCTGATATCTGATCCCGAGCCTGATACCGCAACTTCTTCTCTGACAGCACTCTGAACTGTAGAAAACAACCTGAGAGCAGCAAAACCTGTGCCAGAGCACTTAGGGAAAATGAAACCTAACTACAACAAGACAATGTGCATACGCACTTAGAGGAATTGAAAACTAAGCTAATATTTACAAGGGTAAACCTTTTCCTTTTAGTAGCAATGTTTAAGATAGATTCCGTTAACCGGAATCGGAAGTTCCTCTCCATCCAATGTAGACAATTGGAAGGCATTACTACTTTTACATCCCGTGACCATGTAGGGGCCACTCCAAATGGCATCAAACTTGGAATGCCTTCCTGGTTTTGCTCGATCTGCATCCCATTTTAGAACTAGGTCCCCTTCCTGGAAGGTCCTTGCTCTCGCTTTCTTATCAAACCATCTTTTTACTAAGGCCTGATCCTTTTCAATCGCCTGAACTGCATGTTCTCTTATTTCTTCCAATTCCATCAACTCTGCATACCTAGCCTCCATTGGTTCGAACTCAGACAACTCCAACTGCTTCATGAGCTCCAATGCTGGCAATTCTAATGATATAGGCAACACTGCCTCTTTCCCATATACCAACTTGTAGGGAGAATTACCTGTAGATCTCTTTGGCGTTATCCTGTCAGCCCATAATGCTGATTTTAGCTTGGTATGCCATGTCCTTTGGTTTTCATCTAGAGTCCTTCTGATGATTCTTAACAAATTCTTGTTCGTGGACTCTGCCTGTCCATTACCCTGCGGGTAATAATTTGAAGAGGTGCTCAAATAGATTCCATTCTTGACAGCCCATTCTGTAATCTTGGAACCTATGAATGCCAATGCATTATCTGATATGATAGTGGCGGCACACCAAACCTGGTCACTATTCCTTCATAAAAGTCTAGTATGTTAGACTCATTTGCTTCCTTGAGCGCTACTGCTTCGGTCCACTTGGTGAAATAGTCCGTTGCCGTGAGAATCCACTTGTGGCCTTGGCTTGAGTTTGGGTTGATGACCCAGAAGACGAAGTCAATCCCCATTGCATAAATGGTTGGTCAATCAAAATTGGGTGCAATGGAAGTGCTGCTAGTCTTTCTTTTCCCGTGAAGAGTGCACATCTCTTGCACTTTCTTATCCATGTATAACAGTCACTGAACAATGTGGGCCAATAATACCCTGCCTTCATTATCTTGAGAGCTGTTACTCGTGGGGCAAAATGTCCTCCGGAATCTCCATCGTGAAAATCTCGTAACACCCTCTCAATTTGACCTGTCCCAATGCACCTCAGTAGAACTCCATTGATGTCTTTCTTAAACAAAACACCACCAACAAGCACATATGGAATGGCTTGTAATCTGAAGTATCTCCTCTTTGCTTTTCTCATTTCTGGAGGGCATAGGCACATTTTGTAGGAAGTGTATCACATTACGAGTCCAATGAGGAGTGGGCACATCATCATTTTCTTGTTCTTGGTTATCTGTAGTACCAGAGACAACCTCTTTTCATCACTGCTTCAACTTGTTGACTCGAGGCTAGCTGCTCACATAGTCCCTTCCACGTACTAGTTTGGTGACCTTGATCTCGATGTCATATTCCATGACACGAGTTATCCATCTGCACGTTTCTCATTCGAGATCCTTGTTTAGAAGGAAGTCACGACTCCGCATGAGAGACCAATAATTGGATCTTGTTGTTTGAGACTAGGTGCTTGAATTTCTTTAAGCTCTGATTCTTTGCGAGGACATGCTTTTCAATGAAAGAGTACCTAGTTTCGTATTCCTCAAGCCTTGGTGAAGAAAGCAGCTGGTTGTTCTAATCCTCCCTTGTTTTTTGTTGTACGGGATTATAGAAATCGTGTCCCCACCACCAAAGGCATATAGCACGAAGTCCTGGAGAAGTCTGGATTGACGAGAGTCGGAGCTTGAGATATAGCCTCTTTTATTGCCTCAAAACTTGCCTTGCCTTCAGATGTCCACTTAAATGCCATACTCTTCTTTAACATCAGCGTTATTGGCTTCACAAGAGCTGCAAAGTTTGGAACAAACCTGCTGCGACAAAATTGATCCTTCCTAAGAAGCTTTGAAGAGCCTTCTTATGACTTGGCAATGGCAATGCTCGAATTGCTTCAACTCTCTCTGGGTCGATCGTCAACCCCTCCTTTGAAACAATATGGCCTAGAAGTTTTCCCTCGTGAGCCAAGAATATGCATTTTTGGGATTCGATGATACCCCAAATCTTCTACACCTCTGAAATACTTGCCTCAAATGACAGAGGTGATCCGCTGCATTTTTTGAGAATACAGTGATGTCGTCAAGATATATCAAAACTATTTTATTGATCAACCCCTTAAATGCCATATCCATTGCCCTTTGGAAAGTGGCCCCAACATTTGATAGCCCAAATGGCATCTTTTTGTAGGCATAGGTCCCCCATTTGGTGGTGAAAGTCATCTTGAATTGGTCATCTTCTTTCACCATCACCTGATTGTACCCTGAGTAGCCATCTAGGAGAGAGAATCTCTCTGAACCGGATACTACTTGCAATATTTGTTCCATTGAAGGAAGTGGGTAATGATCTTTGAGAGATGCCCTGTTTAGGTCTCGGAAATCCACGCACAACCTGATTTCTCCACTCTTCTTCCTGACCGGAACCAAGTTTGCAACCCAGCTTGAGTGCTTGATCGGGAATATAATGCTTGCCTCTATTAGCTTATTTAGTTCTTTCTTCATTAGAGGCTCAATGTGAGGGTTGACCGGTCTCTGTTTCTGCCTGACGGGCTTAGCATCTGGATCCAATTCTATGGTATGTTGTGCCAAATTTGGATCGAATCCTCTTAAGTCTTCATAGCTCCAAGCGAAGACATCTGGAAATTCTTGGCAAAGTTGTATGAAATCTGATTTCTCCTGTTCAGTGGCCACTTTGCCAATTTGAAGTGTTTTGCCTTCCCCAACCGGAATTGGCTCTGAATCTTCTCTCTTGACTTTGTATGTTTGCCTTTTCCTGAAAGCTAGTCGTTAGGGTTGAAGATAGACTCAATGTTACCAAACCCTTAGGAAGCTTGTTTGTCATCATGCAGTGTACTACTTGATCCCCATCTTGCTTTGCTCTAATCATCTGATTCCTAGCTGAAAATTCAGCCTCTTCTTGTAAGAAATTGACGATCTGTTGATCGTTCTCAAACACTGCCGAGCTTGTGTTATTATATGCGGAACTACTGGCCTCACAATCACATGGATATGTGGCTATGTTTTTCCCCTTTCGATGTTGTCAACCACATCAAGCGTTGCTCAATGCTGCGAGCCTATCTGCGACTTCATTTTTTTTCTTCACAGGTATGGACACAATGTTGAAAGCTTGAAATCCTCAATGAGGTCCCATACCCTATTCTTGTAGCTCCTCGGCAAGTCGTTCTTTGTAGCATGTTGTCCCTAACTTGGTTGACAATCAACTCACTATCTCAAACACTGCTGAGTTCTTTATGCCCCTTTTCACAGCCCTGATGAATTCCATGAATCAATGCTTCGTATTCAGCCAGCCGTGTTGTTCGAGCAGGAAAAGCTGAAAGCAAAAAGCTGAAAAATATTTGATGTCTTGTGGTGAAATCAACATTGCACCACCTCCAGCACCTTGTCTGCTTCTCGAACCATCGAAAAATAATTTCCAAACTTTGTTTTCATCCTTTTGTTCAGGCTGAATGATGTCGGGAATGGGTGAATTTTCTTCGTGTATACAATACACGCCCAATTCAGATTCTTCAATTTCCTTGTATGGGTCAAATTCATGACTCTTGTTTGCCCATTCATCCAAAGTTAAATCAGGAATTCCCTCGACCTTAGTACCTGTTTCTAGATCACTTGAACACTCCTCTTGGTCAAAAGCCGAGCAATTTATATTGATAGGATTTGGTACATGAGGCTCAATATGGAAATTGGCAATTGGTTCTGACCTGATTGTTGCTTTGGCTCCATACCTTGTCCTAAAAATCATGTGTGACCAATCTGCAGATAAATATCCACCGATTTTTGCAGTGAAGTCTCTTGATAGACACAACGCAAAGAGTGGCGGAAGGTCAATCACAGACACATCTTGCAGAACTGTAACATTAGGACAGGAATGTAGTGTTAGGCTTAACCCTCTTGATGACTCCACGGTTCCTCTTGCCGTTCCATCTAATTTGTACTACTCCTTTCAGCCTTTGGCTCATATTTCAAACCAGTTGATCCGCTATTTGCTTCGGCATCTTTGAACTACTTGCCCCGAGAATCAATCATGCAATTGTGTACTAATTTATCCCGATGATTAATGAAATATAGAATGGAGGGTTCAAAACTTTACCTTGTTGTCCTCCATGATTCCCTTCGGGTTGAGCGGCATTCGTGAGGACCTTCTCTTGCATATGGGCACATTGGTTTGAAGTTGACCAATTCTTCATGGCAGCTTGTAGAAGATCTCTTTGTCTAGGATGGATAAAGATTCCCACATTGATATATTCACGTTCGTCTTCTTCATTTGATCGATGATCTTTGAAAGGGGATGAATTGTCCTTTTGCTGTCCCTTACTTGGTGCAAACTTTTCTGGAGCTTGAGCATGTGCGTGTGTTGCTACAATAGGTACCTTGGGTTGATTTTGCACATTTGGAGCTGCGTTTGGTCTACTGACCCCTTGTTGTGTAAGAGTGGGTTGAGAAACAACTGGATTACACGGTTGTCCCTCTCCTATATTTCTCTTCTTTGACCGTGTGTTGGCAGCCACGCCTTGAAAAGGCTGTTGGTTAACTCCACAGAAGTCTTCCGTTTGCCAATTTGCCAATGTGGTTTCTGTTGGAGGTCCTTCTTGCTGCGTTTGTTGCTGTTGATTCTCCTCCTGGCTTGGTTCTTGAGCAACACCAATGGTTTGCACCATCAAGGCCTGATTTAGTGCACCATTGAAACATCTTTGTTGATTGTGAGGTAGATTGCAAGGGTAACACCAGTCGTACTCCTGTGCCATGTTATTTTGTGTCGGGACCAAAGCTCTTGAGGACGTCGTTGCATTTGGATCATACGGTCGAAACGGCCTGGCAGCTTGAGGTTGTCCTTGGTTTTGGTTTTGATTTGCGGCTGAGGTGGTGGTCTATTTTGTTGGTATGGGGCCTAGCTTGAGTGCTTGTGCTTGAGGCGATACGGTCTAGCACTTTGAGCTTGTTGTCTTTTGATAGTCACAAGCTCATTTCCAAGGTTCTGTAATTGTTTCATGACCTCCTTGATTCCTTTGAAGTATTTGAAGAAGTCGACGCCTCATTATTGCTTTGATTTCTAGGAGTTGGAATGGGATTCAACTCTGGTGCTTGGCTGGTTGTAGGATTTCCCATATCCGGATAGAGAGGCATTGGTGGCCTTGGTGCAAGCTTGCCAGCTTGGATCAAACAGTTCTCTACTCTGATAGTTGTGTCGTAGGCCCCTGGCAGCGTTGTCCCTCCCATTGATTGGATCATCATGGCTATGTCTGAATTTATAGCCTTTAAGAAATAAAGGAATGCTCCTTCGGCGGTTGGTCTAATGGCTATTGGAATCCTGTCCCATGTCCGTTGGAATCTAAAGTTGAAATCTGCCATTTGTTCGTTAGGAGCCCTTTTGATTGTTGTCGATTGTTCGATAAAGATAAATTGTCGCCCTCTCCCGAATTGGCTGCGAAAAGCGAGAACAAAGTTGGTTCCGATTAAGTAATAGACCCTTTGTAAGGCTCTAAACCATTGTAAGGCCTTGCCTTTGAAAGATGAAGCCAATGACTTGACCCATGACATCCATTTCATTTATTTCGTGAATTGCACATGCATTAGCAATATCACGGATGTGATCGATAGGAGTAGTGTGATTTTCTCTGTGAAATAGGGTATGTTCTTTAGTCTTTGCAATTTGGAATTTGATTACGAGCATTTAGGGCAAGTGGACTACTACCCGTGAAATTGACAAAGGGATTCGGTGGTAGATGTGCCATTATGATTGGCCTAAGAACCACAGTCGATGCGAGAAAAGGCCTACCGAGGTGGAGGTGTAGACAAAGTCTATTAGGTGGAGATGGTGATCTTTGTGGTCTTCTTCCTCTCCTTCCTCTACACGGTGAAAGTTGCAAGTGGACAAATAGCCCCTCTTCTCGGGTATTGGACTGGTTTGAATTCTTCTCATATGCAGGCAACCTTTGCTGCTACGCCATTGAATTCTATCCCCTTCGGAGTCGCGCGGATGTGTTAGAAAGTGAGCCTCAAAGGCTAGATCTGCTTAAGTTACACACCAAACTGACAATCTTTAAAAATAGAAATTTGAAAGACTGTATTTTTGATATTTTAGAGTTTGGAAAGGGATTTGGAATGACAGTCCCGAAAATCCAAAAATGCCAGACTTCCGAAAACCCGAAATCGAAAATCAGAAAACCATGAAATTTTGAAAGTCAAAATCTCAAAAATCTAAGAATACCCTTTTGAAGATTATCCCCGATCTATCAATTGGTGAAATTTTGACTTGTTTCGAGCAAGTTAAGTCCTTGAAAATTGATTTCAAAGTTCAGCCTGGAAGGTGAAAAACTGAAACTGTAAAACCTACAATTTTTAAGTCGAATTTCTTGAAAGTTCCTTCAAATCTTGATGGAATGACCTCTTGGTCCCACCGGGCGTGCCAAAACTATTGATGTCGAATCACAGCACCCCTGAATGTCTGCAACTCGATGGGTTGAGACTCTCAGTGTGATTGCATAACATGGAGCTTTTCCCAAGTGTGGGACCTTGCGAAATCGGAAAAGCTCTCCGGATGAAGGCCGGTTCCTATTCCTCTGTTCAGATGCACACGTAAAAATGCGAGAGGTTTACTCAAAACCTAATCTAATTTTCGAGGAGACAGGGGTAAGAAGATGCAAAAAATAAACCTAAACTAAAAGGTGATGCAGGAATGAAGAACACTGTCTTGCCAATAAACACAAACCATTAAAATGCGATGCAAGATGCAAGATGCACTGAGATAATGATTTGCGGTGAAAGATCGGGAAGATGCAAATGAACACGAGAGAGGGTTGAGAATCATCCACGAGACATGCATTATTTGCTCCAAAGATTGATACTGATACCACAAAATGCCAGAGAGGACAAGGTTGCATTACAGTTTTAGATAGGAGGTTTGAACTCCACAGATTCACCTGCCAAAGAGAAGAAGGGAGGGGCAAAACAAGAATGTCCAACCTTTAGAAAGAAGCCCCTCCTTACAATTTATAGGAAGAATGAGAGAGGGAGAGAGAGAAATTCCAAATCTACCCCAACCACCGCCAGGTTGTATTTAATTCATCTCATTATGGTGGTAGGTGAGAACCTAGCGACCCCAAAAGTGGCTAACTGTATTTTTCATTTTAAAAATTTTTCTCACCCAATTAAAGATATCTAGTCGTAGTTGGATAGAGGACCTCGTAAGCTTTCCAGAAAGTCCAACCTTGCATGAATCCGAGCTCCCAGTCAAAAGTTATGGCCATCTGAATATCTGCGCCAGGGTCTGCTTCCTGCCAGCACTCAGAATGTTGCGCCTCCTGAAGGTGCGCCTTGGCG
Organism: Taxus wallichiana var. yunnanensis; assembly: GCA_018340775.1. Taxonomy (NCBI): domain Eukaryota; kingdom Viridiplantae; phylum Streptophyta; class Pinopsida; order Cupressales; family Taxaceae; genus Taxus; species Taxus wallichiana. The sequence continues at coordinate 696,711,923 of CM031239.1, forward strand.
CATTCATGTGCGTGTCGACATCCTCTTACATGCACCAAGGCACAACTTTTCTGTGTCGACACTCTGTGTCATGCACCATTTCTGTGCGCCAAGGCGCAACTTTTCTGTGTCGACACTCCGTGTCATGCGCCATTTCTGTGCGCCAAGGCGCAACTTTTATGTCGACACTCGTGTATGCCATTTTACATGCGCCAAGGCACAAACTTTTCTATGTCGACACTCGTGTCATGCACCATTTCTGTGCGCCAAGGCGCAACTTTCTCTGTGTCGACACTTCATGTTATGCGCCATTTCTGTGTGCCAAGGCGCAACTTTTCTGTGTCGACACTCCGTGTTATGCGCCATTTCTATGCGCCAAGGCGCAACTTTCTTTGTGTCGACACTCCATGTCATGCGCCATTTCTATGTGCCAAGGCACAACTTTTCTGTGTCGACACTCCGTGTCATGCGCCATTTCTGTGCGCCAAGGCGTAACTTTTTCTGTGTCGACACTCGTGTCATGCGCCATTTCTATGCGCCAAGGCACAACTTTTCTTGTGTCGACACTCTGTGTCATGCACCATTTAATCAAAAGGAGACACATGGCGAAAAATAAATCAAAGGCGCAGCCCATGAAAGAAAAATGGAGAATTTTCCCCGGTGAAAAAATGGGTTAAAACATGAAATAAGCCCATGGATTCTTAGCTTGATAAAGAGGTGGAAACGTGTCAAGGACAGAGGCAGAGGTGCGGGCCCACAGGGAAAAAAGTGAAAATTTTCCAAATTCCAAAAAAGGGTGGAAATGTGTAGAATTGAAGCGTGATTTCAATGGGACCCACCATATGCCACGTGTCAGCTCCAAATTTCAAGGGCGGAGGCGAGAGAAAAAGTCAATTTTTTCCGCTTTTTCCAAAAATGTTAAAAGGGTAAAAAGTGATCCCAAATTCATTCCCAGGTCACATTTTGACACGTGGAGGGCCTCAGATCAAGGGATAAAGGAAAATCAACGATAATTGTACATTCTTTAATTTGGTCGCACCTTTTTCTCCTAGGAAGCTTGGAGATGTAAATTTTGCATCAATTTTGATCGAATATTTGGTAAATTTGAGTCATTTTTGCCTGCAAGGACCAATGCAATTGGGTTTAAGGACTAATTTGAAGATTTGAGGTGTTTTTGAAATAATTTTTGCCTCACCCATGTAAAACGTGAAATATTAAATCAAGGTTCTGAGAATCAAATTTTGAAATGATAAGGATGAAATAATGAAATGAAAGGAGTCGGCATGCTTGGAGAATGAAAAACGTGCCTCCATAATAGATAATGATGAAGGATTTGTAATGATTTACCTTTTTGAAACACCTGGCAACTTTTGTTGTAAATATGTTAAACGTCCCTATCTACGAATCATGTTGGAATTTTGTAACAAACTTGATGTTGGGCATATTATTTTCTTGGGAAAGAAGGATCAAATATAATTAAAAGTTATATAATGCATGTTTTGAGACATGTAAAAGGTCTGAGAAACTTAGAATTTCATGGGAAAATATGGGAAGAAGCCCATTCTCGAGAAACACACGAGTACCATTTCTAATTCCTTTTGCATGATTTGTATCATGTTGAGTTAGTTTCATTTGTAAAGCCATCAAAAGCTCGAGATTGTTCTTATAACATTCTTCATGCGGACCGTGGGGAGAATTTAAGAAATTTTCCAAAGGGTCAAAATCAAATAACAAGGGGTTATGCCCTACCCGCTACCACCCCAAGGTGCCACGTGGCACCTTCTCATTGGCTGCTATGGCCACGAGGCCAAAATGAAAAGCTTTCCCCAAAAGTTTCAAAAAGGTTAAGTTAAAAAAAGAACCACGCCCACGCCGTAGCCCCAGAGGACACGTGACGCGCTCTTATAGCCTACAAGGCTAGTGGTGATAAAAAGAAAATTTTTCCCAAGTCAAAATTTTAAAAAGATAAGTTAAAGTTCAGAAAGGGTCCACCCTTCTAGTGTGCCACATGGCAACATGTGATTAGCTGGCCAACGGAGTTGCGGGAAAAAAATAGGAAAATTTTCCCAAGGCAAAATTTCAAAAGGATAAGTTAAAAATTTGGTCCACCCCTCTGAGGTGCCATGTGGCAGATCCTGATTGGTTGAGGGATGGCAGGGGCCCAGATTTTTTTCCAAAGTTAAAAATTTAAATTTTTAACAGTTAGATTAAATTTTATTACTTTTTGAATGCCAAATTGAAGTAAAACTTCAAATGGCCATAACTTTTGATAGGAAGCTCATATTTGGGAAAACGAGGACTTTTAGAAATATCTTGATGCCCTCTTTGCACAAGAGTCATAAATTTTAAAATTTGATGAAGTTTAAGTGATAAATTTTGAGAAACCAATCATAGGGTTTTAATTAGTGAACTGACAATTTTCAACTCTTCAATTTGATCAAATTCGGTTTCCTCCTTCACTCAACATGTCAAAAAGACATGGAGTATTGATCTAGAGAGGGTTTAGAGTGTTTTAGGGAAGTATATTTGTTTAATTTAATCAAGGTTGTATTTTTCCGACAATAGACAGAAAAATGACTGTGCAAGTTCAAAATTGGATTTTTTTATAAAGTTTGAAAGTTCTTTCTTAAATGTTATGGTAAATTTGAGTTCCTTAGGACTTACCAAGTCTAAATTTCAATGTTTCATATCTTGTTGCTTGGTGCAAGTTTGAACTGCTCATTTTTATCAAAATATGAATTGCCAGAATGAAGTTTATAACAATGAATTACTTCTTTTAAATTTGTATATCAATTTTGTCATTTAAATGTGTGTATAGCTTCTAAATTAGTCCAATACATTTGCTTGTTAAATCAACCATTCAATTCTAAGTTTAAGTGCAGTTCTGATTTCAATCCTAATATACATTTTAAGAGAAATCACAACATTGTCCTTCTTTATACACATTCTTCTTTTTTTCCAAATAACAATCTCATTCTTTGACAACAAATCAATTCAATACACAATATAATTTTGAAAACTAATGCAATCCTTTATTCATATTCCAATACAACTTTACAACTTATCACTTTCCCATTTGATTTCAATACAGTATATAAAATATACAACACTATTTCTTATTCCTTTCCAAAACAGAAAATGGAAGATAGTTCTTTACATTTCACCATTTAAGTTCAATCTTTCCTCTATCAATGCACATGATTTCACATTACAAACATATGAACTTGCTCAAAATAATGGGATTGTCAATCTATATATTCTTCTTGCTCCAAAATAGTAGCATGCTAGTTCTCCATCTTTTCATCTTTGATCACAATAAGGAAGGGGAAAGGCAATGCTCTCCACCCAACCAAGACATCCAATGAGAAGGGAGAATCCATCCTTCCTCATTGGCCCGAAGCCCCAACCATATTGAAATAAGAGATGAAAATCAACACATGGCAACAATGGCTTCCATAAAGAAACAAACAATATTCCTTCACATGCATAAAACAATAAGAAACACAGTCCAAGCAAAAACAATAGTTCACAACTACATTTGGAATCATTCACACAAAACTTAGGCTTGATCAAGCAAGCCAACAAGAGCAAGGAACTATGGGGAACTACTTATGCCTCCCTATTTGGAATTGGGCATCCACCTACAGTCATACCACCAATATCACATATCAAACCCATAAACCTTATGCCTCCCAACCCCTCCTTATGCCCCCCAAAGTTTCTCCCTTATCCCCCAAGAGTAAGAAATGCAAGCTATTTATTTTCCAAGTGGATCCCAAACCAAAGCTCCCTCCACAATAAAACAGATGCCATTGGCATTCCCTTATGCCCCCCATTTGAAATCCCCATAGCCTTCTCCTACACCATGTCTTAAGCAATCTACCCAACCAGCCAAGAACACATAACACATTCACCATTTCATACATGCATGCAAGAGAAAGAAAACATTCTAAAAAGGCTCAAGTTCCTACCTCTCCATAATGGAGTTTGTTCCAAGATCCACAAGCTTTCCAAATGTCAAAGTGCAGTCCAAGATCAGAAATGTCCAAGCATGTAAAAAGGCTCCAACTCCTTCCACAACAAGCTCCCAAAATAGCAAGCAAAAAAATGCACCCAAGAGGAATGAACAAAGTTTCAACAACCACAAACAAGCAAGGAGTTTTGAATTTAAAGGAGAGGGAAGAGAAGAGGATGATGTGGATCCATGTGGGATGCCACATCATTCTTCCTCAACCCCAAGAGGAAATTCAACATCATGCACCTAAACACAATAAATAAAATGACAAATTAACTTCCACACTCCAAAATAACCCATACTCCAAAAGGACTGAATTAAAACCATGTAAGAGAAGTGTAATTAAAACTTACAAATAGTCATTTCAAAATGCATTTAAAAGGCCTAAATTTAACCTCCAAACCATAGGTATGGTTGGTGAATCATTTTAAGAGGTGTGGGACAAGCTCAACTTGTCCCACAAGCCTCCAAGGAAAAATTCGAATTCCTAAGAGGATGAAGTGTTTAACATTCCAAAATCTATCTTACATACTCTTACATATCCCTTACACCTTCTTACACATTAACATTTAAAATCAACAACTTCATTTATTACATTCTTATGACATATTGATTTATTTATTTTTACACATGATTAACCACAACATTACACAACACATAACAACTAAAGAAGAGGGTAACACATCACAAATAAACACATGCAACATTAATAAAGGAAACACATTAATAAATTACACAAACCCATGGTCACATATAATGGAAATTCCCCATGGAAATCCCTAACAACATACAACACACACACACAATAGTTGCCATGGTGACCTTGTTGAATTCACCCAGAATTTCAATATGGTTAGTCTCTAGTCCCCGACATTGTTGTGATATTTAACCTGCAAAATAAAAATACCTCCTTCGGCCTCGTGGCCATATCAGAACATCCAAAATGATATAAACAACATCTCAAGATCATCTAAACACATGAATCACAACAATATCAAGAATTCAACATTATCATTTTAAATTAATTAATCAACTATATCATCATCAATAATCTTCCATACTAGGTCTACTCAAAATATCCAATGTCATAAGTCCAAATCAACATCTATAATATGTCCATGTCAAATAGTATATCATCATCCACATATAAAAATGTCTCTAGTAACCATCATGCATAATAACTGAATCCAGATCAATAATAATCCATGATCTAACATCTAACCATCATACTAAAACAAAACATAATAGTGTCCATAATAAGATCAACAATATCAAGATCAGTATCTAAAAGTGTCAAAGGGAAGTGGGCACTACACATTCGTAGTTAGGTCTTACAAATTTCTTGTAAAGGTCCTCAAAGAATCTGGTAGATTCTCGGTTAGTCTTGTCTAAAATCTTCCACCAAAAATTTCATTAGAATAACTAAATCCTACCCCATACTACTATTGCATTGCATTATGTGTCAAAAAAATTATCTAATCCATCTAAAAAAATGCACAAAGCAAATCAGATCATACAATGTCTTGATAACCCTTACCTTGCATTGAAAATATCTCCATAATATAGGAGTGACAACTTGTGAAAGTTATATTTTGAGTGTTGATCATATTTTCCTAAGGCCTTTTCATACTATTTACAAAAATTGAGGGATATATTCATCTCCTTCACCATTTGAGGGTTATAAAATAGTTTCTCTTACCTTGGTTTAAAGGCACAACCTAAAAAATTAGGACAAGATCAAGTCCTATTTGAGTGCTATCCATCTCTCCACAAATTTGAGTGTCAGTTAGATCACATCCCTGGCTACAAAATGACACACATCATGATCTATCTAACTTCAAGCTTCATGCCATATCTTTGATGCTACTCAGACTAAAAAGGAGAACAAATTTGGGTACCAACACTAATGCAGACCGGGTAAGTAGGGACTATTTTGAATTCTTGGGAAATAATTTGCATTGCTAAGATTGATTTGCTGATTGATTTGACACTCTATATCTATTTAGCCCATCAAAAAAACTTTTTGGTGCCATTTTGGGGAAATTATTCAGTATTTCAGTATTTCATATCCCTGGTAATACTTCTTATGTGATTTATGTGCAATTACAAATCTAAGTATCATCTTCTGATCAGATTTATAAGGTTGGAATGAAGAGTAGAGTTATGAGTTTGATATTTTATTAGTTTAATCTAATCCATGTGCAAACATATTTGAGATATTTGAATGCATATCAAACCCTGGTAATGTCCCTTGCAAATTTTGCATGTAAATACATTGTTGAAGCATCATTTTATAATTAGATTTGTAAGGATTAAGTGAAGGTATAAGTTCTGCCTATAATTTTATTAGTTTCTAGCAGTTGTTGCACTTCATTTACATTTGTGATTGATAAATTCAAGGAAAGGAAGGTCTGATCTATAAAGTTTGGCAAGATTTTTAGTGGTGATAGATATTTGATAGAGTATTTTAGTGCATTTACACAAGTAGGTTAAAAGTCCTTAGTGGTGACTCCATGTTGTTTTGATATTGATAAATACATGTGTCTTACCTTTCTATCATTTACTTTGGTTTTTCTAACCTCTACAAAACTTGAAGGAAGAAGATCTCTCTTCGTTAGAGACTCTACTAAGAAGTTGTTTTCAGATTCAAGGAACTCAAAGTTAGAAGGGAGAAGAGTTTGGAAAGTTGTTAAAGGTCAGACATCAGGAAAATATATATCCATAAGTGAGATAGATCAGCCTTTGGTAGAGGATTATCACTCTTCTTCAAGTGATTCTGATTCAAGAAATCCTCTCATAAACTTGTTCTCCTCAGCTAGTGAAGGTCCTTCTATTGTACTAGGTAAGTTTCTTCTCTAATCTGCACCTCTGTGTTTCAATTCAAATAAAACTTTCCAAGAAAATCAGCACTTAAAGGATACCAATCTTGTGAATCACATTCTTGAGCCACAAATACCTTGCAGTCATCATAGCTTGTGTCACCCCTAAGGTCACCTCCACCAAATAATATGGTGCAGCCTAGACCTCCATTTTTTGTTAACACCTTTGGTCCTATAGATTTTAGAGGATTTGATGGTTACCCAAATTCTATCCCACAAGATGTCAAAATAGGTTGCCAAAGTTCCAAGGTAACAATGCTATAAGTGGTGATCAACATCTCAAGCTTTTTGTTAACATGATGGAAGATTTTGAGATAGATTTTGAAGATGTGTATATTAAATTGTTCATTCATACACTAGAAGAGGATGCTAGGGATTGGCACAAGGCTCTACCTGATAATTCTATTGATTCATGGACTGAAATGAAGAATGCATTTAGGTTGCAGTAATATGGTGATAAGACTCATCCTAGATTTCTCTTGTCGAATTTGAAAATATTAAGAAGAATCCCTAATGAATTAGTCCATGACTTTAACACAAGGCTTAACAAAACTTTGAGAAGGCTGCTGTTAGTCGAAGCCTTATGATGAATCTTGTCTAATCAAATATGCAGATGCATTTGACAAGAAGGAAGCCTACTACTTAAGAGACAAAACCCTACTAATCTAAGACAAGCTTTCACCATGACACTTCAAATTAAAAAAATATCAAAGCAATTGGGAAACCTCTCAAGAGAGATGGTGTAAAGTTGATAAACCCCGAAAAATGTCGGACTAACAAGGGTGCCGATTTGGAGGAGGTTGTGAAAACTTTGGCAGGGGTTGTCAAATAAATCTCATAAAAGTTGGCAAGAGTTGAGAAGGGAATTGGGTAGACTTCACAAGGTTAGCCAAGAGCACAAAACCATGATAGATTTTCCAATCATCCTAGAGGTGATCAAAGGGTAGATGATAGAGGAAAAGGACCCATGGGGTCTGCAAATAGACATCCTCAAGCACATGAAGGAAGAGTGTTGCTTGATCCCCTAACTACTAGGGTTACTATTGTTGAGGAAGTTACTGATATTGATTGGTGTGATAGGTGTTTTCTACCCCATCCTCCATGTGAAGTGGACCAACAAGATGGTGAAGCTAATAATGATGATGGTACTGATGATGATATTTTCATGATGGGTTGTTCTTCAAGCTCACAAGGAGGAGTAACATCTACTAAAGTGATAAGTGCTAGGACTACTGCTACCTTTTGGGATTGCATCAAATGGGTACAAGTATTCCTTCCCCCTCATACTCTTGAATTTGATGTAGTGTAAGTTTTGAAATTCCTAACAATGACTTTGAATACTTAAGAGCTTTGATGATTTAGAAGTATGATGGTAGTATCCCTTCGGAGGAAGATAGATAATTGTTGATGAATGTTGTTGTAGCTCAAGAGAAAGACTATAACACTAGAAGTAAAGTTGTTAAGGGAGATGGGCCTCGAAGCTAAACCTAAAACACCCTTACTTACAAGTATCCCCAAAGAGTCTCCTAGAAGGAAACAACTGCCATAATCTCTGTTGTCCCAAGAAAAAATTACATTCCTCCTCATGCCCAAGCTACCAAGAACCCTGGCCATTTGATGAATCTGCTTGTCTCCTTCCAATGTTGTTTTACCAAAGAGTGTTCCTTATGACATAGCCAAAGTATTGAGCCAAATCAAAGTGAGTGTTCTAATCATTGAGTTGCTTAAGATTACTAATCATAAGAAGAGAGCATTTGAGTACTTAGGATTGAAGGAGGAGAAGAGTACCCCAAGTAGAAATGTAAATGTTGTTGAAACTCCTCCTCGAGATCATTGCAGACCTTGGAACACCACCAGTAGTAAGGATCTTAGAGAGACACCGAGGCATATTTGGTGACATCCTTTGATGATTCCCAATTGAATGTTGATCCATTCTTCACAACTTTGATCATAAAGGATAGAATACTTCACAATTGTATGTTTAATTCTAGTGCATCATGTAATGCCATGCCTCTAGAAGTCATAAATGAGTTCGATATCAAAGTGAAAGCAACATATGGAAATTTTACTACCATGGACTCAAGAGAAGTGCTGGTAGTTGGTTGTGTGAAAGGTTTGGTGGTGCAGCTTGCATCTTATCTCGGGAGGAATTTGAAATTAGATGTTGTGATTGTTGATTGCCCTACTAAATGGGGTATATTATTTTTAAGAAAGTGGGCTGCAAGTGTTGGAGGGAGTGTCCAAATGGATATGTATTTTCCACCATTCCCATTGAGGGCAGCCTAGTCAAGCTCTATGGAGAAAAGAAAATGTTGCATTTAATTGAGAATCCAAACAATGCTTCCTATGAGGTTTTTTTGCTGATGTAGATGCTGATAATTTTATTGGGTTTTCTGATGGAAAAGAACAAAAGATGGATCAGTCAAAGTGCCTTGAATAGGTAAGTTCTCCTTGGACCTTGCTATTTTATGGAGCTTGCTCCAAATTTGGGAATGGTGCTGGTATAATTCTGATTTCTCCTAGCTTGGAAGAGTTTGTTTTTTCCTTCAAGCTTAATTTTGAATGTACTAACAACATTGCTGAGTATGAAGCCTTGTTGTTGGGTCTAAGAATTGAATGGAAGTATGGTGTCAAGGACATCATTGCAAAAGGAGATTCAGAGCTAGTTATCAAATAAATAAGAAAATTGTATATTAAAAAAATCCAGTGGATAAAATAATATAAGTATGCAGTTTGGGATCTAATTGAGATGTTTGATTCATTCAATATTGTGCACCATGATAGAAGTTTCAATGCTGATGTTGACAAGTTGGTAGTGTTGGGATCAAGATTTGTAGATTGCACCATTTCACCTTATTATGAGTGCAATGTTGAAGTGTTAACTAAGCTAGTTGTCCCTGACAACATCAAGCATTGGCAAGTGTTTAATGATGATGCTCAAGTGCAAAGGTTCTTACAAAATCAAGGTGAGTTTGTAGATCAGCATATTGATTGGGAACCAATGGTGTGTGTGACTGAAGGAAGAGAGACTTTGTTTGGAAAATATATTATCCAATTGAAAACTAACACCATTCCTAGAGGTCTTATTGCTCTTGAGTCAAATTTTAGCAATGCTGATTGCATCATCAATAGAAACATGTATGCCTCAAGGGATGTGGAAGAGCATGACTTGGGAACAAAGGATAAACCAAGAAAATTTTGGTTGGGTAATAGTTTAAACAAGGAAGAAAAACAATCCTACCTCCAATTGTTGAAACAATATCAAGACTGCCTTGCCTGGTCATATTCAGAGCTGAAAGCATATAGAGAAGAATTGTTCCAACATGAGATCCCTCTTGAGAAAAATGCCAAAACATTTAGACAAAAGTAGAGGAAAATTAATACACTCCTCTCCATGAAAATTCAAGATGAATTGAAGAAATTGAAGGAGGGAGGGATCATTCATCCCATAAGGTATTCATCTTGGGTTGTAAACCTTGTGCGATCGAAAGAAGAATGGAGATATTAGACTCTGTGTAGACTTCAAAAATCTAAATAGAGATTCATTAAAAGAAAATTATCCTTTTCCAAACATGGAGAACATGCTACAGCTTAGTGACTAGATCTGAATTGTTGTCCACCTTGGATGGTTTCTCTAGCTACAATGGGGTTGTTGTTAAGGAGTTAGAAAGATTTTAAAATACCTTTACCACTCCTTGGGAACATATGTATATGTGAGAATTCATTTTGGTCTCATGAATGTTGGAGCTAATTTCCAAAGAGAAATGGATGTTACTTTTTCTGGTTACATAAATAACTTCATCATAGCGGTTTATCGAGGATGATGTGACTGTGTTTTTAAGGAGAATGAAAGATCACTTGTAGTACTTGGAAAGAATGTTGATAAGATGTAGAGAATTTGGAATCTCCTCAATCTGAAGAAGTGTCACTTTGGAGTGCAAAAGGCCAAGCTACTCGGTCATATTGTTTCAAAGGTTGGTGTCATGATTGACCCTAAGAGAGTAGAAGTAATCAAGCAGGTGCCAATTCCAAGAACAAAGAAGGGAATCCAATCTTTCTTTCAAGATCAATTTCATTAGAAGTTTTGTGTCCAATTTTGTTGAGTTGACTCTTCCTATCACATACATGTTAAAGAAGTATCAAGTTATTTAATGGGAGGAGGTGTTATTTAGGATTTTGAAGGAATCAAAGAGGCACTTAAACATGCACTGTCTTGGTTGCTCCGAATTACAAGAAGCCTTTCCAATTTTTCTCCTTTTCTTCGAAAATAATATTTCATCTGTTTTTCTCCAAAAGGATGAAGATGGGGCTGAGAGGCCTATTTCCTTCTTTAGCAAGGCCTAACAAGCTGCTGAGTTGAAGTACACAATCATGGAAAAACAAGCATTTTCCTGGTGAAAGCAACAAAGGTTTTTCGGCCTTATATCTTAAGTTCAAAAGTTGTTGCTTATGTACCCCACACCAATGTAAAAGACATCTTATCAAAGATGGAGATCTCAAGTAAGAGATGTAGATGGGTGAAAAAACTGCAAGAGTATGATATGGACATCCAAACCACAAAGCTAGTAAGAGGTTTGGGTCTTGCTAAGCTCATGGCCGAGAGCAACTTACAGGATCATGGAAAGTGAATGAAGTAGAGGAAAAAAGGGCAGATGTTCTTAAGAAATTGGTAAGTTTTGAGTGGTGCAAGGATATAATATTTTACCTTAGACACCTATGCTGTCTTGATCATTTAAACAAAAATTAGAAAAGATCCCTCAATTTGGCTTCTCAAAAATACATCATCACCGACTTGGGGTTGGATTGCATGAACCCCGAAGGTGTCATCTTAAAGTGTATAACTGAAGATGAAGCTCCCAAAGTAATTGCTGATTTCCATGGGGGTTTGTGGAGGACACTTTGTTAAAAGGGTTACAACACACAAAGTTTTGAGAGCTAGTTATTGGTGGCCTGCTCTCTTCAAATATGCAACCATGCTTGGTTAGAAAATGTGAGAGCTACCAACATTTCTCTGGAAGAATGAAAGCTTCAGGCTCCCTTCCTTTATAGCCTGTATCAATTAAAGATCCTTTAAAATAGTGGGGATGGACTTCATTAGTGAGATTTCAGACCCTTCTAGTGATGGACATAAATGGATCCTTGTAGCCACATATTACTTCACCAAGTGGGTAGAGGCAATCCCCACCAAGAAAGCAACACACCAAGTTGTTATGGACTTCTTGTTGAATAATATCATTTGCAAATTTTGTGTGCCAATCAAGATTGTGGCTGATAATGCCATGTGTTTTAGAGCTAAACCTTTGATGGCAATGTGCAAGGAGTATGGAACCAATTTGACTTATTCTTCAAACTATAACCCCCAAGGAATGGGAAAGCTGAGTCTAGTAATAAGAACTTATTGAAGATCATTAGGAGGACCTTGGAGTTGAACAAGAGAAAATGGGGTGAACAACTGAAATTTATAGTTTGGGCTGATAGAATCACTGCCAAGAGAACTACTGGTAAGAGCCCATTTGAGTTGGTGTATGGAACTCAAGCTCTGCTACCCTTACATCTGCAATTATCTTCTTTTTAGTTTGTTCAACAACTTGAAGATCAGGAGGTCAGTCCATATGAAGCAAGGATTAATCAGATTGTAGAGCTAGATGAAGAGAGAAGATCATCCCACCAAAGGCATGTAGATTTAGAGAAAAGTTGAAGAGGTTATTTGACAAGAATGTTACTCCTAGGGCCTTCAATATTGGAGATTTGGTTTTGTTGTGGGATAGCAGAAATGAAGTTAAGGGAAAACATGGTAAACTTGATGCATTGTGGATGGGCCCTTACTCCATTGATATCAAAATTGGTGAGAATACCTTTTTCTCAAAGACTTAGATGGGGAATTACTTGAGCTGCACTGTTAATGGTAGGCATTTGAAGCATTTCTTGGATTAATCCCCAAATTTGAGGTATGCACCAACTTGTACAATGTATAGTGTTTGGTTTTCACTCTATTTTTGGTGTTTTGGTGGTTCTTGGTTTGCCTTGGTGTGTGGCAGCCATTTTTGTTGGTTTCTTAGCTAGTTTTTGGATGGTTTTGGCTCATGACTCCATTTTCCCAATGGATTATTTTGGCACTTGGTCTACGTTGTTCTTGTGGCACTCACTAGGAGTGCCCATCCCCAAGTAGGAGCCGATGTTGGTGCCCATTTTAATCCTATTCTATATTTCCATCTTTCCCCTTTGTTTTACATGCTCTAAAACATTTTTCTTCAAATTTGGTGGTCTGCAAACTTTGTTCTCCAGATTGAATGCTTTCAAAGGCTCACAAACTTATTATTTTGCCCCATTTTGAAAGAAAAATACATGTGTTCCTTATTTTTTCCCCTAAATTCCCAAATCCACGGGCCTCTATCATTTTCTTCTTTTCCCAACCTTTGGAGCTCGTGGTTGATCATTTCATGCGTATTTTCCTCAAAAATCAATCCCCATGGTTGAAAATTGCCTAAAATCAATTTCCCTTTGTTTTTGACTAAAAACACCATCACCCACAGGAAAAAATCAAATTTGGGCATCTCTAGTAAATTCTGTGTTTTTTTGATAGTTGTACAGTGTCATTTGCCCATCAAAATTAATCCCAAGCCTCTCCTCCTACATGGCCATTTTTCGTTGGTCAAGAATCGGTGGGTTTCTTTGAAGACTTAGTGTTTTTGGGTTTTGGCAAAATCCAAATTTCCCCGCAACTCCGTAGGAGGAAACATGTCATGTTCTTATTCACAAAGTGGGATGGAAGGATGGAAGGGACTTAGGAATTTTTGCATTTTTGGCGAAAGGGATGAAAGTTGTGAAAGGGGTGCGGGTCCACAAGTATAGTAGGAGACACTTGGTAGGCGCAAAGGAGAGTGCAGTCGGCGGATTGGCGGGAAAAAGTGAAATTGTTCCCTCTTTGTAAAAGGAGTTAAAATGGAATTTTGAAGCGTGGGTCCGCAAATGAACCACAGGGGAGACATATGGCGGGCAGAGCGGGTCTGGCGGGCCGGTGGAGTCAAAAGGGATTTTTTTTCCTTTTTGTAAAAATACTTAGAATGAAAATTTGAGGTGTGGCTCATGACAAATCAGAAGGAGACACCTCGAAGGAAGAAATAGAGGTGCGGACCCACGGAAGAAAAATGGATAATTTTCTGTTGGCGAAAAAGGGGGTTAAAACATGAAATAAGCCCACATATTCTTAGTGATAGAGAGGTGGACATGTGTTAAGGACAGAGGCGAAGGTGCGGGCCCATGGGGAAAAAAGTGAAAATTTCCAAATTCCAAAAAAAGGTGGAAATGTGTAGAATTGAAGTGTGATTTCAATGGGACCCACCATATGCCACGTGTCAGCTCCAAATTTCAAGGGCGGAGGGGTGGAGAAAAAGTCAATTTTTTCCATTTTTCCAAAAATGTTAAAAGGTCAAAAAGTGATCCCAAATTCATTCCCAATCACATTTTGACACATGGAGGGCTCAGATTGAAGGGATAAAGGAAAATCAACGAAGCTTAGAGATGTAATTTGACCGCCCCTTTTTGCTCCAAGAAGCTTGGAGATGTAAATTTTACATCAATTTTGATCAAATTTTTGGCAAATTTGTGTCATTTTTGCCTGTAAGGATGAATGCAATTGGTTTTAAGGACTAATTTGAATATTTGAGGTGTTTTTCAAATAATTTTTGCCCCACCCATGTAAAGCGTGAAATATCATAATCAAGATTACAGAATCAAATTTTGAAATGATAAGGATGAAATAATGAAATGAAAGGAGTCTGTATGCTTGGAGAATGAAAAACGTGCCTCCACAATGGATAATGATGAAGGATTTGTAATGATTTACCTTTTTGAAACACCTAGTAACTTTTGTTACAAATTTGTTAAACGTCCCTATCTACGAATCATGTTGGAATTTTGTAACAAACTTGATGTTGGGCATATTATTTTCTTGGGAAAGAAGGATCAAATGTAATTGAAAGTTATATAATGCATGTTTTGAGACATGTAAAAGGTTGGAGAAACTTAGAATTTCACGAGAAAATATGGGAAGAAGCCCATTCTCTGAGAAACCGCCTGAGAACCATTTCTAATTCCTTTTTGCATCAGATTTGTATCATATTGAGTTAGTTTTAATTGTAAAGCCATCAACAAGCTCTCGAGATTGTTCTTATAACATTCCCTTCGATAGATTTGATCATTTCTAGATTACTCTTGGAAAAATTTGCATGCACTTATGTTTCATAATGTTTTCAATTTGTGTTTCTTGCTCTATTGCCAGTCTTGTGTTTAAAATCTCTCTTGATCATACATGGTCTCATTTCTTGTTGATAGTTTAGTGGCATTTACAATATCACATTCAGAAGAGCTTTCATCTAATAAAGAGATAAACAAATTTAAAATCACTTTACCTTCCTTAAATTCTAAGATTGTTTGTAAACCTTTGGGTGCACCTTAGGTCATGATAAAGTAGAGATTTCTAGATACTTTATTGGTTCATCTGCTTCAATATTTTGTGGCAGGTTGTCAAAGATTTTGTGGAAGAGTGTAGATATGGGCCTCCATTTGGTGCACATATCCTAGTTAAAGGAGTGCCTTAATCCTTTTGAAGCATTCTCTTTTGTTCGTGTCCGACAAATTTCTTGCAAAGGTCTGAAAGAATCAGTAGATTATGGTTAGTCTTTTCTAAAATCTCCCACCAAAAATTTCATTGAGAATAACTAAATCCTACCCCATACTATCCCCGCATTGCATTGTGTGTTAAAAAATAATCTAATCCATCTACAAAAATTCACAAAGCAAATCAGACCATACAATGTCTTCAATAACCCTTGCCTTTCATTCAAAATATCTCCATAATCTGGGAGTGACAACTTGTGAAAGTCAGATTTAGAGTGTTGATCATATTTTCCTAAGGCCTTTTCATACTATTTGCATAAATTGAGGGATATCTTCATTTCCTTCACAATTTGAGGGTTACAAAATAGGTTCTCTTACCTTGGTTGAAAGGAACAACCTAAAATAGTTAGGACAAGATCAAGTCCTATTTGAGTGCTATCCATCTCTCCACAAATTTGAGTGCTAGTTAGATCACATCCCTAGCTACAAAACGACACACATCATGATCTATCTGAATTCAAGCTTCATGTCATATCTTTGATGCTAATCAGACTGAAAAGGAGAACAAATTTGGGTACAACACTCACTAATGGTTTTTTCCTCTTTAAATTCATTAGCCATGAAGATATGCAGAAGGTCCACAGTTACGGGGAAAATCGCTCAGTATATGAAGAAATGGGAACCAACCTTTAATCCAGAAAAGGAAAATCTGAATCAGTTTCCAATTTTGATATGCCTTCCAAATCTACCTTTGGAGTTCTTTCATGAAGATATTGTAAAAGGTATAGCAAACTCTCTAGGCTCGCTGTTTATAATAAATAATGCCACAAGAAATATGACAAGACTTATCTATGCTATATTTTGCATCTATACAATAGCTGATAAGGAGATCCCTAGCAATATTAAGCTAAAATCCAGACTAGGGATATGGGAGAAAAGATAAAAATGGAAAGTACTCCAGAAAAATGCACCAAATGTAATGGGTGGGGTCACATGAGCCAGAATTGTAAGTTCAAAGTTTCAAAAAGTATATTGTTGTGCCAGGGAATGAAGGAAAAGGGGAGAAAGGAAAAGGTATAATGCAAAGTGCAGATGATCATAGGAAAGATTTTTCAAAAAATATCTTGGAAGGTCTTACCCCTTGTAAATTCAAGAGAATAATGGGACCGAAATCCCTCCATTAAAATATGCTCCGAAAAAGGATGAGGAAGGTTTTACCCTGGTGGTCAATAGAAGAAAATCCAAAAATTAGGCTTGGTCAGATTCAAAGGTAAAGGAAAAAGTGAATGATCTTGTAAAAGATCCCACAAAAGGTAGAAAGCTGGAATTATTTCCATTAAAAGGTGAAGAAAGTAAACTAAAGGAACATGTAAGTATAGAGAAAATTCCATGATAGACTTAATGCTGGTTGATAGTGTTATGGAGGAAACAATGGAGAAATAGAGTAAAGTTGAGAATATCCAGATGTCGGAGGAAAGTTTGGACACTCTTGTGATAATAAGGGATAATAATTGGAATACTATTTAACCTCCCAAGGCTAAATTAATGGATGTTCAACTATCCCCAAATAAGGAGATGGAAGGAAAGAAAGAAATGTTAACACCTGGAAATAAAAGGATCACTAAGGAAACAACTCCTTCAGGAAAAAGAAAAGCATAACCAAATGTTAAAAAGGGTGAATCCTCTAAGATTTCCACTCCTAATCAGGAGTGTTTGAACCCTATAAATGTGGATCTTTCCAACAAAAACAAGGTAGACCAAGAAAATTTGAATCCAGGAAAAAAACTACTCAGAAGGATATAGACTCAGGGAAATAACTATGTTTAGACTAGAAGGTTTTTAAAAAGAACAAACCCAATCTTAGGAAATGAATTGCATCTCATGGAATAGATGAGGGCTCAATAGTCTTGTAAAATGGAGTATTCTTAAAGATATGATTGAAGGACATAAAATTGATGTTTTAGCTATGTAAGAAACTAAAATTAAAGAAGACATTTTCTTAAAATCTTGCAAATCCTTTTGGATAAATTCAAAAGCTTTTGTTGTTAGTTCAAAATGGGCTTCAGGAGGACTAGTTGTGGTTTGGAATCATGCTGATTTGAATGGAATTTTTGGTAAAAAGAAATCATCATATGGATGTGATGATAAAAAATATTGAAAATAGAAAAATCTAGGTCTTATCTAATATATATGCCCCTAGCCTGCATAAAGAGAGGAAAAATCTTTGGCTTCATCTTTTTCATTTAATTTATCTATCAAGGGATCTAAATGGATAGTGATTTTAGTCATTTTTACACCCACCAAAGAACAAGGGAATCCCATGTGCACCAGCCTTTCACCCAATGGGTGCTGGGTACTCACCCGAGGCGAGCGTGTGTGCCGAGTCTCTCTTTTATGTGAGTTAAGTGGGAAACCATCATTTATGTTAGGAACTTAATGAATAAAGGTGGAAATTAGACATACAATCATCATAGGGCTCAGAATGGCCTCTAGAAAAATGTATTCATTCCAAATAGAATTTACTTACAGATTACATAAGGATTTACATCTATTCCATAAAACCCATGAATAGAAATGAAAATATATAGATATGAACTGAATCAATTACATTCATTCTCATTCATGTTTCTAACCTCATTACGGTCAATGGATCCATTAGAATACCATAATTTGATCAGAGTGAAGTCATACATCACAAATGGGGATCATGTTCTTCATCCATACAAAGAAAAATTTATATCCCAACACCTTAATACATTTCTCCCTTATATAGCCTCTACCCAATCCCACAGTATTTCTCGTAGTATTTCGAAGAGCAGAGCTCGTCGTATTCTCCTCTATTGTATACCCAATCTGCCCCTTTTTTTGTGGGTGCTTGTATTTATAGGCATCCCGAGGGCCAAATCATCCATCTCGTGGCCTCGATCTCGGCACCAAGTGTTTGAATGTGGTCCTCCATGGGAGCATGCTCCTTCAGATCCAGATCTCCACTCCTTGTAATGATGGTCTTCTAGAATCCTCTATCGCTAAGCATATTCCTTTCGTGGGCATCACATTGCTAGGCTGGCACCTTATCCACTCCTCATTCATTTTTGGGTCACACCTTTCTCACGTCTTTCTCAATACACCAAATATGGCTAAGTCCTGAAACTTTAGCTCTGTCCACGTGCGTGCCATGGGTTTTCTTAAACCCTTCCTTAAACCCTATCCTACATGCCTTTTCCTTGCACACCCTTCTTCAACTAGGCCTTGCACACCTATGTGCCTTTTTATACTTAGCCAATATTTTGGGGTCCCAACATCACCCCACACTACACCTATTCTCCATCCTGTGGGAACACTTCTCCAATGAATAAAGAATTACAATATGTTCCAGAAGAATAAAAGAATTTGGGAAGAGTAAGAATAAGGGGATGAAGGAATGGGAAAGAATAAAATAATGGAAGGGTAATTATTTCTACAAAAGGAGTGGGAAGTCCCTTTTTAGGTCGGCCTCTAGCTTGTTCCAAGCATCTACTTCATTCTACGCTCTCTGGCAGAGGTCGCCGACTAAGGTGCTCACTTCCTTAAAGCTTAACCCATCTCCCTGGGTATTCATAGTCTCAACTACCCCTTCTAATTGTTTTCCCATGTCCTCAAGTGCATCCATTCTTCTTGTGATTTGTGGGTACAGATTCCTTCAATTGGTTTTTGATTGAACCCCTTAAGGTTTCAATGGCCTTAGATTTATTTTTGACCTGGGAAAGGATTTGTTCCTTTTCATCCTATTTCCCTTATTCTTTTCTTGAAACTCCTTCACTCAGACTTCCGTGAGTGCCGACCAAAATGCTCACCACTCTATCCCCTGTCTACACAATTATCATACGTTGCCTCAAGATTGGGTAGTAATCTTGACATCTGTAAGTACCTTGCTATACTCAGCAATGATTGCTACGACTTTCAATTTGTCCTCCCTCACCAAGTGTGCTGCCACTTCTTTCACATGGATTCGGGGCTAATGGTTATCTCTCCATGGTGAGGATGCACATCGATCTTCTAAGCATTCAAGAGTTGATCCATACTTCTACGTAGGTGGTGTTAGGTCTAGATGTTTCAACAAATGGTACTTGTGATAGACTCCATATTTTGTATACTTCACACACCTTTTCCTTCTCATCCCTTAGTTCACGCTTCAGCTACGCACTGATCAACTCTTCTTATTTCAAGCCCTTAGTATTCTCAGCCAACTCCTCTTCCTTCTTTTCTAGCTCTCCCTCTAGAAATTTTACTCTTTCATTTCTTCCAAAGAGCCTAGCCTCAGCCTTGACCGCGACCTTGTTGAGTGCATTACATATCTACTCATCCGAGAGTTGGGCATTTACCAAGGGTTGGCCTTAGACTCAGAGATTGGCATGATTGCTCCTTGGTATAATTCAAACTTTGGCTCATCAATATGGGACTCAAAACCCAAGAGATCATCTTCCTTATCCCGGGCACGATCCCTCCTCGTCAAATGATGCCATAGATATAAGTTTTGATTGGTATATAGTGCGCCAGAAGCATGCACGTAGCACCTTCCTTGGGTTAGCAACATAGCCCATGACCTATCCTCATTCTATATTAAGGCTCTTCCTTCCCAAGCACGAATTTGAGGAAACTCACCGTTAGATCGGGACCTCCTCCCACACCTGAATTTTTATTTCCCAACACTTTCCTCCTTATCCTCTCCCATTACCATGTCGTTTTTGCACTCGAATTCTTGTTCTACAAGGCCTTGATTATTTTCGCTTCTTTCTCTTTCTACTTCCTCATTTACTTGTTCCGCTTAAGTTTTAGATTTTTATGCTCCTACGTGCCAACCTCCTCACTTCTTCCTATGTCATGGGTGCCTTCCTCCTCCGGCTACCCTTACGCCACACGAAACGGAACTCATGTTCTTGTTTTCTACTAGTTTCTTCTGAATTGTGTATGCTAAAAACAAGTGGTTCTTGGTCCTCTTTAGAATCATCTTCCTCATCATCATCCCTCTCACCTATGTATTTATCCAAGCTCTCTATCTCCTCCGAGTCAGCTTCCTCCATCACCTTCTGTTTCTTCCTAACTGGGGATTCCAGTATAAGAGACTCTACTTTTTCTTCCTCTTCCTCTAGTGATTTCTCCTCTGCGATGAGATCTTCCTGTGCTATCACCTTCTATTTGACTGGGGACCTCTTCCTGTGCATTTAATCACTTTTTCTAGCACTTTTTCTTGAGATGCGTACTGTCCGAGTATCTTGGGTACTTGGTTCTTTTTAATGCACTTCTCTTTCTTTACGTCTGGGCATGGGATTTTGCTACCTATTAGGTCCTCAGGTATAACTATCTCGTTTTCAAGATAAGTGCCCTTCTCAAACTTGGGCCTTATCCGAAGGTATACATGTGTTGCGGACCACTCTGTAATAGTAAAATTCAAGGATTTTACCATTTGGACTTCATGTGACACGTAATTTTCCATGTACACATGCTTGTTGGGGTGGACTAACCTTATGTGCATCTCCTTGTAGTCTTGGTCCAAACTTCCAAGGTCAAGCTTTAACTTTTTGCACTCCTTGAATCTATTAACTCCCACCTAGAAGTATTGAGATGTGAAGGTGAATGGGAGCTTGCACCATGGGCTCATGTTTTCATCTGTCAACTTGAACCTACTAATACAAAAGTGTTGGTATACAACGAACTTAGATTCTCCTACTATAAGCGCTGAAATTTGTTTCGGTATTCTCCATTCTTCCCCAAACGCATTCCTTAAGCGTGTATACCACTTTTCAATATGCGCCTTGTGAATGGGTGTCATGCTATCACAAGTGTATTTCTCAAATATTTTTGTAGGCGAGGGATCTTCCTCTAGGTACTCCCAAACAAACTTGTCTACTACATCTGGTACTCCGATCTCTAAGAACACAATGGTTAAGAGGACATTACCAAAGAGAATCTTATCTCCCTCCGTGTGCTTGGTGATAATTTCATGGGTTGTAATGTATGTGGATAGATTGTAGATAGTGCCTGTTAGTGCAAAATCACAGCACCCCTGGATGCAGATCAATTTTCTAGGTTGATCATTCAGGCATCCAGTGTGATTGCACAACATGGAAACCTCTCTCCAAGCGTGGGACTTGTGAAACCGAGAGAGGAATCTCCAGAGAAGGCTGGTTCCTACTCCTAAACTACCTGCCACAAGCTATTCCAGTGCAGGCAAGCTAATCTAATCCTAATCTAACCATGCCAAGGAGAGAGAGAGAGAGAGAGAAGGGAAAAACAACAAAAGCCTACACTAAAACGGTGATACACCAGAGAAGGAGAATGTTGGACATCTATCAAAACTGCCATGGGACAAAGAGAGGTGAGCAATGGGAAGGATGGATAGATGCATCACAGGCCCAAGGATAGATTTCACACAGAAAATGTCCCAAAACTCCATGAACACAGCTCCAGACCTGCAATGAACATTCAAACATGCACAAATACCTGCAATGAAGAGAGGCAAGAAGAGAACAAGCAAAAATGAGGAAGGATGGACAGATGCATCACAAAACACGTTTTTTTGCTCTAGAAGTTTATACTCAGAAGTAAATATAGGAACATCATTCCATTAGTAAGAGGCAAAAATGCCATTACAGAGCAAGGGAGGAGGCTCGAACTCCATTTTCAACCCTAGAGAAGAAAAGAAGGGAGGGCAGAGCAGAAAGAATGAACAACTTTCTTTTTGAGCCAAATCTGGCTTTTTACATTGCATGGGTCGAGCCCAGGGGACAGAAATGTGGGAAAACGTGTAAGCCCATTCCTCATTGAATGCCAATGCATTAAATCAGCATGGAGGACCTTACCAACCCATATCCTACCATCTTTGACTGATTTGGAGGAGAATGTGACCCATTTGCATTAATTGGGCCACTGAAATGTCACTTCTGGCCCTGCTGAAGAAGAAAGCGACCCATTAGCATTAAAACAGGTTGTTGAACGTCGCTCGCCATTATCACGCCGAGCTGTTTCTCAATTTTCTTTCTCCGACTTACACAAAAACTCGAGATTGATCTCAAAATCATGTAGAGCATCTCACAAGCTTTCCGTTAATATAAACATGCAAACCGAGCTCTGGATCAAAAGATATGGCGATATAAAGATTTAGGGCACGGAATGACCAAAACGGATTTTGAAATATTTTCCCGTGCTTCGCCACCTGGATGACACATGGCACGTATTGATTGGTCACGTGATTCTCTCTCCTCTACCTTTCGGTGGGCTTTCATTTGAAATTTCCTTGTGGGCCCTAGCTGGGACACGTGGCACTATTTCATTGGTTCGGATCAGTGCTCGAAAACTCGCCCTTTGACTTTTTGACCTTTTCCCTTGTGACACGTGTCATGATTTGGTTGGTTCTCGGCTCCGCTGACTCTTTCCATGCCCTTCGCATCTTTTTTGTCCCGGATGTCCCAAACCGTTTGGGACATAAACCTCCCGATCCGCGAAATGGGTTTCTTGTCCCTCATTCTGCCGATGACACGTGGCGCCGCTTCATTGGCTTTCACTCCTTCGGCGATCCACGCCCCGGCGTCCCTTTGTCCCTTTCTCGAGCTTGCTCCCTCCTTCTTCGGCCAGGGAGTTAGAAAATATTCGAGAGAACCTCGAAACATGATGTTTGCTCGAATCAATCAATTTCACAGGACTTGAATATTCGATGTATGTTATCAAAATTACCTCGGGGTGAATTTTGGATAACGATTTGGCGACTCGGTGGGTCATCTCTCGCAAATGATTAGATGAAAAGACTAGTTGCTCAAGCAATCCATTGGGCATGGAGTCATAAGTAGTAGCCTGAAAACTGATCTGAACTTTGAAAACCTCCCCTCTGAGCCACTTGGAAACCTACCGGGCATGGAGTTGTTCTCACCAAAAACCACTGAAAAGAACTATGCAAGAGCAAAACCAGCAACACCAAAAACTATGTACAAAACTGAAAATCATACATGCCCCAAATGGAACATGCAGAGTGTGCACAAGCACTTCTTCTGCTGAAAGCAAATCTACCTACTTTACTCTAGCCGGAAGCAAAGGTAAACTAAACAAACCCTGCAACTGGTGGTTGTGAGAAATAGCTTCCTTTCGTCCAAATTGGCAGCCATGCAATTGATTTTGCACTCGATCATGGCTGTTTGGATGGATGGAAAATCAACAAGAAGCTGGTCTTCTATCCAAATCATCAAGGTATCTTGAAAAATCCAATACCTCTTTTTAGTTGTTCGCATTTGGATTGAAAAGGTATGGCAGCTGATCCTGGTACTTCAGTAGCTCATCCTCATGCCAAGTGAGCATGACCGGTTGTGGCTTCTCCTTTGGCTCCAATGAAGCCAAATACCCGATTGGGCAAGGTCTGATCCATTTGATATGCCCATAGCTCTGATTTTCAACTCCAAGAATGGAGTCTTCTTGTAGACCCACTGAATGGATGATGTGGAAGAAATGGTGGAATCTTGTCCTTTTCCTTCCTCCATGAAGAACATGGAAGATTAAAATCTTCCAATCCTCGATCCCAAAGTCTGCTGTAAGATACAGGTCTGCTGCATTGAAAGCTCTCCTTCATGATGGACGGGCTCTTGTGTTTGGAATGTGGATGATAAAAGAGAGAATGGTGGAAACTCAACCGGCTATTCTCCATCAAAACAGTCCTCCAAATCGGCAGTAAACCGCCTCATTATTGCTGTCCCATTGCTCGTGTTCAACTTCCTCCATGGTGTCCTCTTGATCTGCAACTTGACCACCATGGTTTTCTTCACTCTCAATATTGAGTTTGAGAGATCAAACTCTTCTTGATATTAGAAGTTGAGAGAGAGGTGAAGTAGAAAGAAGAACTCAAGGTTCTCCGTAGCCTCGCTTTGTGCTCAAACCCCTTGGATCTCGCACTTTCTCCTCCACAGCCTAAATTGTGCTCCTCTTCTTTTGGATTTGGAGCGGGTTCTCCTTCCTCCAATGTTTAAAGACAATCTTGCTCTTGATTGAACTCCTCCTCCAGCATGAAGTTTGTCAAGTCAAACTCTTCAATCTGCTGCTCTAGAGGACAAGTTGGGGCTGCAAGATCTTCTTCTTCTGCTGCAACAAAATCAGTCCTGACCACCATTTGTTCTCCAACCCTAGCCTCTTCTGTAGGCTTAACCATCAAGGGGATCTTTGTCATCCCAAATCTAAGAGCCCAACTCTTCAGACTTTGAATTTCTTCATCTTTGTTTGGCCTCTCTTTTTGCTGTTGTTTTCCTTGACTGGCATTCTGATTTTCATCCTCCCAACATGGATTTGGGAATGCAAGAGGAGGAATGGGTTGAAACTCAACTGATTTTACATTTTTTTGTGGTGGTGGAGGAGGTGAAACCTCTTGTTTCTTTGGAGGAGGGGTGTTTCTGTTAGCTCTTGTGGAGGGGATGACTGTTTGGAAGGGAAAAGGAAAGAAGAATCGAGGTGTGGTGGAAGACTGAGAGGTGGAGACATGGATTCAACACTTGGGACAGCAGATGGGGAGTTTAAATGAGATGGTGCTGCTTGAGTAATGGAAAGAGAAAATGGGAGAAAGAGATGATGGTGGAACTTACCCATTGACAAGGTTGTTCAACAACAAGTGTGTAGGCCTCTATTTCTGTTGTCCATTGTGCAAGTTGGGGCAGCATCTTTATCATGAAGTCTAGCTTCCCGAGGGTGAAGTGTCTTGGAAAAGGGCCTCCCATGGACAGGGTGCTCCACAACCGATTCCAAAAGCTTTCATTTGTGCTTGAGCCCTGGATTGCACCATCCCCACCTCCATCTTTTGGATTTTCTCCAACAGACCAGCATCTTGGATCTGATGGTCTTCATTGTCTGCATACTCTTGCTCTTGGAAAGCTCCATAGCCAAACTGACTTTGGCACTGCTGTTCATATGAGTATGCATGCTGATCTGGAGGATTTGTAAAACATGTTGGAGGTGGAAAATACTGCTGTTGTTGATGTGAATTCCATGATGGAAATGAAGTCATGATTGCACAACTTCATGGAATGGAAAAGAATGAAAGGGATGGAAAGAAAGATGGATGAAAATGGATGGAAACGGGTCTGCAAGCTTAGAGAAATTGGTCAGCTTTTAGTTGATCGGATGGAGTCGAGATGTGTTTGCAAGTGCCTCCAAAGGCTGAAATCTTCACAGGAACACACCAACCTGCAAAAGATGAAGTGGAAGACCTCTGAGTCCCATCGGCGTGCTAAAGCTGTTAGTGCAAAATCACAAGCACCCCTCTTACTGGGATGCGATCAATTTTCTAGGTTGATCATTCAGCATCATGAAAAGTGTGATTGCACAACATGGAAACCTCTCTCCAAGCGTGGGACTTGTGAAACCGAGAGAGGAATCTCTAGAGAAGGCTGGTTCTGCTCCTAAACTACTGCCACAAGCTATTCCGGGCAGAAAGGTAATCTAATCCTAATCTAACCATGCCAAGGAGACAGAGAGAGAGAGAGAGAAGGGAAAAACAACAAAAGCCTACACTAAAACGGTGATACACTGAGAGAAGGAGAATGTTGGACATCTATCAAAACTGCCATGGGACAAAGAGAGGTGAGCAATGGGAAGGATGGACGAGATGCATCACAGCCCAAGGATAGATTTCACACGAGAAAATGTCCCAAAACTCCATGAACACACATATTCTCAGACTGCAATGAACATTCAAACATGCACAAATACTCGCAATGAAGAGAGGCAAGAAGAGAACAAGCAAAAATGAGGAAGGATGGATGATGCATCACAAAACACGTTTTGTTGCTCCGAAGTTTGCACAGAACATCATTCCATTAGTAAGAGGCAAAAACGCCATTACAGAGCAAGGAGGAGGCTCGAACTCCATTTTCAACCCTAGAGAAGAAAAGAAGGGAGGGCAGAGTAGAAAGAATGAACAACTTTCTTTTGAGCCAAATCTGGCTTTTTACATTGCATGGGTCGAGCCCAGGGGACAGAAATGTGGGAAAACGTGTAAGCCCATTCCTCATTGAATGCCAATGCATTAAATCAGCATGGAGGACCTTACCAACCCATATCCTGCCATCTTTGACTGATTTGGAGGAGAATGCGACCCATTTGCATTAATTGGGCCGCTGAAATGTCACTTCTGGCCGTGCTGAAGAAGAAAGTGACCCATTAGCATTAAAACAGGTTGTTGAACGTCGCTTCTGGCCATTATCACGTGTCAGAGCTGTTTCTCGATTTTCTCTCTCTAGACTACACCAAAACTTGAGATTGATCTCAAAATCATGTAGAGCATCTCACAAGCTTTCTACTGATATAAAGAACGTGCAAATCCGAGCCCTGGATCAAAAGATATGGCGATCTAAAGATTTAGGGCACTTTAATGTACTCAAAACGGATTTTGAAATATTTTCCCGCGCTTCGCCACTCCTGGATGACACGTGGCACGCATTGATTGGTCACATGATTTCTTCTCCTCTCGCCTTTCAACGGGATTTCATTTGAAATTTCCTTATGGGCCCTAGCCGGGACACGTGGCACTATTTCATTGGTTCGGATCGGTTTCAAAACTCGCCCTTGACTTTTTGACCTTTTCCCTTGTGACACGTGTCATGATTTGGTTGGTTCTCGGCTCCGCCGCTCTTTCGCGCCCTTCACGTCTTTTTGTCCTGGATGTCCCAAACCATTTGGGACATAAACCTCCGATCCTCCCGAAATGGGTTTCCTTGTCCCTCATTCAGGCCCGATGACACGTGGCGCCGCTTACATTGCTTTGGCTCCTTCGGCAATCCGCGTCCCAAGCGCGAATCCCTTTGTCCCATTTGGCACAAAGGTGCTGAAATTTCCCATTTCACCTGATCCGATTCGGCCGATTCTCATCCTCGCAGCCCAGATGTTCCATTTGCTGGAGTTGTTTGTGCTCATTTCGGCCGATCATTTGCCGGTTCTGGGTCTTTGTCCCTGATGTCCCGAATGCTTTTGACTGTTTGTGCTCATTTCGGCCGATCCTGGCTGGTTGGTCTTTTGTCCCGAATGTCCTGAGCAACACAATGCCATTTTTCTTCCTCTTTCTACGGATCAACTTCTCATGCCCGCCGCGTACTTCCGTCCCACTTGTCCCAAATGCTTAGCTAGTGCCACCCGGAGGCTTTTCGGCCGATCCGCGTCTTTCTCTCCCACACGTCCCAAAGGCGACCTTGAGCAGGACTTAGCCAATTTTCACGATTTTTTCTGGATCAACCTACTTGCCTTTCTCGCAAATTTTTCGCATTTTCTCGAGCTTGCTCCCTCCTTCTCGGAATGGGGGAGTTAGAAAATATCCGAGAGAACCTCGAAACATGATGTTTGCTCCAATCAATCAATTTTCCGGACTTGAATATTCGATGTATGTTATCAAAATTACCCACAGGGGGTGAATTTTGGATAAAAAGGATTCTTTAATATTCTTCTACAAACATTCAACATGGACTTGTTTACATGCATCCATTTTCTTTCACGTTGAGTTTTGTTACTAGGTGCGTGGCCATTTTCATTCTTTCGGGTCTTGGATATCCCCGATATCAAAGTACCTTGACCCCTTCTTGTATGTATATGTGGCCACTGTGTCCTTAATTGCTTCCTTTTCACACATGGTCATAAATTATATCTTCTCCTTCATATGTAAGACTTGTGAATTTTGAAATCAGCTGAGGGGTTATGTACATCTTGCACCCCATGAAGTGAAAGTGGTCCTCATGCATGCGTGACATCAGCCACTGATAGAGGCACTCAGGCTTTCCAAAGTAGGGAAACTCATAAAGTTACAATAACCCTACCTTCTCTAACTTCACTTTTACCTCATCACTATAGATGGGCAAACCCTTTGGTATCCTTTTGTTTATCGGGCACACTAACTCCAGTGCCATTTCCTTCTCTGTTGTGTTTATGCGATGGTTATAATCGCTCACACCGCCATCTTTCTCAAATGGGATTCCCACTACTTCCCAAGCAAAAATCCATTTGGGTAATGCATTTTTGCATACCATTCCTCATTGGTACTTGTGGAAGTCTCTTGTTGTTTTCCCTTGCCCTTGCCCTTATTAGGTGCTACAACCTGGTTTCTTGGGTGGCATTGTGTAGGTCTTCACTTCCCTCTTTTCTACCCTTTTCAAGTTTATATCTCAAACCCGTGAAGAATACTCTTTTCCACCCCGTGCGCTAGCTGACAAACCCCAACTAGAATATCTTTTCACAAGATGGCACTTGTCCATAAATCTCCCCACGCCCGTGAATTACTTCCCTCCTATTTTGCAGATCCAAGCTAGTCACTCATGGTTAAATTTATCAATTTTTATTCACATGGATCAACTCTAGAAACCCTAGTCTGCAAAAGCTCTTCCTTATTCATATTCGCAAAGTAAATAATGAAGTGCTCAACCTCTTATTTATAGTTTTTCCCACTTTTTAACATTAAATTCTACCTTAACTACCACCGTACTTTAACACTTAATGTGGATTTTTCACCAAATTCTCGACATTAGAAATTTAACTCACACACTAACCTTACGCGGACAATTCTCCAACCTTCGGCATACAACCAATCCATCTTTATAGGAGAATCTTGTGCGCGTGTAACCAGCTAACCGAAGGAACATTTTTTTCATGATTTTTTCTCTCGCCTACCTCATTTTGTGTTTGTGATTTTTCCTCTCTTGTACGTGGATCCCCAATGTAGCCTTATCCTGACACCAACAATCCTTTTTCACCTTTCCTTACATGTACTTCCTTCATAGGTCCATTTAACCAGGGCTTTCTAATGTAATCCTTCACGGTGCTTCATACTTCAATTTCTTCCACCTTACTACATCCCACACTAAAAATAATGTGTAGTCCTCTACGTAGTTACAACCTTCAAAAAGTAATGATATTACCAAAGCACCTTAGGTGAAACACAAAACAAGAACGAGAAAGAGAAACACAAGAAAAGAAAATGCATTAAAGGAAATCCTAAACAAACTGGCAACACTACCTTATTTAAAAACACCAAGAAGACTTATTTATAGTATGGATATAGCTTACTCCCATTGAAGTGTCTTGGAAATCTCATCCCATCCATCTGTTATAATTGGCATGCACCTAAATCAAGGATGTACGATATGATGTAGGGACCCAAACAATGGAATTTTAAATTTTCAGGATGGCACAAAAACTTTGAATTATATAGTAAGACCATCTGCCCAACCTCAAACTTCTTGTTCTTAATGTGATGATCATGCCATGCCTTTTGTTTTGATTTTTCTACTTGTTTGGCTCCACCTAGTGAGTGATCATCTTTCATCCAATTACATTAACTTGTCAATTATTTCTTCTAGTGCTTTCTCATCATCTAATCCTCTTATGCGCATTATAAGCAGAGAAGGTAACATGAATTCAATTGGTAAGACAACCTCCACACTAAACACCAATTGAAATGGTGTGGCTTTATTCATCCTTTTATAAGTTGTCCTATAAGCCCATAATACGATGATACCTTGTCATCCCAATCTTGTCTTCCGACATCACAAATATTAGTCAATGTGTGGCTAAGTATTTTATTAAATGCCTTAGCAGTTCTATTTTCTTGAGGGTGATAGGGAGTAGTTTTGTGATGGGGCACCATGAATTCTGACAACAAAATATTGACCGTTTTATTAAGGAAGTGCGTACCTCTATCACTTGTTAAACTCAATAGGCATCCATACCTCCTGATTATGTCTTCCCATAAAAATATAGTAGCGGTAGCCGCTATACAATCCTTTGTAGGTGTTTCCTCTACCCACCTTGTCAAATAATTAGTGCAAGTGAGGATATACCATGAACCAATCCTTCACGCCGAGTGGCGAGATTGGTCCGAAAAATTCAATAGCCCACTTCTCAAATGGTTTCGCACTAGCTATTGGTTGTAAGGGAATTTCATCCCTTTTTCCAGGTTTTCCAAGGTGTTGGCAATGGTCATAGGCCTTGCAAAACTCAATGCAATCTTGATAAATGGTCTCCCACCAAAGCCCTGCAAGTAGAATCTTCCACATGGTTGCATTTCCCGCATAGTGTCCTCCTATAATCCCACCATGCACCTCTTCCATAATTGCAATGCACTCATGTTCTAGCATGCAATGGCACAAAACCTCATCACGACCCATTTTGTATAGATCTCCACTAATTAACATGTAGGGTGTGGTGTGTATGGCCAACTTCTTCTTCTCCAAGGCCTTCATCCTAACTGGTGCCACACCCATTTTGAGAAATAAAGAAATGTCCTCCAAATCTGAGGGCGTGTGCCATAACCTAAAATAATGTGCATCTGGCATGGTGTCTTCAATGCTCTGTGTGTCCTCCCCTGAATCAATCCTAGATAAATGATCAAGTCCGGAATTACTTTTTCCTGGTTTGACAACCACCGTGAACTCAAATTCTTGGAATAATAGTACCCACCGACATATGTTCCCTTGTAGGATGGGCTTGTTCACCAAATATTTCAATGCCATGTGGTCAGTGAAGAATATAAAGGGAGTTTCCAGTAGATACTCTCTGAATTTATGAAGTGCTTAGATAATTGAAAATGCCTCGTGCTCGGTCGTAGTGTAATTCTAATTTGCTAGTGTTAACTTCCTACTTGCAAAGCACAAAGGGTGATCAAGAATCCCCTCACTAGGATGTGCAATTAATTCTCCAATGGAGGTCCCTAAGGCATCCACATGAACATGGAAAGGCTTATCCCAAGAAGGGAAACGTAGGATGGGTGCGGTGATAAGCTGATCCTTTAAAGTGTCAAATGCCTTTTGTTGTGCCTCTCATGGAAGGAAATTTTATGTCTGAGAAACTCTTCTAAAGGCACAACGATCTTGGCATACCCCTTGATGAACTTTCGATAGTAGCCCGCATGTCTAAGAAACCTACGCATTGTGCTTTGACTAGTTGGCTGCCCAAATCCCACAATTACTAGAATTATGGAAAGATCCACCAGTAAGCCTTCTTTACATATGATGTGTCCCAACAGGGTCCCAAATGGGGTAGAAAATACACACTTCTTGATGTTGAGGGATATCCTCAACTGCTGACACCTTTCAAACATCAATCTTAGATTGTCACAATGGTCCTTGACTAGTCCATACACGGTCCAATCATCAAGGTACACTTGAAGGAATTTATGGATGAAGTCCTGGAAGGCCTACACTACAATGCATGAGAACACAACAGGCACATTCTTTAACCCAAAAGGCATGACTATATAGGCAAAACTTCCCCACTCGGTGGTGAAGGTTATCTTTCTCTAGTATTCCTTTGTAATCCTCACCTAGTGATAGCCTGAGAACCCATCCGTGAAAGAGTAGACTTTGCACCCTGCCACTCCTTCCAAGATTTCTTCAGTGAATGGGGTTGGGAAGGGATCAATGAAACACACTACATTTAGATCCCTATAATCAACACATATCCTTATCCTTCCATCCTTTTTGATACTAATCACCATTGGACTTATCCACTCGACTCCTCCACAAACCTCTATGATTCCTGACGCTATCATCTTGTCTATTTCCTCCTTGACCTTCACGCATAGATTGGGGTTCATCCGGTATGGTCTCTTCTTGACTGGGTGCACCTTCCTTAGCTTTATCCTCATCTCCCCAAAGAATGGTGGATGCCTTTAATCTCATGATACCTGTGTGGGAATAAATCCTCAAACTCACATAAAAGATCAATGATCTTAGAGACTTCCTTCTCGACCAATAATCTCTAATGATAGCTTCCTTGGGTTCCTCTCCGACCCAATATTAACCTTCTTAGTCTTCATGGGCTCATGGTAGGCGTGTGTTCTTTCATCAGCACTATCCATCACTTCACGTAAGCCTAGAGAATGGTTAACCTCCAAATTTTCCATCTCTTCACCATCTATGACATAGACCATCTTGCCTTTTTTTTTTTTCTCTGCACACACGCACGCTCAAACTGCACCTTATAGACTAATCTTCACCAAATTTTCCCTCCAAGCATGGCTCTCCTATCAATTCTACAAGCCTATCCTTTTCCTTTGCACTATCCCCCATCATAAGGGGCTTGACCTCCTATAATGCCTTATCCACCGATGGTTTGGTACTTGATACTCAAATGATTAGACGAGATCAACCACTAGTTCTTTCTAATTCCCTATTTGGTGGCATGTCTTAGAGTGGATGTACCATGTGCATGCACAACCCTATAGTGTAGAATACAATTTCTATACCTAGAGGAATGGTGGTAAAGCTTCTGCACCTTCCCTCCAGGCTCTCTCACAGGCTTGGATGTGGAAAGAGGTAGGCTCCTTACCATGGTAGTCTTTTATGGTGGTGGGCGTGTTGCTTCTAGAGAACCGAACAGATAAGGAAATTCTCACTTTGTCATTTTAAGAGATTATCTTGATGTGTTACCCACCAAACATGCATGATAGTTTTGAGTAGGATGTAACTTAGCATCCCCCTTCATTCATTCTCGTTTCTCCACTGGGCCTCCATTTCTGCAAGAAGGTCTCAGTGTAAGCCCCTCCAGAATACTTAGGTAACTTCCTTCCTCCTAGGTGCCTAAGTGAGCATGCCTTAGGTGCTCTAGTTACAAGCCCCTTCATTTGTCTCCCAACCAACTCATAAGTTCCATGTGCCTAATTGTCACATGCTAGACTAGTGGTGTCACTTACCGACTGAGCATCCTCAAACTAGATAACTCTGTTGGTAGGATGGATTATCTCTAGGTCTCGAATAGAACACACATAAATCCAATCAAGGACCTCTTCTCCTAAGGGCTCTATGTATGGCGCTGACTTCCCATCTGTAAGGGGAATGATAACCCTTTCTTCCTCGTTCTCAAATCTGATGTACCCCTTATTGAACCAAAGATCCGCATTATTTTTATAGCACCATGGGTGCCCAAGTAGTGTTGGGAAATTGTCTTCCTTAACGAATGCCAAGACTTCAAAGTCCCTAGTAAAATTAGCCCCCTGAATGGTGATAGCTGCATCCTTTAAGACATCGATGGGCATTGCCTTCATTTTTTTTTCCATATACAACACATTCAAAGATGGCTATAATGCAAGCCTTCCCATATGATGCCATGCATCCAAGGTGAGAACATTGACCTCCGTTCTGTGTTAATGAGGATATTACTAAGGATCCATCCATCCATGACTGCATTTAACATGATCTCCCTATCATAGTCAAGGTTGTGAGGGGGAAGGTTTACATGTAAGACCTTCCTCTCACACTCTTCTCCAGTGCATGGTACCTTCTCTTTCAACCATGCTCCTAGCAAGGGAATAATATTCTATTTCCTTAGCATTTTACATACTTCTTGACCTCATCCATGTCATCCTTTGGTGCCTCAACCTTCCTTTTTTCTTCTCCCTCTTGGACTACTCCTTTAGACACTGGATTTCTC
This sequence comes from Taxus wallichiana var. yunnanensis, assembly GCA_018340775.1. Lineage (NCBI taxonomy): Eukaryota > Viridiplantae > Streptophyta > Pinopsida > Cupressales > Taxaceae > Taxus > Taxus wallichiana. The sequence continues at coordinate 696,745,829 of CM031239.1, forward strand.
CTTGTAAAATCTAAATGACATCCATGGTCTCTTGATATACCTCCTTCTGATGCACAAGATATAGGTACTTCCCATGTACCACTTCTTCCCTTGAAAATATATGTTCTTCTTCCTTGGTATTTCCTTTTGCATGTGTGGCCTCTCTTTTTTGTTACCATAAAAGATTCCAAACCTGCATCACGTGTCACCCATGGCATCCATTGTGTGTCTGCCTTCTTAATTGCTTACCATTGTAGCACCCTTGTCTTTTCGTAGTGCTGCTGATTCATGTGCTAAACAAACTTAGGGCACTCCTCATACTTGTGTTTCTTCCCACACCATGAGCACTGCAATAAATCTAGGCACTCATGCTTGTAGTGGTATGTAGACCCACAATTAAAATAGGTTCCATGTGGGAACTCACTTTCCTCCTCTCTGTGGTTACAAAACCATGAAATCCTCTACAAAATCCCCTTCACATGCACTCCTCCATCCACGCATCCTTCATAATGGTGGTCATCCTCCTTAGAACTACTAGCAATGCTAGTCTGGCACACACCATGATCAATGGCCTCATGGATTTGGTCAATCAGTCTGTAGTCCTTAGTATCATGGGTTGTAGAGGTGAATATTTAATAGTAGCAAGATACCTTCTTCTAAATTGTGTTACTGTAATAGGGGACATCTACTCGCATCATGGTCCCCATGAAAATTTTATAGTCTACTTTATGGCACATACTATGTCCTCTAGGGGAAACTATCCTTAACATGCCCTCTACTTCACAATGTACACCATAGTCCACTCTACGAGTCTCATGGGTTGAGTTCAAGACAACATTCTCCACCGCTTAGCCAGCAAAGTGATTTGAGCCTCTAAGAATGGGCTAACACTAGTATCAACACTTCTAACAGGCTTGGTGCGTAGAGCGGCTTCTAATACCTCATGTGGGTCTATGAATTTTTTATGAGATAAAGCTCTTCTAAATGGAGTTATCAACCCCCAAAAACCATTGAACATGTTGTGAAGGGTGAATTTCATATGCCAATTTTGATAAGAGATTCTTAAACCGTGCATCATACTCCTACACACTCTCTATCATTCCTTTTTAAATCTCCTTCAGGGCACTGATGCTATTTTTTTCAAACTCAAGGATGTGGAATTCTGCCAAGAAAAAGCATTCTTTAAAGTAGTATAATCCACTACCATTTGATGAGGGTCATATTTCATATACCAACTATGCGCGTGCCCTTGCAACGTCATTACAAACTCACTGGCCTTTTGCTCCGAGGTTGTGATCCCCTTCACGTGCCATAACAAATCACACTTGTGAACATGTTCTGCAACATCTTCAATACCTCTATAATCTAGAAAATGTAAAGACATTTCAAAGAAGACTTGAGGAGGTGGTTGGGGCCCCTGTCCTCCTAAGCTAGAGCCTTGGTTTCCTCTGGTGTTTCCTCCTTTGTTAGATCCATCCACAGGTCATGTGCCTCTTGAGCCACTAGATCCATTGGATCCACTAGGTCCTGTTCCTCCTGACCCCTAGATCCACCAGGTCCACTAGGTCCTATAGTGGTCATGCGAAGGGTCCCCAAAGTTCCACTAAACTATGCACCGATGGTTGTGATAATGCCCCACTACCACTAGTGTACAGTGTGCCACTCCTAGAAATGAGACCGAAGGCTTGTGTACTTGCTCGTTGTCCAAAAATTCCACCAAATACTGGAATAGTATGCGTAGCCATAAAAGTGGGAAATGAGAAATTGTATCTCCTGGGTACAGATTTATCACTTCTACTGATACCAACTAGGTCAATGATACTCCTTCCTTGATCTGGAAAACCAAGCACTAGGGTTTGGTCACTAGGTGGGTTTAGATGTGCGCAATGAATCTTCTTTCTCCATGTGATGAACTCTCATCAAAAGCTAAAGGGGTCTCTCTTATGCGCTTGCCAAGATGGGGTAGCACAAACTACTTAGGTCCCACATCCTCCGCGTGAACCTCAACTCCTTCCCGTAATGTCTACCTCCATAGATCCATCACACCTATAACCTCGGTGTTGTCTAGAAATCTCCCTTTCACGTGCTTCACTATACTTGATTTGTCTCTCCTCCCTTTCTTTCTCCATCGTAATTTCTGCCATCTTCCTCCACCCTAGCTTCCTCACCCAATGCTTAGAATGGTTTATCTGGCCATCGGAAATGCCTCTAAACCCAAGGTAACAATCAAGATCTTCATTACTAGAGGAATAGCGTGAAAAAATGATCCTCTAGTCTCCCTCAAAATTTCAAACTTAGCAACTTCGGGCATGAATATGTGTAAATAGCATACTCAGAGTGTAGCTGGCCAACACTCTCTTCCACCATTGATCAACACATGTCCAGGTTAGATCTACATCCTACAACTTCTGATAGTCCTCTTGTGTCCACATGCATGCTCTATAGAACCAACTTTCTTTAGATGCATATGCTGAGAGCCATTCATATAGCTCTACTAGGAAATAAAAAAAAAGTTTCATATAGTTCATGGTAGAGATTCTCTTCCACCCACCTCCATGCATCAAACTCGGGCCCAATATTGAATCTCTGAGCAAACTCATCCTCTGTGCTCTTGAACCAAGATTCAACACTCTCCAGAGTTAGACGTTTTTTCATTACTCATTATCTAGACCATGATGCATGCCATTTCCCACTACAACTTTGAAAAGAGGTCCTAAATGGAACCAAGATGTAGTCATTTTTACACCCACCAAAGAACAAGGGAATCCCATACACACCGGCCTTTCACCCAATGGGTTTTGGGCACTCACCCAAGGCACGCACGGGCACCAAGTCTCTCTTTTATGTGAGTTAAGTGGGAAACCATCATTTATGTTAGGAACTTAATGAATAAAGGTGGAAATGAGACATACAATCATCATAGGGCTCAGAACGGCCTCTAGACAAATGTATTCATTCCAAATAGAAGGTACTTATAGATAACAGATAGAAATACAACAGAAAGGAAAATACATAAGGATTTACATCTATTCCATAACATCCATGAACAAAAATGAAAAGATATAGATATGAACCAAATTAATTACATTCATACTCATTCATTTTTGTAACCTCATTACATTCAATGGATCCATTAGACTACCACATCTTGATCAGACCAAAGTCATACATCACAGCAGGGATCATGTCCTTCATCCATACAAAGAAAAATTTATATCCTAGCCCCTTAATACATTACTCCCTTATATAGCCTCTACCCAATCCCACAGAGTTTTGTAGTATTTTGCAGAGCTCCGCTCTCTGGATTCTCCTCTATCATATGTATACCCAATCTGCCCCTTTTCTTCTATGGTTTCTTGTATTTATAAGCATCCCAAAGTGCCAACTCATCCTTCTTCCTGACCTCGGAACCGATGCCAAGTGTTTGAATGTGGTCCTCCATGGGAGCATGCTCCTTCAAATCTGAGCTCTCCACTCCTTGTAATGATGGTCTTGTGGAATCCTCTATCACTAAGAATATTCCTTTTTGTGGGAATCATGTTGCTAGGCTGACACCTTATCCACTCCTCATTCACTTTTGGGTCACGTTTTTCTCATTTCTGCCTAATAAGCCAAATATGGCTAAGTCCTGAAACTTTAGCTTTGTCCATGTGCATGCCACACAGTTTTCTTAAACCCTTCCTTAAACCCTATCTTGCGTGCCTTTTCCTTACATGCCCTTCTTTAACTAGGCCTTGTGCCCCTATGCGCCTTTTTTACTTAACCAATATTTTGGGGTCCCCAGTGATGGGGATTTCAACACCCCTCTATCTCCGGGAAAAAAAAGGAGGATCCAAGGAGTTCACTATTGGCATGGAGGATTTTAATGAATTTATTTCTACCTCTCAACTTCATGATATTGACCTTAAAGGTAGTAGTTTTACATGGTCTAACAGAAGAGTAGGTGCACAACATATTCAAGTAAGATTGGATAGATTCTTAGTCTCGGAAGAGTGGTTATCCCAAGACATCTCTTGTAGTGCCCACTTCCCTTTAACACCCTTGATGCTCATTTATGATACTATTGATCACATTATGGACATTATTATGTTTGATTTAGTATGTTGTTAGACATTTGATCATGGATTATTGTTGATCTTGATTTGGATATGATACATGATGATTATTAGAGACACTCATATGTGGATGATGATATACTATTTGACATGGATGTTTTATGGATGTTGTATGTGATTTTGGATATTTTATGATGATGATATAGTTGTTGATTAAAAATGTAAATGATGTAGTTGTTACTTTGATGTTGTTGTGATTCATTTATATAGTTGGTTTTGTGATTTCATTTATATCATGTTGGATGTTCTGATATGGCCATGAGGCTAAAGGAGGTATTTGTATTTTACAAGTTAAAAATATCACAACAAAACATCGGGGGATTGGAGACCAACCACAATGGAATTCTAGGTGAATTCAACAAGGTCACCATGGTAACATGTCTTGTGTGTGTGTTGTTTTGTTAGGGATTCCCATGGGGGATTTCCTTTATATGTGACCATGGGTATTGTGTATCTATTAATGTGGTTAATTTTGTATCATTGTTGTATGTATTTTATTAGTGATGTGTTCCTTTCTTTTAATTAATTAAAATTGTGATAGATTAATGTGAGGAAACATATGGTTAAAATTTAAATAAATCAAATTGGGATATGGGAAAGTAATAATGGAAGTTGTTGGCTGATTGTATTAAATATGTAAGGTTGTGTAAGAGTATGTGTAAGTTTGATTTTGGAGTATGAAATACTCCACCTCCATGGAAATTTGAATTTTTCCTTGGGGGCTATTTTTGGAGGCTTGTGGGACAAGTAAAACTTGTCCCATGCCTCTAAATTTAATTTACCAACCATACTTATGGTTGGAGAAGTGATTTGTGACTTTTATAATGAATTTTATTAATCATGTTGCTTGTTTTGGGTTGCACTCTCTTACATTTTATTTATTTTTTTGTCCCTTGAGGTGTGGGATTTTTGGAGTGTGCAAGTAACTTGTCATATTTTCACCCACCTCTTTATTGTGCTTGGGAGAATGGATTTTGTCTTTTGTGTTTGAATTTGAGGATGTGTGATGTGGCATCCTACATGGATCCACATCATCCTCTCTTCTTCCCTCTTCTATATAATTCAAACTCTTTTCTTGTTTTGGGGTTGTTGAATCATTTTACAACTTCTTTGGGGCACATTTTCTTGTGTTGGAGCTCTTATTTTTGGAGGAAGTTTGGAGAAAGCTTTGCATGCTTGGGAGATTTCTGTTTTGGACTATGTTCTTGGCTTTGAGAGCTTGTTGTTGGAAACAAAAGCTACCATGGAAAGGTAGGCATTTATTCCTTCTTTATTGTTGTTATTTTCTTGTTGTGTTGTGTGTATGGAGAATGTTTTATTGTATTTGTTGGCTGGTTGGGTAGACTACCATAGGGATGGTGTAGGAGAAGGATATGGGGAATCCATGTGGGGGCATAAGGGAATTCCATTGGCATCAGAATTTTGTGGAGGGAGTTTGGGTTTGGGATCCACCATGGAAAAGAAATAGCTTACATTTCTTACTTTGGGGAGGGGCATAAGGAAATCGTGGGGGGGGCATAAGAAGGAATTTTTAGGGGGTAGGCATAAGGATTTGTGTGGGATGAATTATTTTGGTGGGTTGTTTCGGTGGATTCCCAATTCCCAATTGGGAGGCATAAGTAGCTTCCCCCATAGACCTTGCTCCTTTGGCTTGCATGATCAAGCCTGAGTTTTGATTTGAATGTTTTCAATTACAGTTGTAAACTATTGTTTTGTGTTGAACTATGTTTTATATTGAATTGTGCATGTTTGAAAGAATGTTGTGTGTTGTGGAAGCTAGTTTTTGCCATGGGTTGAATCACACCTTTTATTGTATCTTGGTTGGGGCTCGGGGGCCAATGATGAAGGAAGGATTCTCCTTTCATTGGATGTCTTGGTTGGGTGGAGAGCGTTGCCTTTCCCCCTCTTTTGTTGTGATCAACTTGGAGAAAGAGAAAATGTGCATGTTGTTGTCCTGGAGCAAAGGAAAATGCAGTTTGACAGTCCCTTGTGAAAACATATTCATTTGTAATCCTTTCCCACTTGTTGTGGATGAAATTGTAATATGTATTTTGTGAAGAAAGATGTATGTAATTTGATTATGAAGTTATATATTTGAATTGTGAAAGACATTTATATCTTGTTCTGTTTATTGGAAAGAAACAAAATTTTGTTATTGCATTCAACATGGAAAGATGTAAAGATTTATAATTGAAGTCAATAAAGAGTTGAAAGACCTTTTTCATATGCATTGTTGGATTGAATTCAATGTTTCATTGTATGACAAAAGAGATAGTTAGATCTCTGTTTGGAAAGAGAAAATGTATGTGAAACAATGTTGTATTTTTGTATTTTGGGAATGTGTATAAATGAAATTTAGCATTTTCTTTGGATTCAAAATGTTTTTTTTAAAACAACTGAATGTATTGGATTAGTTTAGAAATGAAATGCCATACTTGCATATTGAAAAGTTAGATGGATCTCTTTAGATTTGATCTCTTGTAAATATTTTAAAACTGGAAAATTTAATCAAAATGTATAGTTCAGACCTGCACTTAATAATCAACTTGGAATTGATATAATTTAGCATGCTAAGACATCAAGGAACTCAATTGACAAAGAACACTTAAGAAAACAATTTTAAACATTGTTAAAATGAGCCAAATCTCTTCCACAGCCATTTTCTGTCATTTGATGGAAAAATGTATATTGAAACTCAAACAAGTAAATTTACCTTCCCTAAACACTTTAAACCCTCCCTAGAGCAATCCTCCATGTTTGTTTGGCATGTTGAGTGAAGGAGGAGATCTAATTTAATCAAATTTGAAAGTTAGAAATTACCAGTTGGCTTTTTAAAAGCCTGCAGATCCTTTTTTTTTGCAAAATTGATCCATTAAACTTTATCAAATGTAAAATTTATATTTTTTGTTTCCAGAAAGTCCTCGTTTTCCCAAAAATGAGCTTTCTAGCAAAATTTATGGTACTTTTAAGTTTTCTTGCCTTGGCGGGAAAATTTGGGAAAATTTTCTTGGTGAGCCTACGGCCCGAAAAATTCCTATTAAAATCCTTAGGAAAATTTTAAATTTTTGGCTCGGGAAAATTTTTGAATTTTCCTCCGCTAATGACCAATAAGAGGCTACCATGTGTCCTTATGGGGTAGTGGCGGAGGCGTGACATATTTTTTTGACCTTAGAACTTTTAGAAATTTTGGAAAAATTTTCCATTTCTCGCCCGTAGGCCCATGACCTATCACATCTTTGCCACATGGAAGCATGGTGTGTTAGTGGAGGGGGTAGAACCCACATGACCTTTTTTTTGAAATTTTTTTGGGAAAATTTCCCTTAGATCTTCCATGGCCCCGCATTCCCACCTTGCTTCTTTGATGACCCTTCCGTGGGTGCGCGAACCGCGTGCGCCTTTCATTTCCTTATCTCCCCTTTGGTGAAATTTTCCAAATCTCCCCATCGCTCTACCTATCTCCCTCTCCCTTCTCCCCACAGTGAATTTTGGAGCGCCACATGTCCTTGGTAGACCCATGCAGGTGCATGGATGTTAAATTGGCTTTTCTTCCCCTTTGGCGAAATTTTCCACAAGACGCCCGCACTATGCCCTTCCCTGTTTTCCCAACAATGACTCTGAGGTCGCCACGTGTCCTGGGGACCCATGGAGGCACATGCACAAATGGGAATTTTATCTCATGGAAGAAAAAATTCCAAATGCCACCCCGCATGACCCTGCCAACTTGAAATTTTCTCTTCACCCTTGCTTAACACGTGTCTCCTTGGGGAAAATTTGACCCCTTAAGTCTCTACCGAGTCCATATCTTGAGTTTCTGAAGGAGTTAGGAGGAATTATTTATATCACTAGAAATATGAGAAAATTTCCTATCCAATGGAAATGATTTAGGGAAATTTTGGAAGATATAAGTGTGAGAAAAATCAAGTTGAAACTCTCATCTTGTTAGAGAGTGGGTATGGGGGTAAATTACTCCCGAACCTAACTGAAACCTCTAACCCTAAAATGTGAACCTTGTGACCCATGATAATTGTTTTAAAGTAAAAGTATGTTCTAATAATTTTAGACTTGTTTTGGAACCTGATAGTGTTAACAATTGCCTTGCAACTTGGTTGTTAACACTTCTAATAAAAAAATTATTCCATAATTTTCTAACTAACCCTAGGTTGTTTCTTGGGTCTCAAGTGGGTTATTTTTAACCGGGCATCACATATATCTTTTATCTCTTCTTTGCATTGGGTCTAATCATATGCCTATCCTTCTATAAATCAAGAACCTTGTAAGGAAAAGAACCCCCTTCTATTTTGAGAAGATGTGGCTTCATAATGAGGAACTTAAAGATCTCCTAACTGATTAGTGGAAAATTAAGGTTAAGGGATATGCGATGTTTAGAATTAACCAAGAAACTTCATAATGTCAAAAATCATCTTAAAGATTAGAATAAGAAGAGTTTTGGTAATATTTTCCAAAAGAAAATGGAAACCAGAACTGAATTATAGAACCTCCAAAGATAGATTGAAAGTAGGGATCTCGAAGAAAAGGAAAGATCTCTATTGGCAGAGTACCATAATATTTTGAGAAAAGAGGAAATCTTCTGGAGACAGAAATCTTATATTACTTGGCTCAAGGAAGGGGACAAAATACTAGGTTCTTCCATTTGTCTACTCTAAAATGTAGAAGTTTTAATAGAATTAGTAGAATAAGAAAAGAAGATGGTTATCTTGTGGAAGAGAAAGAAGAAATAAATAAAGAGGCTATTTCTTTCTTTCAAAAGCTGCTAACTAATCAAGGTACCCCAAATTTGGCCAAAGAGAAAGATTTTCTAAGCTACATTCCTTCCTTAGTCTCTGAGGAGGATAATCAGATGCTCTCTTGATCCCATCAATGGAGGAAGTGGAATTCATGGTGAAACATCTTAACCTAGATAAGGCACCTGATCCTGAGATGGTTTTCAAGCCTTTTTCTTTCAGCACTTCTGGGACATTTTAAAAAAATATGTGTACAATGTTGTGAAAGAATTCTTCATCCAAAAAAATATGCTAAAGGATATGAATTTTACCTTCCTTACTTTAGACCTATAAGTCTTTGCAACACCACTTATAAAATTTGTACTAAAATATTGGCCCTCTGTTTGCAAGTGATTCTCCCCTCTATCATATCTTATCAGCAAGGGGGATTTGTTATTGGACACCAAATTCAAGATGGGATCATCATAATAAAAGAGACTATTCATTCATCTAAACTCAGTAAGAAGGTTGTTTTGTTTCTTAAATTGGACATGGCTAAAGCCTATGATAGGGTCTCATGGAGTTTTCTTGATAAAATCCTTGACAGGTTTGGCTTTGATTTTTCCCTTGAAGCTTGGTTAAGGCTTGTATTTCCAGTGCCTAGTTTTCCATTCTCATTAATGGGACCCCTTTTGGTTTTTTCCCTAGCTCTCAAGGTTTAAGGCAAGGGGATCCTCTCTCCCCTTTCCTTTTCATTATCATGGCTGAAGCTCTAAGTAGAAGATTGAATGTTGAGACTGAGAAAGGTTACATCAAAGGGATTTCTCCATGAAGGATTTGGACAATGTGTCTCACCAAAATTTTGTGGATGACACATCCTTGTGGGAGAAGCTACTATTCTAGAAGCTAAGAAGTTTAAAGCCTTCTAGATGACTACATGGAAGTTTCTGGCTAGATGGTGAACTATAGAAAAAGCTCTCTTTTCTTCATTCATACCTTGGAGAGCCATTGTAAGAAGATTTCTGAAATTATGGATTGTTCCTATAAGTCCTTCCCTACTATCTATCTTGGAATCCCTCTTGGGGATAAGAGACCCTCTAGTTTAGAGTGGAACTTCTTGATTGAAAGGTTTGATAAAAACTTGTAGGGTGGAAAGCTAATTTGTTATCTCAGGCTAGAAAAATTACTCTTCTTTCTAGCTCACTCTAGAGTCTTTTGGTTTATGTCATGTCTCTCTACCAACTTCCTAGGAGAATAGGGAAAAAATAGAAAAGATCCAAAAATGTTTCTTATGGAGTGGAACTGAAAGTAAGGAAAGAATCCTGCTTGTGGCATGGAATAGAGTTTGTAAACCCAAAAAATTGGGGGTCTTGGTCTTAGAGACTGGACTAAAATGAATAAATCCCTCTTAGCTAAAATTGGCTAGAGGTTAACGAAAAGAAAATAGTGTGTGGACTAGAATTCTTAAGAGAAAATATTGGATGGATGTAAATGACAAAAGATGGATTTTCAAACAAGATTTTTCAATGGTTCAAGCATATGGAAAGCTATAAATTGGGCTAAAGAAATTGTTGCTAGGGGTAGTAGATGGAAAATAGGGAAAGGAAATGAGATATGTTTCTAGAATGATAAATGGGTTGGGAATTTTACCCTAAAAGAAAAATTCCCCCAAATTACAAGGTTGATTGAGGAGAAGTATGGGGAAAAATTATCAATTATATGGAAGATGAAGACAACTTTCAGACATGGAAAATTATAGAACTAGATAGTCAGGAAGTCAAAGAACACTTGGTTGCTCTCAATGATTTTCTAAAAAATTATGTGTCTTCTAACAACAAGGATCTAGATAGAATTGTGTGGGACAAAGAACAAAATGGTAATTTCTCAGTCAAATCTTCCTACTCTCTATTCTTTGAGGGGGAAACTAGAGATGAAGACTTAATGGTTGGAAAAATATGGAACAAGAACATATCTCCTAAAGTCAATGTGTTCAGCTGGCTTGCTATGATAAACAAGATTCTAATAGTGGATAACCTGAATAAAAGAGGATTCCAAATGGTCAATAGATGTGTTCTTTGTGAAAAGAACATGGAAACGGTGAACCATCTGTTCTTAGAATTCCCTCTCACTCTCCAGATGCTATCTTCTATTTTGGTTTGCTTTTCAATTCCTTGGGTAAATCCTAATGAAATCCATGATGCATGGATTCAATGGAAATGCCCTTTCATTAGTCAAGGGCTTAAAAATATTTGGATAATGAGCCTAAGTCACCTATGGTGGGAAATATGGAAAGAAAGAAATAGGAGGATCTTCAAAAATAAAAAACTTCCTAAGAGGTTGTTAATAAACAATTTCTTTCAGGCTGTTAGAAATAATTTTTCTATCCTCAAGAAAAAGAAGTTGAAGTTCTTGAATGCGAACAAAATTTCATTAGGAATTGGAATTTAATTTATGACCCTCAACCTAAGAAGCCCAACCCTTGTGAGGGGGTTAAGTGGACTCCTCCTAGAGGTGGATTTTTAAACTCAACTTTGATGGAGTTGCTAAAGGGAATCCTAGGAAAGGAGGAGGTGTTTTTCATGATGATGAAGGGAAGTTTCTTCTTTCCTATTTTTTTAATCTAGGTATCCAATCAAACAATGTTGCAGAGGCTACTGCTTTGTTTTGGGGACTGAAGTTGGCGGAAGAGAAAGGTTTCAAGCATCTGGTTGTGGAAGGGGACTCTTTGTATATGGGTAAGTGCACCAAGTTGGGGGGCCAAAAGGGGGTCTTAAGTGGACGCATTTTTCTAAAAAAAAAACTTTAACTTGTATGAGTTTTTGAAATAGTTACACTCAAAATTGGAAGATGTTGTAGAAATATGAATTGTAGCATTTTGAGTCTAGTTTCTAAGATACTAAATTTTATTGAAAACAAATAATTTTAAGTGGTTCAAACAACTAAAATACCAACAGATGCTCTTATTTTTGTTAAAAAACATAATAGAGTGACTTTCGTGCCCCCACCATTTTTTGAGCACCATTTAGTATTTTTGAAAACCCTTTGGTAGAAAGATAGCTAGGAGCATCTAGTTTGGGATCCATTTTTTTAAGATTTTTTAGTGAATATTTTTTTATTTATGATTTTTCTAGTACAAAAATTTTATGTTTTGAAAAATAACGGAGCTCCGACCGTGCCCCCCCTAACTACCTCAAAAATATCAAAAATTAATTTTTTTTTGAATATGTATAGAATTATGCCTAGTTTGGGCTAGTATAATTTTTTTAAATTTTGATCACCCAAAAAAAATATACACCATGAAAAATAGACATATTTACACTTCAAAAAATAGCTATAAAAAGGCATAGTTAGAAAATAAATAATATGGAAACCTTATATTAGTTAGAAAATTTGGAAAATTATATTTTTAGAAAGAAGAAACTCTACTCTACGTCGTGGTATAATTTTTTTAAAATGGATCGATTGTTTTATTTTGATTTATCATAGAGGAAGTGGAATTTTTACATTTTCTTGTAAAAACATGTTGTTTGTTGTGTTTGTACATGTCCATGCCTCAAGCTTGGGGATCAAAAATGGATCCCAAGCCTTGAGGCATGGCTTGGAAAAAGAAGAAAAACAAAATGCATGCGTTATAATGCATACACATTTTTCTTTTTTTATATATTGTGGCCCCCAACGTCCCTTTCATCTCTTTCACGAGAATTCTGCAAACATTTTGTTTTGTCTGCAATTTTCTCTACATTCTTGCACAATTTTTTAGTAGTTCATTTTGTCCCCTACCCCACTAGTTGATTTTTTCTAATCATGGGTGATAAACATCAAGCTAAGGACAAGAGGAAAGTCAAGAACAAGACACCGAAGCAATTGGAAGAGAAGAGAATAAAGAAATTGAAGAGAATGTAAAAACTTCGAGCATGGCAAGGTACATCCGCTATATCAAATGTAGCTAATGTATTAGAAAATGGGATGAAATACATAATGAAAATGTAGAGAATAATGATTTTGTAATGAATAATGATTTTGCAATGAATAATGATATTGAATTGAATGATAATGTTGGTATGGATGAAGAAATTGATATGAATCCAATTGTTGAACCCTTACCTGAGAATCTAAATGTTAACCCCGAAATTTGTATGAAAACATTGAATGAAGAAAGTAACCTTGTAAATGAATCTTCACCTCTAAGAACACCTCCTTCCATTTTGTGAAGAAAACCAATTCACTTAATTGAAATTGATGAAAACATTATAAAACCAATGCCTAACAAAATGTCTGAAAGAAATGCGAGAAGAAAAGCTAGTGGAATTTGGGATAATTACTTTGAGAATTTAAATGACACACAAAGATGTCAATTATTTGTTACATTGATGAAATTAATTAAGATGAGACCTATAATGAAGACCTTGGGTTAAGAACATCTAATGTTGTTGATCAAAATGCATCAATTGTTGAAAACATACATAAAGCATACCAAACTATAGGTGGCAAAAGATGCACCAAAGATAGTAATGCTACATGACATGCACTTACTAATTGTATAGTAAGTGATAAAATAGTTAATAAATGCTTGATTAGAAAAACAAGCAAAGTGCTTTGAAGCTAAACAGAAAAACACTAATGAAAGCAATAAAGAGACATAAACGTCTTGAGTCAGTCAATAACACTGACTATTGGGATTTCTCTAGCATACTTCCATGAAAAGACAAGAATACATCTGATATTCTAAAAGAATTAATTGTAAAATTTTGGAATGAGAACACAAGGGTGTCACCGAATAGAAGAGATACAATAAAAAGAAGAATAGGTTCTCGTAATCATGAATCGTGTGCAAAAATTTCTTAGATATGAATCAAACACAATTGTTCTCTAAGTTTAAGAATGAAAATCCACAAATTAACATTAGCCAAAGATTCTTTGAAATGAGCAAACCCTTTTATGTGAAAATCAATCACTCACATACCACTTGTTGTTACAGGCATCATGTTGAATTTTCAATGCATTATGATGTTTTTTGTCAAATACGTCATGTTTTGCATACTGACATCATGTTGCAGGAGTGTGGATTAAATGTCCCACAAAAATCTTCAAGGGAATTTATTCCAACAATATTTTGTGAAAAATCAACAAGACAATTTTTTTATAACAAAGCATGTTTGGATGGAATGTGCAATGTATGTGGTGGCTTGCCAAATCTGAAAAGTTGTATCCATGAGGAGAGTACATATTCAATAGGAAAAGAATTGGTTGATTTCACCAAATATAAATTGGTGGCATATCAATTAAAAGATGGAAAAGAATCTAAGAGGTGTGAGCTTGTTAGAAAATAATTACTGTATCAAAATATATGGTCAAATTCAGAGAGAATTTTTTTATGAGTATGCAAGGCACACACATAGAGCTCGATGGTTGGATGAACAATTCAAGTTAAGCAAGGACACATTCCCACTTGGTACTATTGTTTTTAGTAGTTGACTTGCAGAGAACTACACATTATAGCCACAAAAGGAGGTTCAGTCTCAATATTATAACTCAGTGCAAGTTTCTATTTTCATTCATATAACATTCATGCACTCTCTTGAAAGCACTGAGAAAGATCAAAAAATATTAAGAGAGTATCATTTCTACATCAGTGATGATCAGACACATTCTATATAATATGTACAAGGGTGTTTCTAGGTGTTTTATGTGAACTTGAATGAGAGGAACATTAGTTTTGATCAACATTACATTTTGTCAGACAACTGCACATCACAATTCAAGAATGCACGGATGTTTTATTGGCTAAGTAGGATGCACAAAGAAACAAATGTACAACATATCTGGAGTTTTACTGAGGCAGGGCATGGAAAAGGAGAGCATGATGACCAAAAGGAGTATGTGTGAAAAGAGCACTTACAAGAGAAGAGTAGTTCAAGGATGGTGCTAAATTTATAGATTGCAAAAAACATTGTTAATTTGGTTTTCTCCATCTCCATTTAGTTCTCGTTGTCCTAATTTCAAGAGAGATCAATGGTGTAGATATTTTTGAGTTGATAAGTTAGTGAGGGATGGAAAGATTTGTAGATTGTTTGCAAATGGAAACTCATGGGACAAATAAACTATACCAACACATTAGGGTGGCTAGGTGAACGCTAGTGGAGGAATTATTTTGGTTCCCTATGCTCCCGTGCTTTTGTACCTCATTTGGGCGCATTGACTCCCTTAAGAGCCATGAGGCCAAAACACGCTATATCTTCGATGGGTGGATGAATGACTTATAGACCTCTAATTCCACTCAAACACACATCAGAGATTCTCATAGCATTTGAGACCTCTATGTCGAGGTCCTCAGATGAAAATGACATCACGTTTTCTCCATCTCCATTTGGTTCTCTCATTATTGTCATGTTGTTTGCAAACACGTGAAATAGTAAGTGATCTTGCAGAATTTAAATAGTGTAGGGCTAGACTATTGTAGTTTGCAATGATCAGAGATGTGGGATCAAACCATCTAGAAAAACACATCCGAGATGGCTTGATGAATGATAGTGGAGGATTTTTTTGGTTCCCTATGCTCCCGTGCTTTCAGAGCTACCTCATCCAGAGGTGTAGTCCCTTAAGAGCCCCGAGACCAAACACGTTATATCTTCAACGGTGATTTCTCAAAATTTGTGGCACCTAGAGACATCTCATCAAGATCCAAACACGTTGGGGTCCCTCTATGAAATCCTATCATGGTTTTATCCATCTCCATTTAGGTTCTCTCGTTGTCTTATTGTTTACAAACGCGTGAAATAGTATAGTCTAAGTGAAGTATAAGGTTCTAGATGTTGTATTTTGCAAACGGTAGCTTTAAATTAGAGAAAACCATCATAGGCCAACATGTCTAGATGGCCTAGTGAATGCTAGTGGATGATTTTTTTTGGTTCCCTATGCTGCCCGTGCTTTCGGGCTACCTCATCCGGGTGTAGTCCCTTAAGAGTCCTGAGGCCAAAACACGCTATATCTTTGATAGGTGATTTCTTAGACTCCATGGCTCTTAGATACGTCTAATCAGATCCAAGACCTCCATGTCTAGGACCTCTATAAAAACCTCTCAAATTTTTCTCCATCTCCATTCAGTTCTCTCGCTATCCTATTGTTTACAAATACGTGAAATATTGTAGTCTAAGTCAATGTAGGGCTCCCAGACACTATAGTTTGCAAACAGAAGATCGTGGGACCAAAACAACTATGCTAAAATGTTGTGATGGCCAAGTGAATGCTAGTGGAGGATTATTTTTGGTTCCCTACACTACCTCGTGCTTTCAGGCTACCTCTTCCGGGCGTAGTCCCTTAAGAGCCCTAAGGTCAAAACACATTATATCTTCGACGGGTGATTTCTCAGACTCCGTGGCACCTAGAGACATCTTGTCAGATCTGAGACCTCCATGTCGGGCCCTCTATGAAATCCTATCATGGTTTTATCCATATTCATTCAGTTCTCTCATTGTCCTATTGTTTGTAAATGTGCGAAATAGTGTAGTCTAGAGTCAGTGTAAGGCTGCTAGATGTTGTATTTTCAAAATGGTAGCTCGTGGGACCAAACCAACTATGCCAACACATTGGGGTGGCCAAGTGAAATGCTATTGGAGGCTTTTTTTGGTTCCCTACACTCCTTGTGCTTTTGGGCTACCTTGTTTGGGCTTAGTCTCTTAAGAGCCCTGAGACCAAAACACGTTATATCTTTGACATGTGATTTCTCAAACTCCGTGGCACCTAGAGACGTCTCTCATCGATCCAAAACCTCCATGTGAATCCCTCTCAAAATCTCTCTCTGGTTTTCTCCATCTCCATTCGGTTTCTCTGTCTGTCCCTATTGTTTGTAAATGCGTGAAATATTGTAGTCTGAGTCAGTGTAGGGCACCCAAATGTTGTAGTTTACAAACTGAAGCTTGTGGGACCAAACAAACTATGCCAACATGTCAGGGTGGCTAGGTGAATGCTAGTGAAGGATCATTTGTTTTTATTCTCTATGCTACCCATGATTTTTGGCTACCTCATCGACACCTCACGTAGTCCCTTAAGAGCCCTGAATGACTAGATTGGCTTAAGAATGAATTTGATAGGGGTATGTCTAAGAACACATGGGAGTTATCAATCACCTAGTAAATCTTTCTTATTTAGTTCTAGATGGGAGTCAGTTGGCCTATGGCTTAGTGACCTTCATTCATTGATAATTTATGCTATGATAAACCCATGGATGCTTTCAAAAGTGCCTTCAAAAGGATAGGGGTAGTCATCAAGCCTAGTGAAGGGTGTGATGTGATTTCCAAATAACTTGAAATGCCTATAGATTTAAAGGTAATAACATGAATTGGACAAGATTAGACAATCAAGAATCATTGAGTGTTTGAATTAGAATGTCATTGCATCTAGAGACATTCTCAAGCATTGGAGTAATGTATATGGAGAGACATTCTCAAAATATCAACAGATGAAAGGCATCAAATTGTGACGACTCTCGGGTGTTTTAATAGGGGAGAAGACTAAGAAGCATAAAAGAATGTAGTAAGTGCATGATAAGATAGGAACCAATACAAAGAGACCATGAGCAAGAAGAAGCACAAGTAAGGTAAATACACATATACACATTGATAAATTGAATGAATAATTACTTAGATTAGGTAACTCTTTATATACATACATTATATAAATATTGATTTCCAAAGTTTGATGCATATTATACATTGAAAATGCTAGTACATGTACATCACCAATAAATGAAAAAATAATCCATAATGTCTTAAATATTGTCAAGTGCACATCATATTAGTTTCATGTGAAAATAATCTCAGAAATGTAAGGTCTCATACAAAATTATCAAGTTCCAAATAGTATTTTAATGTGCATAATAAATACAAAAATGCCCAAATAGGTCATATACCATCAAGTTCAAATGCCATATAGGCATACATACAATGCCATGCACATAGGCATACAAAAAAATGTCATGTAAGACATATATATTTCCTACTCATCAAAATCTATCCCTCTCTTGGCCTTTCTCAAAGAAGGCCCTCCCTTAGACGAAGATGGAGATCTATGAGATGAATTTGGATCATCCGAGCCCATGCTTTGAGTCCTCTTCCGCTAAATACTCACTGTAGATGAGCCTGTAAATACAAACAATATTTTTTTGTCAAAACTTAATTTATATATGTTTTCAACATGTATTTAAGACCATGCTAGAATGAAAGTATTTACATAAATACACAAACTTACCGCAAGTTGTCGATCATAGCAAATTTTCATCTCATGCTCAGATGAGTCATCGGGAGCTCCTGCAATACGAATGGGGGTACGAAGACGATGAGATGGAGGAGTTCATGCCCTCGAAGTCAAAATGGAGGGGGTTGAAGTTCCCTACATACACATAAGATCAGAAAATCTAACATCAGAATTAGCAAAAATAGAACTAAGTACATGTATGTACATAATGACAATATTTTAACTAATTTTATCAATATAGAACTATTTTTTTACCCCGCCACACCTATGAATCAAATGAATAGGGTTACTACCTATCACAGGTAACTCCTGCATATACACAATAAAGGACATTATTAACATAATTTAATAATTCTACAATGAAAGACATTACTAACATGTAATTTAACATAATATGAATTACATGAGAAATTTAACAAAATTTACATGTTGTTTGAATACCTCAGTGAGTTGTTGCACAGATGAAATCGCAAGTGGCAACACCTTTATCTACTTGTCGCAGAGATGGTGGGGTGTCTAGTGAAGTCAACATCTTTATCAAACATGTATATCACGTGAGTTAGATGGACATACAAGAACATACATATATTTGACTTCAAAACTAATATATATATATATATATATATATATATATATATATATACATATATACACACACACATGTATGTGAAAATTTTACATAATTAACATTCTAAATTACCTCTGTGAATGTATGTGTACACATGGTGCTCACGCCTATGGTTGGGATGAAGATGTGCCTCCCGCGTGCTATAATATCAATGCATGTACATGTACAAATACAATTATTTCAAAAATTTAACATATATAAGTAAATCAAGTACTCCAAACTTTTTGTAACACACATAACAAAACATAAAAATTTACCTGTGAAGGTGACACCGATGAATGTAATCCAAATGTCTCACTCAAAAGGACATCTGACATAGTGACATTATCATGTTCACCCCTAACACTAGGTGCACCAAAATTAGTATGCATGAAAGTATCATCCTCCTGGGCCCCAAACATATGCTACCACATGATGAGAAAAGATGTGGCCTCATGCTAGTACTCCCTGAGGGAATACTCTATGTACCTCCGTGAGCATCTGGCTCATAAATCTCCCTCGTATGTCGAACAAGGGTCACAGATAGCCCTGAAGTGCATGGAGTGTATCAATCTCTACTGTCTCCTTCACTACTTGAGGGAAAATCTTAGGGTGAGGGGGCTTCTATGTGGGGAATCTACCCTATTGAATAGGTGCACATTGTGCACTTGGTCGATCCTATGTAGATCCTTTTCCTCGGCCTTGGAAATCTCAGAAATCAAAATAATTTGGGATCTCATTGAGGATAAAATCACAATAGAGTTTCCTCAGAAAGTATAGTGGCACCTCATTGTTATTACAAGGTGGAAAATCAAACACCATCCACCATCGGTCCCAAAAATTATTTTTAATCAAATTATTATTGCACCAATGGATGGGAAACCATTTACATGACAACGAAATAGGAAAATTAGTGTGGGGGTCCATGAATAAGGTGCATATGAGGTCTTTTGAAATTTATTTTTTCTTTACATCCACATATGACAATTTTTGGAATAATAAACCCTACAACCCTCTCTGTAAGTTGTCCAATGATCAATTTTCCCCATTTCCACATCAACTTGAACAAGTAATGCCTCCAATGTGTTTGCAAGAGAGGCGCGGTGGGGGTTTGTAGATTGTGAATCCCTCATTATTTTGATTAAATCCTCAATTTCAATTTTGTTTTCAACTATGTGGGGTTAAATCTTCTTGACTACCCAAGGGATGTTGAGAAATTGTGGGAGTGTCGGGAGGGATGATAGGAATAAGAAGGGTTTGGTTGTGGTTGATTCCCTCGACCTCTAACTGTAACAATAAAAAATATGTATTCAATTCAAATTTTAATCTATAATTATCATATTTCAATGCAATTTTGAGAAAATAATTGTGCTTACCTCTTCTTCGTGGCACCATCATCGATTTAGATCTTCCCAATGATCTATAAATGATCCTTTGAGCTTGAGATCCATCTGAATGAAAAACGTGAGGGCATGGTTAAGCTTGAAACTCACATTTGAGGGAGATAAAATGATAGAGGCTCGGGCCTCTTTTTTTCTTTATAGTAGGCATAATGTGTACGCGTTATGTAACATGTACATGTTATAACAACATGTACGTGTTATTCCTTGGTAAATCCCAAACCTAAAAATTTAAAACACGGTCGCATTATAATAGAATGCATACGTGTTTTGCTTTTTTTGGATTTTTGTTTGATTTTTGGGCCCCCAACTTCGTGCACTTACCCATATAATCTCTTGTATGAAGGAGTGTCTCAGGCCTCTATTTCTATAGTTGACTTCATCAATAAATCCAAGGGTAAATTATCCTCCTTGAAACTATATCCTTTCAACATGTGTTTCGTGAAGGAAAAAAACTAGCTGATATTTTGGCTAATATGGGGGTGGATGCTAAGGAATTAAAGGTGGTCAAGGATCTTAAAGAGATGGATGCTAATTTCATAGACACCTTGAAAAGGGAAAGAATCCCTAATAGCACACCTTTCAATGAGGATGTAATTATTCCTTTGGTTTGATGTCTCATGATTTCATGTATCTCAACATCATTCAAACATTTATTTCATATCTTCACAAAGGTAAGATAGATCTCTACGTGTTGTGGAATCTCACCATCAAGTCTGGTATAGACATTCACCCTCAAAAGAAAAAGAAGAATAACATTAGTAGAATGGGAGGGGATTTAGTATGTACTGAACCAAGAAAGGTCCCTGGTGATGTCAAAAGAGGCTGAGGTTTTTCTCGAAAAGGCGGATTGTTACATTTCTTTAGCATTTTGATGGGCATGATGAAAATTTGAGTGAATATGTGGCAAAAACTTGGAAGGAAGGCCACGTCTAGGTTGGAAATTTCTCTTTCACCATTTCCCCCAAGCTTATTGCTAAAGTTTCTAGTCTGTCCATGGAGGGAAGAAGCATTTTCAAACCTAGATTACATCCAGGAGATTGACTGCTTCATGCAAGGTAAGGGTGTTCCTATCTCTCTCCATAATGGTTATGCTAGAGGTAATTTTCCCCACCCTTATGGGGAAATTTCTCAGTTAATTATGGCCTATATTACTCTTGAAGGGCATTACAAAGTGATCTATGGGTACCACTTTCCCATGTTGAACCATGTTAGAAACAACAAGCCCTATAATTTCCCATATTTTTTGTTCTCCTCCTTGTCCAAATCTATATCTCAGGTTGAGAAAGGTACTTTCTCCTTGCCATTGCATCAAGGTCTCATTAAAGCTATGCTTAGGCTGGGAACTCCCCTCATTGGAAAAAATGAAAAATTGGGGGCCTCTACGTGCCTAAAGAATGATTCTTCAGAATGGTTTCTAAAATCCCTTGGACATCAAGGAGGTTATTGGTAGTGAGGTTTTTCCTGCTAGGCCCATGGAAAAAATAACTAGATCCCACCAGGAAAATGTCGGCCTCAAGAAGCAATGCATGGAGGAGAAGGTTTCACTTTGGCTAAGAAGGTGGAAGTTATTTTGGAGTCTGGAAGAGAAACAGAAGGTAATCATTCTTGCTTCTAGTGAAAGTCAGGAGGAAGAGGATTTGGAAGGGGATCATAGTGAGGAGATGGAAAGTGGGAAAGCTCCTAAAGCATCTGAGGGAAAGAGATCAAAGAACTCGAGAGGAGGCTATAGAAAGCTTGCATGCTCTCAAAACTGCCCAAAATAAACTCTTTAATGCTCAAGACTGTGTGGTCAAATCCAATGTTTTTATGAGGGAATTTGAGAATTGCAGGTTAGACACTGACATTAATAGACACAAGATCAATATGGTGTCTATGGACTTGAGGGAATTGAATGAAAAAGTGGAGAAGTTGTCTTCTATTGTTCTGAGTGAACAATTAAAAAATGCTAATGAAAGAAGCCTAGCTATGGAAAATGAAATGTTGAAGATGAAGGAAATAATTCTTTAGATAAGAGATGTTCACATTCTCAATGTTAAAAGTACCATTCATCACCTTAAAATCCTTGCTGAGATGATCCATTCTATGGAATTAGCTAAGGAGAAAGAAAAATAAGGAAATGGCCCCAAAGTATAGATAGTTGAACTGAACTACAAGTTCTGGAAGTCTACTATAGCCAACTTAGTCAAAGAATGGAATGGATGCATGAGTACTGTGGGGGAACTGGTAAAAGAAGGATGAAGGGGTCTGATCTCTTAGATTATGTTTTCTTTTTTTGTTAATACTTTGTTACTTCATAAGTTTTATGTTGTTAGTTACTCAAACCCTTTGTTAGTTACTCTTCCATGGGTTATCTATGTAGTTTCTTTTTGATGTTTTGAATTATTTCTCTTGTGGTTCTGTATGGGCTTCAATGGTTAACCCCTTGGCCTTCATGTTTATCAGGTTGTAATCTTTGTACGGGGTAGGGTCCCTATACGTACCCAAAATTATAAGGGTACTACACTACCAAAACAATGTTACATGTGTCCCAATGATGATACGAGTCTCCTCGCAAGGTGTTCGGGATTCAGAAAAGCCTTCCAAGTGTACATTAACATCCCACATGCCCCGCTTAGCCTCTACGTGCTTTTTTTTCTCCCCCCTTCTTTTTTTTGTGTTTTGGTCTTCAATGATGAAGCCGCCCCCCTACAGGCGGCGGTCTCATAACCACCACACAGTAGGGGCGGCGGTCCTGTAACCACCACCGTGCTCAAAGGTGGCGGTCCTTCATGTGTTTTTCAAGAACATTCTTTTATCATGACTCACGTAAAATTTCAACATTTACCAGCTTTTTCACCGCCTTTTCTCATATTTATGATTTTGGTTCCCTGGAATAGTGTTTTTGCATTGTTTATGGTTAAAGAGTTTAAATTGGTTTTCACCTTTGGGTAAATGGGGATTCTATAAATAGCTGGTTGATCTTCAAGAAAATGGCCCCTCAAAAATTTCCTCTCATCTTCTCATTTCATAGTTTTAGTCTTTCAGTTCTTAGGAATTCATAGTTTTCAGTTGTTACATGCATAGTTAGTGTTGTTTTGCTGTTTAGAAGCCACATAATCATCTTGTACTAATGTTGTTATTGTTTCACACAATCAATTAAGATAGGATAGTTTTATTTTCATCTGAAGCTATTAGATTTGCATAGGTTTTGTTCATCAAAAGAATAGCTTCGAGTTCTAGATGTTTTATGTCGTGTAACTCGTAATAAATCCCACTAGGAATTGCATAAGCCAAGCTTTATTCTCTTGCTCTATCCCTCTCCTACTCGCATTGTATTTAGTCTACATCCAAAAATGCCATTGTTCTAATACCTACTTCTCTTGATGCTAGCATTACACGCTTTCCTGGATTCACATGAGAATGAAGGAATGAGGAGACCACACCGAGGGACAAAGCCACACACAATCAGATTTCGCCATTGTTTTCAAAAAAATCGAGGTTCAAGCTTTCAAAGTTCTAGTTAAAGTATATCAAATAGAATAGTAAAAGCATTTCATTTCAATTAATCTCACTTTCGATATTTCGGGGAAGTCATGGGGATTGATAGTTTCGAGAAACTATGATTAATTCCTCACTTCTAATGTAAGATCCGAAGTCTTTCAAATAGATTAGATTAGTTATTTTGTTATTTATAATAGACTTACAACGCAGGTAAGTAGCTATACTCGGCTGCCTTGTTTGTTTTAAATTTCATTATTAGTTTAGTTGTCATTTTCTAGATATTTTAAATAATTTCTCTTTCAATTTCATTCAAATAGTTCATCAAAAACACAAAAATAGAGAAGTCATATATGTTGTAGATGCACTTTACCTAATTATTTTTACTTTGCTTTAGTTAGATTTACATTGTTTCATTTGTATGACAATCACGGGACCTGGGAGCCCGGAGAATACTTATTCAATCCGGTCATGCCTCAACCCAACTTTGTTGTAGCAATAACCCGATATAGACCAAAATCTCAAAATTCAGGTCTTCCAAACAACAGACCTACAAGAAAATAACTCACGATTAAGAGGATTAAACATATAAGATGACAGAGAATGCATACATTTTGGTCAAACCATCCAAACTACAGATTACCTAGATAAATGTCCACATGACTATAGATGGGCTTGAAAAGAGAAAATTTTAGGTGTGATCCTTTGGTCCCACACGGTTAGATGCGTAGGAGACATTCTAATCAACATAGACACTAGCTTAAGAATTCAAGTCGCTAGAACGCCGATAAGATACTCGAGAAGATTGCATAATGTTAATTCTCAATATAGAGGATGAAAATGCATATGACTACTAAATATTAGGAATTAGGGATTGATTTTGCATATGACCATAGGAGGTCCACAACAACCATGAATCTATGGTTGTGATCCACAGGTCCCACAACCCAACGAGCCCACAAGTCAATCAGACGTTGATGCTAGTTTACGCACATTAGTATTTAGATCCTCTCCACTTCCACCAATCATCATCGCACAACTATCTTCACTAGATGTAGCAGCAAATCAAGCTAAATATTTTTGGACTAGACCGGAGAATTGACCATAGAATCCACTATATCCATCATCCATCTTATGACCTTATCTAGAGATATACATGAAACAATTCTAGGTCAGTTTCCGTATCCCACAACCTATAGATCGAATCACGCTAGAGCTTGATATTGATTGGAGCCTTTGTTGATCATCCTCACCGATTGATCTATCATGCCGATTCAAGTTAGGAGGGCCTTCTTTCCTTAGATTCACATATTCCATTAGTGCATGTCAAAGATATAAGATTACCTAATTAGTTTTTCCATACCCCACATATATTCCATCTCCACCATTTGTGTCTCGGCATGACCTTGAGAGGTCAGGTGTGTGGAAGAGTTACTTGTATATTCCCATGCTCGTTTGTCACTTTTCCATCGTACAAAATTGGTGAACTCGACATGAAAGAAATTTTTCTTCCTCTTTAAATTCTTCCACCCACGTTCATTGTTTCCCATTATTCTGCGGGAATTCATATACCCCGAATATGTCAGGATTCGATGCATGTGGCAAACCTCTCCTAAGTCTTGAAGCATACTACGATCAATGAATAGACAACCATCACCCTCACTCTCAAAGCATGGGGTGATAACTATTCAGCTAACCAATTGTCATTCAACACAAACTCACCTCTAAGGACTAGATATAGTTCTTCTTTCCAAATAGAGGAGTTGGACCAGCTCACTCAAATGTAACAACTGTGAGCCTTCAAGCTCAAACAACATGACGTTTACGGGAGAATTTGGTTCATCTCCTCAGATGTTGCTTAGACCACAAATTAGTAGACAATCAGATCTATATCTCTTTTTAGATGATGAACATTCAGTGTGTTATGCCAAGATTGAACAATGATCTTAGAGTATGTACCCACCTATAGGAAGTTTACAAGCACAACCCGAGGTCTTGTTTCAAGAAAACACCTCCATGTTGCTACCTATAGGAAATGCCCTTGGTGAAACTTGGCAGGGAAATGATCAATTCATAGCGGGGTACCACATGCCTATAAAACCTCTGGATATACAACAAACACCACTAAGGAAAAATATTGTGACTTCACCAAATGAAGTCATCTCCACTTTAGTAGAAAAGGTTAGAGGGTTAGAACTTTCTCAAGAAGTTAAAATTATCAATTCATGTAGGTAGGAAATTCCAATCCTCCGCATCATTCTAGCCAAGTAGACCTCCTCACCATAATAGGCACATTGGGAATGCCTCCTCAGTATTCACAACAAATGCCAACTAGAACCATGTTTTCTAACACTGTTTTGGTGGAAAGTATGATACCTCCTGCCTAGTAAAAATAATCCATTCTGAGCAATGCTCCTCCATACTTAAACATATATTCCAAGTCACCACAAGGAGATATGTTCTCTTCTCCAGAATGTTCACTCAACCACAAGGATTTCCTTATGTCCCTACAAACACATACTCTACACCATATCAACAAACCATCCCACCTCTACCCCCTTAGCAGTGCCATCGATGGTCGAAACCTATGCGATAGGAACTTATTCAGAATACTTGAAAGAGCCCTTAGATTTCACTATACGAAGCGTCATGCTTCCAAGACCTCTTCTTGATTTTCCCAAATACAAAGGGGAAGGAGACCCGAATGCACATATCAAGGCCTATGCCATAGCCATTCGAGAACTGCTCCCCTGGGATGGAGTTGTTGCCAAAATATTCCCCAAAACTTTAGAGGGCATTGCCCTCGATTGGTATTATAGAATACCTGAAGCTTCCATCCATTCATTTAAACAACTCATTTTAGAGTTCATCAAGGTGTTTGACATGAACAAACTATTGAGAACAGGAATCAGGGAATTCTTGCACATTAAGAAAGAACACAATGAATCTATCACTCATTTCATCTAGAGATAGTGTACAATTCTCTACTCTTCAGCAAGTGCTCCAAACATGGACCAGATGGAACTATGTGATTTATTCCTTCATTCTCTAAGTAGAGAGGTAAGGAAGAAGTCCAAAAGTTCCCACTAAGGACTTACGATGAAGTACTTGAGAGTGCTCTTGAATAGATCAAGTGGCAATAGATAGCGCGGTTACAAGACATATGGAACAAATGGGAGGTTAATCATCCCCAACCAAAATATTACAACTTATCCTACTACCAAAAATGTCAATCAAGGACCTAAAATCCTCAACAAAAATCATGGCATAAAAATAGATGGAGTAATCGACCAAGCAAAAAAACAAATGTTTGTTAGGAAATAAGGGATAAAATATGTGGAATAATCCCCTCACAGAATCACAAAAAATAGAAACTAATATACATAAATTATTACAGATCTCAAATAAAATTGTAGAATAAAATAACACAACACAAAGAGACAATATTTAACGTGGTTCACCCAATTTGGGCTACGTCCACCAAGAATCACTTGCTCAGATTTTATTACAAGCCACCACTCTCTCAATACAATACCTAGATCCGTTTGGAGCTATGCTCAACAAACTCTACAAAATTCACAGCCGAATTCAAAACACATATGCAATACATTTTCTTGTACATCTATCATATGCATAAGACCATATAAATAGACAATTGCTTAAGTAGTTTTACAAAACCGTGGGTATCAAAACCATGGGCAAAACCCGTCCCATAAACCTATGGGTCAAAAAAACTCGCCCATATGAGAAAAGCACGTTTCCCGATATGTCAGGTGCATTTTTCGAGGCCAAAAAATTTTACGCCTAAAAATAAATATGGTACTCTTAGTACAAGACTTTAGTGTACAGTCTTCAACACTTTCACACATGAAAAATAGGCTCCACAACCTAACAATCTCCCACTTGGAGACTAGTTTTCCTCTGAGCAAGCTTCTCAACCCTTCACTAGTTTCTGTGAAGACCAACCAAAGCTGAACACAACTTCAGTTTTTCCCTTGTGACCACCTTGGTCATCATGTCTGCAGGATTCTGACTAGTATGAATCTTCTCCAACTTCAACTTCTCTTCCTCCAAAGTTGTCCTGATGAAATGGTACCTTAACTATATATGCTTTGTCCTAGAGTGGAAAGCAGAGTTCTTAGCTAGGTGTATAGCACTCTGACTATCACTATGCAACTTACATTCCTCTTGCTTATGCCCCAACTCCTCAAGTAATTTTGTAACCAAATCATCTCTTTGCTTGCCTCTGTGGTAGCAACATACTCAGCCTCCATGGTTGATAAAGCCACCAGCTTCTATAGTCATGAAATCCAACTCACTGCTGTCCCACCTACAGTGTAAATATAACCTGTTGTGCTCCTCCTAGCTGTCTACATCTCCAACCATGTCTGAATCTACATAACCATGTAAAGTGGTGTCTGATCCACTGTAGCACAAAACTATCCCCATGGTCCCTCTCAAATACCGAAGGATCCACTTTACTGCTTGTCAATGCTCTTTACTTGGATCACTCATAAATCTACTCATAGCTCCCACTGCATGGGCTATATCAGGCCTAGTGCATACCATGGCATACATCAAACCGCAATCGCTGATGAGTAAGGTACCTTGGACATTTGGTTTCTCTCCTGCTCTATCTTGGGACACTTGCTCCTTTGATAACTTGAAATGGCATGTGTGTGCATGTATACTTTGCTTAATGCTAAATCAAATGAAGCAAGAACTACCACCTAAAATAGTTCTACAATTTAGCTAAAACAAAGCATAAACACCATCATGATAAGAATTAAACAAGGGTTAGATTGTATCATTAGCACAATTTAAGTATTTAAATTCCTTGCACGTAAATATAGGTGTCTACATTTGCCCTCTTTGGGGTGGCATAAGTGATGCCACTTCAAAGATAGTAGAAAAAGAGATTTTGAAGGGATAGAAGAAAAATTAGTAGGCGGGAGAGATGCCCTCGAGTGTCGATGGGGTGATGAAGGAAGCCGATCGATGATCAAAAAATATGAGAAGTAGGTAAGAATGGGGATGAGGTAGGATGCCCCAAGGAGAGGGAGAATTAGGGGTGAAAGGGAAGTTGTGTAGAAGAAATATGGATGAGGGGAGAGAAGAGCTTAACCTCTAGCCACTTATTTGTTTGGAACAAATTTGATGTCATCATATTGCCATAGGAACTACATCATTGGTCTTTATGAAAAATATAAGCATACGACAAAGGTAGAATGACATGAAAAGCCATACTACGAAAAATTGTCCATTGCTGAAAGTACCAACTCCACGCAACATACTGATAATGCAATGCTGATATGAGAAGGAAACAAGCTCATATAACAGGGAAAAGCAATACGAATGCACATATCTAACCCAACAACGGTCAAGACATTTGTACAAATGTTTTGTTATCGAGTCTTGAAGAGATCCACAAGTTCGTGATTGATGAAAAGGGTTAAAAATGATTCCCAAGCAAGGATACATGCAAGGGGAAATGAAAATAGACACAGGGTCCATGAAAAGCATTTGTGCGGAACAAAATAAAACACTTCAGAAACTGACCAAAAGTACCCTAGAGTAGCATGATGACGCAAGCAAGTAGCTAGCTTTTTGTGAATGGTTGTGAATCCAGTGATCCGTGAGTCATATTAATCGGGAAGATGTGAGACAAACCAACAGGATATGGAGAAAATACCATGCGCAAGACACAAGTTTCAACCGTAAGAAGCAAGTTACCATTTTGTAGGGTGTTTTACTTTTTAGGAATTTTTGAAAAATTTTGCCTTGTTTTTAGATTTTTTTGATATATATATATACATATATATTGTTTTTGTTGTTTTCTCGAAACAATGTTCTATTGTTTTGTGTTTTTCTCGAAACAATTTTCTATTGTTTTTGTGTTATGCTAGAAACAATTTTCTATTTTTTTGTGTTTTGTGAAACAATTTTCTATTGTTTTTGTGTTTTCTCAAACAATTTTCTATTGTTTTTATGTTTTAACTTGATTTTCCAAAGCTATGCTGAGGTAACCAAGAAAGCATGGATGCCCCCGTTAGGTAGGTGGGGAATATACAGAGGGCGAAGCCACGCGCTTATGAATAAGAAGGTGAAGTCGTTGAGTTGCCCCCAGCGTAAGATGGAAAATTACAAAAGACCATGTACCTTACAGGAGCACGAATAAAAGAAGGCAAAGGCTGGATCAAGGTGGACTAGATGGTGTGCACAAGGAAACTCGAAGGTAGAACCGGAGTCCAGGACAAAGACAACTACCCTTCTAATAGAATGCTTGTGAACAACAAATCGTCCCTAGGTGCTTTGAAACCGGTTTTCACCCAAGGACTTTTCCAAAGTACCACAATTGTGTGGTTTTCACTAGTGGATGACCTATTTTCTCTTTTTCTTTTTCTGATTAGTATTATTATTATTTTTTTTTTTTGATGTTTTTATATTTTTTTGTGATTTTTATGACTTTCTTGTGCCATGTTTAGGCATAAAACCTCTTAAGATGCATGGCATTCATTGGCTCCGGAACTCATCACCATTAGGGTGAGCCAACTTGTATGCCCCCGTGCCATACTTGGTAACTATGACATAGGGTCCTAACCAGGTGTGGTGCGAACTTCCCTTTCTTTTCTCACTCTGCTCTTGTGTTGAAGCTGGTTCTCCTTCATAACTAAATCACCTTTGTTTCACTCGGAATGTTTCGTTCCTTTTAGAAATAGATAAGGTTAGGGGCTAGGAGGAATAATTGTGGGAATGTCGAGATGGTGTGCGCGTCAGAGAGAAAGATCAGGTGATTGTGCGAAGAACTCTTTTTGTCTTGGAAGGACTACTGCGCAAATAAGAACACAAGACCACAAGATTTTGATTAGACAAAAATGAGGAAACTACCTTGGGCCAGAAATATAAAACTTCCTTTCGAAGGTGGTCGGTTTCCCGCTAATATGAATTAACACAAAAGACCGTAAAATATCAATTAAGTTGCTTCGTCGAACCCGGTAGGGAAAGGTTGGTTTTCTAGTTTTGATCAAAGGAACCGTCGACACTGTTCATCGATAATCGATACCTGGGTTACTAATAACCGAGGTTAGGTGGGTTTTATGGGGTAGTTGTGTTGTTTGTAAAATTTTGTATATAGGTGGTATTAGGAAATAAGGTGATGAGAGGTAGATGAATGATAGTTAGATGCAATGACACGTTGGGTAGTGGATCCAAGAATGGATTTAGGAGGACTGTGATTCAAAGAGCATAAGAAATGTTATAACGAGAAGACATGCAAGATGTGACTTACTTGGTTTTGAAAAAGATACAAGTTGATCTCCCTCTTTGTAAACACTTCTGGTTTCTTCACCTCCTCGCTCGGTCAAGTGAAGAGCTGGACTCTATTCCTCGCTCCCGATGCTCTTTGTTGATTCAAAAATCATTCATTACGATCCAAAATGAAATTCCGATCCTTTGTTTTTGGTTTAGGGAGGCCATTTACAGGAACCGATGGCGGTTACATGTAAACGACGGCATTGAGTAGGAACCGGCATCGGTAAGGAAAAAGTAGGCTATTTTTAGTAAAATAGCCCACCTTCCCGCTTTTCTCCCGAGAGATCGAGTTGCGGGCTTGGTCAAGTGGCTAAGGTCGGTTTTGGGTGCGAGTAAGGAGGCATTAGTTATGGATGTGAGTGTAGACCAAGTTTTAGGTTTTAATTAGGTTAGTTTAGGATTAGGGCTAGGTCATGATGAGGTGGCAAAATGAGGTGGCGGTAAGGTGATGTGGATTTATCAATTACAAGGTAATTAATAAATAATTGTGTAAGGTTTAGGTAATGAGGTTAGGTTGAAAATGGGATGCGGGTCACAAGGGGTCGTAAGACACGAATTTGGTGTCTACATTAGCCCTTATTGTCGTGTAGCTTGTTTTGTAAAGTCATACTGACAATAATATGAAGTGGTTTCTCCTATTAAGGATATAGGTAATCCCCCTCAAATCTATCACGGATTGAGTGAACGGGAAGTCAGGATAGGGTTGATAAAGGGTACATGTTGTAGGGAGGATGGTAAGGTGGTGGGGAGGTCCAAGGAAGGAGACGCATGTTGAAATGCAATCGCACGACTAGGTACATGATTTGACGAGCAAACCAAGGTAGTGGATAGCAAAGGTCGATAGTTTATCCAAACAAGGGTGATATAATCCCGGTATCAAGGCATAGGAAGTAGCTCCGTGGTATATAACGGGTAAGGTACAGGAACGTTTAGGCATGTCCGGCAAGTATTTCAAATGGTTGGTTTGGTTGAGATAAATGTCACGGCCCAGGTCTGAGTAAAGTTGGTCGACATGAGATCAAGTCAAGGACCCTAATCATGCTAAAACACGAACAGTGAGCTCGATTGAACAAAAAGCTACATGATGGGTGGATAAAATTGTACGTTGATTGTGGGTATGGTATTGAAGTGATACGGCCTGTGTCGGGCCAAGTTGTTGGGTTACGGCCTTGGGTTGGGCCGGATGGTTAGGGTGAGGCCTTGGGGTCGGGCCAGAAGTTGTTGGGTGGCAGCTTGGGGTCAGTTGGATGGGTAGGGAGGTGAGGCCTTGGGTCGGTTCAAATGGGTAGGGCGAGGCCTTGGGTCGGGCAAATGGGTAGGTGAGGCCTTGGGTCGGGCCAAATGGGTAGAGGCGAGGCCTCTGGCCTGGGTGGGCGAATAGGCGAGGCCTTGGGTCGGGCCAAATGGGTAGGGCGAGGCCTTGGGTCGGGCCAAATGGGTAGGTTGAGGCCTTGGGTCGGGCCAAATAGGTAGGTTGAGGCCTTGGGTCGGGCCAAATAGGTAGGTTGAGGCCTTGGGTCGGGCCGAATAGGTAGGTTGAGGCCTTGGGTCGGGCCGAATAGGTAGGTTGAGGCCTTAGGTCGGGCCAAATGGGTAGGTTGAGGCCTTGGGTCGGGCCAAATAGGTAGGTTGAGGCCTTGGGTCGGGCCGAATGGGTAGGTTGAGGCCTTGGGTCGGGCCAAATAGGTAGGTTGAGGCCTTGGGTCGGGCCGAATAGGTAGGTTGAGGCCTTGGGTCGGGCCAAATAGGTAGGTTGAGGCCTTGGGTCGGGCCGAATAGGTAGGTTGAGGCCTTGGGTCGGGCCAAATGGGTAGGTTGAGGCCTTGGGTCGGGCCAAATAGGTAGGTTGAGGCCTTGGGTCGGGCCGAATGGGTAGGTTGAGGCCTTGGGTCGGGCCAAATAGGTAACAAATGGTGTTTAAAGAAAGGTGGATATAGGCGATATGTGGTTAAAAAAGGGCAAATGGTAAATAAGGGCAAAAAAAAAAAAAAAAAAAAATTGGGGAAAGTTTGTGTAAAAGCGATGTCGATTCTACATGACCGATATCGGTTAAGGGACCGATACCGGTTCATTAGGGCAAAATGAAACCGATATCGGTTAAGGGCGAAAAACCTATAAAAAGAAAAATACGGCTTGTCATTGTCACTTTTGTTATTTGAAAACCAAATTGATTTGTCCGAGGTGGAGAGTTGAGATGGAGGTTTTATTGAGTGAGGTGGAGCTATTTGGCTGGAGGAGTGAGTTGTCATGCGGGCCCGAGTGAGGAGGAGGCAAGATTGATTGTCAAGGGGACCCAGCAGAGTAATTGGAGCCATGGCACAGGCAGAGGAGCAGGAGGGGTCTGACCAAATGGTGACCACCACCACCCATCCCACCACGACAACGTGTCGCCGACGGGTAGGCTCGAAATTCTTTATTTTGTGCATTTGAATGGTATTAAGTGAAATTGGGGGTTTGGGTAGGAATTTACATTTTTTAGGAAATAATGAGTAAATTGACGTAATTTGAAAAATGAAGAGGATAGATGGGTAAAATAGGGCAAGTCGGCTGGGTGGGTAGGTTTTTATGGTGTTTGGGTGGGTAGATAAGTATAAAAATGCAAAAATATGGGCGGGGGCCGCGCGGGGGTTCGGCTCCCGGTAATTACAGCGACCGATGTCGGTTGCTAAGCGACCGGCATCGGTCGCAAATTGTGTGGACAGGGTGTGTTGGGCTGGACCGGCGTCGGTCGTATGTCGGCCGGCGTCGGTTTGGGTTTGTATGGGTATGGGTTGGGTTGGGTTTTGGGTGAGTGTGGGTTGGGTTGGGTTTTGGGTGAGTGTGGGTGTGTTTGGGTTGGGTTGGGTGTGTTTGGGTTGGGTGGGGTTGTGTTTGGGTTGGGTTGGGTTGGGTTGGGGTGGGTGGTGTTTGGGTTGGGTAGGGTTGGGTTGTGTTTGGGTTGGGTAGGGGGTTTGGGTGGGGTGGGTGTGTTTGGGTTGTGTTTGGGTTGGGTGGGTTGGGTTGGGTTGGGTTGGGTTGGGTGTTGGTTGGGGTGGGTGGGTTGGGTTTGTTTTGTTTTGGGCGTTGGGTCGGGTAGGGGTTTGGGGGGTGGGTGGGATAAAAGGGGGTTTAGAGGATAAAGTAGATGTTGTGATAAAAAGTAGGTCTAAGGATGTGGGTTGATTTTGCAGGCACGTCAGCAGTTGACGATGCGGGATAGGATGCCCCCGCTGTTGGTGCGGATGAGACCACATGTGTCCGCAGCTCACTGGGTGATCATGCGCGAGGTGGGACTCGGTGGAGTCCAGAGGTACAGAGCGATAGAGAGAGATCACAGCCTGATGGTCGCCCTCATCGAGAGATGGGATCCGGCGACCAATGTGTTCCATCTCCCAACTGGGGAGATGACTATCACGTTGGAGGATGTGTATCGCATCCTTCGACTACCTATCGAGGGAGAGGCAGTCTTCCAGGTAGATTCAGAGACTGCCATGGACAGCATATTACAGGTTTTTGGAGATGCGCGGCTTACTTACCTATCACAGCACGAGCATTGGGTATGGTGACATGTACCGTGCGCATCGACACGAGACACGGCTGGCTGTGCTGATGATGATTGGGATCACCTGCTTCACCCTCCCGGACTCAGAGGGAGGCCGCTTTCCATGGGCGTTGATGGGGGTGTTGCTTGAGATGATTGAGGAGCATACTTGCTATGCGTGGGCACCAGTGTATCTGGTGCAGCTATACAGAGAGCTCTGGGGTTATCGCCGGATGAGGCGATTCGGTATCTGTTCGACATTTTTACTTCACTGTTGGGCATATGAGCACATCATATGCATCAGACCAGTAGGGCTACCCCAGCAGCTAGGGCCACAGGTCATATACAGATATGGCTTTCAGAGGTGGTTGGGAGGCGTGGGGCAGCCACGAGCAGTGCTTGCGGGGAGAGACGTTGCCTACTACAGGCATTTGTTAGAGGGCCTGACAGCGGTAGATATCGTATGGAGACCTTACAGAGGTCATCACCCACACAGAGGAGGCCGAGTACAGCCATTACACTAGATCCAAAGACACTTTCTCGGATAAAGCAGGACGGAGGCCGGATCGGGAGAGTACGAGAGGATACCCCTAGAGAGGGTACGCAGGCAGATGGGGCTGCGACAGGACGAGCCACCTCCCTTCCCTCAATACAGAGGGATGATGTAGAGGCCCCACTACCTGCACCACAGCCCTTGGATCCAGATTGGGTTGCAGAGAGGCCAGCAGATGATGGCGTAGATGATGTTGGGTGCACGGGAGCATACAGGGTTTGGTGGGCTAGTCGAGAGAGCGGGGTAAAGACACCCGCACATGTGCCTGGGACTGGCGGTGGTGACGTAGAGAGAGATCAGCTCTGTGGGTCAGTGCAGCTCTTACATGGGGCACTTGTGTGCACAGCAGCACGATAGGGGTCTTACAGGGGGCCCAGCTTAGCCCAGCTCACGCACACAGGGCAGCACCACCACCACCAAAGATAACAAGTACATGCAGTAAGTGCAGCACAGCAGTTGCACAGAAAGACAAAGCACAAACCTAAATCACATACACAAGATACCACCGAAGCTAAGTGCACCACAGGCACCACAAAGACAGCACAAGGGGGTACTGGCAGTAGGAGTCCGGGGACCAGCCCCAGTACCGACGGTGGCACGGGATAGATACATGGAGGCGAGAGCAGAGGCCTGTTACATCAGGATGTTCTTGATAGTACCGGAGCTGAGTATCAGCCATATGCGGCACACCGAGCGGAGACCTCACGTAGTCAGAGATCGCAGGGAGGTGCAGCCACAGCCGGCGTGTCTGTTACAGGCAGGAGGCGAGAGAGGCACACAGGACCAAAGCAGGGAGAGGTGCCGAGGCGGTGGGGAGAGCTGAGGGATCCCCACATAGTTTTTGTATAGGGACATGGGCACCGGTCTGCGAACCGGTTGTGTTGATAGAGGCCTGCGTGCCGTCATTTATTCATGTATGGATTCATTTATTCATTATATACCGGCCTGCGAGTCGAGTACGGGTTGTATATTTGATACCGGCCTACGAGCCGAGTATATTTTTGATATGAGGGACCGGCCTGAGCCGAGTCAAGATTTTGGATAGTTATTGCGGCCTGCGTGCCGGCTTAGTTGTATGATGAGATCACAGAGGCCCCGATGCAGGGCACATTGTATATTTGAAAATTTGTATATATATATAGAGATGATGTTTTGATCCACATGCAGTGTTCAAAAATGTGTTTAAGTATTTTGTCGATGGTTTGTGATATAGAATGTAGGATGAGTTTAGTTGACATGTTGATATATGGATGATGTTGATGTTTTTGTTTTTGCACGTATATATGGATGACATGTTATATGATGAAATGTTGCATGTTGTGGGCTGGTTTTGTGACATTGTTATATATGTATCTGATGAGTTGGATCCAAATGATGAGTTTTTGGTTTTGTGTAGATGTGACTTAGTTGATGGTTTGTTTGTTTTTGTAAAATAGATGATGTTATGGACATTGTAATGATATGTGTGGTGGATGGAGAAATATGGATAATGGTGTTGTTATGCAGGAAAAAGGGCGGGCGCGACAAAAAATTAGGTAGAAAATGAAGAAAAAGAACCATGTTGTAAAAAGATAGGTCTATAACCGATATCGGTTAGATAACCGACGTCGGTAGATAGTAGACCGATATCGGTTACATAACCGATACCGGTTATTTAGGTATGAGCTTTTCTAAAAATAAAAAAGCTAGGGTGGCAACTTAAGTTCTAATTTTTAGAGCCATGCAAGAGTTAAATACGCGAACGCGACGCTTTTTGATGACTGAGACAGGTATTTGCATGAGAGATTTGAGTGATTAGGAGTAAAGAGACAGGGAAAGTGATTGTGATCTGAGATTCAGAAGACAGAAAGGCAGGTTTGAAAAAGGTGGTGATAATGGCAGGACGAGGAGAAACATCCAGCAGGCAGGGACAAGAGGGAAGACAAGGGCCACCTCAAGCTACTGCAACCCAAGAGGTAACGTTTTGGTTGTGATTTGATTTTTGCATGTGTTATGAATAAGAGATTAAGTGGGTAGATATGAAAAAGAAAACATGATAGCAAGGGTTATAAGTGTTACGGGGTAGGTAATCAGGGGTTTCAGGTATGTTTGTAGGTATAGAAAGGAATAAACGCGCAATTTATTGTCGTAGGTGGTTGTTTAGGCAAGGTGTATGAAAGTAACAGGGACCGATATCGGTTAGGGATAACCGGTATCGGTTACTCAACCGCACCGGCAAGTTGTAGAAACGATACCACTGGCCGCTATAGGAATTTCCAGAATTTGAGAAAAAAACCGGGGATTGGAGGAATTGAATGGTTTTTTTGTTATTTGGATGTATGCAGGCAGAGGCAGGGTTGAGGATGAATGATAGTGTACCAGCGCTGTTGTCACGAATCCGAGCGGATGTAACGCCAGCTGAATGGACATTGATAAATCGTTTGGGGTTAAGTGGAATCCGCTATTATTCACGAATCGCACGTAACCATGCTATGTTACAGGCGTTGATTGAGAGATGGAATCCTGAGACAAATACCTTCTATCTGCCAACAGGGGAAATGACAGTAACATTGGAAGATGTGTTCCGTATTTTGAGACTCCCAATTACAGGAAAACCAGTATATCAGGCATTACCTAGCGCGGCACGGGGAGCGATAATAAGCAGTATTTGGTCCATACGCACGAGATTTAACACAACGAGGTTTGTCATTTACGTATGGGATAATGTATGCAGCACATCCTGAGGAGACAAGGTTAGCAGTAATATTAATGATAGCGGTAGGGTATTATGCATTACCGAGGGCAGAAGGGGGAAGATTTCCAAAGGCATTGATGTGTGTTATTTGGGAGATGATAGAAAGGAACGTGACGTTTGCATGGGCACCTGCATATTTGGCGGAGCTATACAGGGGTTTATGGGCTTGTAGGTGAAATCACAGAACGACACTGGATTGTTCATACTTATTACACTGTTGGGCCTATGAGCACATTGTTTGTGTGCGACCAATAGGCCGACCCATCCAGTTAGGAGAGACCGGAGTACAGAGGTTGGGATTCAGACGATGGGTCCAAACAAAACAAGAGGCAAGATCCCAGGCTGTGACGGGTGACATTGAGTATTATAGGCAGGTATGGGAGAGGGGATTATCATGGATATCTCATTTGGCAAGGCCTTACGGGAACTATATGGTAACAGAGAATATAGCTGAGGAGTTGAGGGGTGTAGAGCGATTGAGGTGGATCGCAGGGCACAGCCAGTGAGTATGAGAGGATTCCTCTAGATCTCGTGCGGCGATAATTTGGATTTGTGCAGACATATGACAGCTTATAGACCATATATGAGGATCGATGCAGAGGCAGTATTCTCACCTCCCCAGCCAACACCTCCGTAAGGGCCTCAAGAGTAGCAGCACCCGATCGCAGGGTAATGGATGCAGGAACGACAGAGGCCTATAGATTATGGTGGGTAGCAGAACCTCGAGGTGTACGTGATCGTCCCGACATAGCGGTGATTACCAGCAGAGAGAGATCATCTGCAGCGTTTGGTTCAAAGAACTCCAAACGCAGTGAATGAGACAAGAGGATTGTTAGTGGTCATGAGTCACGGGCGGAGAGACTAGAGGCGGAGTCCTCCATGCGAGAGGGCGTATTCATATGTTACAAGAGAGTTGGCAGATCAGTGGGTGGTACCAATAGCCGTGGTACCATTGAGGACAGAGAGGCCTGGCGAGAGGGGTCGACGATCACGATCATCGCCTAGTTCGGGATGAGGCGTGAGGGTCTAAATAAATGTTAGCAAGGTATAAGAATAAATAAGAGTACCGACCTACGTGTCGATGATAGAGAAGATGTATTTGTTTAACATCTAAATAAAATGAGATATGTATGTTGATTTGAGTTATAATAATAAGAATGTTTTCGTTTTGACTTTCGGTGTTTTGAAAAAGGATAAAGAGGAATGTGATTAAATAGAAATACACAAAAATATTTATATTTACCACACATGATAGGTTATGGTAGGGGATGGTCGAGCTAACCTTGGGAGACCCCATGTCTCCGAAGTGCTGCCTACATAGCCCATTGCACAAAGCAAGGAGGGGCCTCAGACCGATGTAGTTCTCCCTTAGGATCAGGGAGAGGCGAATTCAGGAAATTTGGTACGGTTTAGGCAATTGGTTGGTTGGTAAGAATATTGATATTAATATTGGTAAGGTAAGGTTGTTGGTGTCGGTAATGAATTGGTGATGTGTAAAAGGTATAAGGGAAGCGAAAGTTAGCCTACCCAAGTGGTAGGGAACCATGTCCTGATTAAGATCAACACACAATCCTAGATGCGAGGCAAAGTGAAAGAGTGCTCCGTAGGTGAAAAGAGCTAAACAAACCACCAAACGTAGAACGAGCTTGAAGCCCTAGTACCTGTGTGCATAGACGAGAAGTCCATAGGTGAAAAGAGTTGTATGATCACAATATATCGGGTGTACATTACGTCCCTTGAGTTGAAACAAATGGTGAGGTGAGGTGGATGATATAGCTGAGGTACAGAGAATTTATTACAAAGTGAGTGTTCTGACGAAAGAGAACCTACCCTAAATAGACAAGTCCATGACCCAAAAAGTTCTTTTGAATGAGGCCTTTATTTTACTGAATATAGACTGATCGATGCGGGAAGTCTACAAGGGATATTGATTGTGCTATTCTTGAGGTCTTCACGAAGCTGATCAATGCGAGAAGCTTCTGATAAAGGCTGACTGTGTATAGCTGTCCTTCGAGGGAGCAGTCTATTTATAGTAGCAGATATGATTTTAGTGCATAGCTGTCCTTCGGGGGAGCAGTCTATATATAATAAGCAAAGAATAGTTTGGCATATAGCTATCCTTCGAGGGAGCAGTCTATATTTAATTTAGATGACTAGATGTTCTTTTGGCGTGAAGCATCTAGTTTGGTAGGAAGTTTGACTCAAGAAAATCCCATAAGAATACGGCTTATTTTAATACTTTGAAGTCATGGACTAGACTAAAAAGGGGAAGGCATCGTTTAGGTGAGGTGAGAATCAAACTATGTGAGCTTGATTTTTATTATGAGGTGTAGGAAACGAAGTGCATGTGGTGGTATGTGAGCTCAAGGGACGAGCAGCAGGTAGATAAGAAGTGATATAACACTAAATTCAATAGTAGAATGGTCGAAGATGCAAGGCATTAAGGGGTTCAGGCTCAGGTTTACCATTAAGCAAAGCTAAACGATAAGTGCCTGATCCATAGGTGTGAGTGATTATATAAGGCCCAATCCAATTGGGAGCAAATTTTCCACGTTTGCTCTTTTCTAGTTTGGTGACATGTTGATTCTCTTTGAGGACAAGATCACCAACCTTAAAGGTACGCTCATGAAGTCGCTTATCATAAGCACGTTTGATGCGTTTTTGATAGATTTG
Organism: Taxus wallichiana var. yunnanensis; assembly: GCA_018340775.1. Lineage (NCBI taxonomy): Eukaryota > Viridiplantae > Streptophyta > Pinopsida > Cupressales > Taxaceae > Taxus > Taxus wallichiana. The sequence continues at coordinate 696,786,174 of CM031239.1, forward strand.
AAGGTGATCAAGAGTCGTAAGACGACGCTCACAAGGAGCTCAATTGGGCTAACCGCTCTTGGCGGAAATCATCGTTGGTGAGAATATCCTCAAGAGATATTCTAAGGGAGGGTATTTGTATTTCGAGAGGCAAAACAGCCTCTGCACCATATACCAAAGAAAAGGTGTGGCATTAGTAGAGGTACGAATGCTAGTACGATAAGCCCAAAGGGCAAAGGGAATGTGATCGTGCCAATTTCTTCCGGATTCATTGACAACTTTCATGAGGATTTTGGTTAGGTTTTATTAGAAGATTCACCACCACCATTGGCCTACATGGATAGAAGGCGATGAGAAACTAAGTTTGATACCAAAGTTGTCACAAAGGTCTTATAACAACTTGTTTTTAAAAGATTTACCATTATCTGTTATTCAGGCGATGAGGAACACCAAAACGACAGATAATGTGGTGGTTAATGAACTCTACAATTTTTTCTTTTTTAGTTGAAATGAGTGGAATAGCCTCCACCCATTTTGTGTAATATTCGGTTGCTGTGATAATCCATCGGTGACGTTGTGAAGAGGACGGGTGAATCTCACCAATAAGGTCTAAACCCCATTGTGAGAAGGGCCAAAGATCTCGAGCGACCTGGAGCGGGTGGCTAGGAGTATGTTGAAGGTTGGCATGTTGTTGACACATAACACAACGCTTAACATATTCGTAGCAGTCGTTATTGAGAGTAGGCCAATAATAACCAAGGCGAAGGATTCGTTTGGCCACGGCAAGGCCACTAAAATGTCCACCACAAATACCGTCATGGACTTGTTGGATGGTATGGGTGATCTCCGCACCGGTGAGACATCGAAGGAGGATGCCATCAAAGCCATGTTTATAAAGGAGTCCCCCCATAACTACATAACGAGAAACGTGTTTAAGAAAAGCACGTTTACCAGTACTAGTAAGGTCAGAAGGGAGAACAGAGGTTGTAAGGTAGTCATGGAATTGGTGATACCAAGTATCCTGCGAGTTAGCAGACACAGTATTTATCGTACAAACAACCGGGGCTGAATAAGATGGGGCAAAGAGTTGTTGGACCAAGACGAAAATGTCAGAGTCAGTTGATGAGGCTGGAATTTGCGAGGCTAAGCAAGCCATAGTATCCGCAAATTTGTTAGTGGAGCGTGGAATGGTTTGGATAGAATAGTGAGTAAATAAGGCTAGAAGCGAATCCACGTAGTGTTTGTATTTTTGAAGTTCCTCATTTTTGCATTGGTAGATGCCCATAACTTGATTGACTACCAATTGAGAGTCGCCAAAAATATTGATAGATTTGATACCTAAGTGCAGCGCAACCTGGAGACCCAGAACAAGGGCCTCGTATTCCGCTGTATTATTAGTGCAAGGGAAATCGAGTCGGAATGAAAGAGGCATAGGCTCAGCGTCAAGAGGAATAAGAACAACGCCGGCTCCTCCACCACGTTGGCATTTGGATCCATCGAAGAAGAGAGTCATTGGATACGACTCCTCCTTGAGTGAAAGAGTGGCGATGAGTTCGTCGGGGAATGTAAAATTGGTAAATTGTTCCCCAGGTAAAGGGGCTTCCGCAAGTTGGTCTGCGATGGTTTGTCCTTTGATTGATTTCTGGTGGACGAACTCAAGGTCGAGGTCGGCGAGGAGCATGAGCCATCGGGCGATGCGTTGGTTTAGATGAGGTTTGGCATACATGTAATGGATGGGGTCCGTGTTGGTGATGACGAAAGTTTTGTGATTCAGAAGGTAGTGTCGGAGCTTGGTAGCCACGAATGATAGGGCTAGGCACAAATTTTCTACATGTGTATACCTAGTCTCATAATCCACCAAAGTATGACTTATATAATAAACGACTTGTTCTCGATTTTCAGAGTCACGATGTGCAAAGCATGGCCCCTACTAAGCGTGGTCAGTGGCGGAAAGGTAAAGGTAGAAAGGGCGGTTGTCTTGAGGTGGGATAAGCACGGGTGGCTGCAAGAGATAAGTTTTAAGAGCCTCAAAGGCTTGGTGGCACTCTTGGCTCCATTGAAAATCAATGTCCTTTTTAAGGAGGTGATGGAAAGGTTGACATCGATCCGAGAGTTGGGAGATGAAACATCGGATAGATTGTAACTTACCTTGTAAGCTACGCAATTGTTTGAGATTAGTAGGTGGGGGCATTTCTATGATAGCTTTGACTTTAGATGGATCAACCTCAATGCCATGCAAAGAGATGATAAAACCAAGAAGTTTTCCTAAAGGACACCAAAGACACATTTCTTTGGTCAAGACGGATAGAATATTGTAGTAAAGCATCAAAAATAATGGTTAAAACATCGAGATGTTCATCGCGATGTTTAGACTTGCCAAGAAGATCGTCGACGTAATCTTCAAGGATAGTGTGCATAATGTCATGAAAAATGTAGGTCATAGCCCGTTGATAGGTGGCACCAGCATTCTTAAGGCCGAATGGCATTACACGGTAACAGAAGGTTCCCCAAGGAGTTATGAAGGTAGTTTTGTGTTGATCGGCAGGGGCAACCAAAATTTGGTTGTATCCTGAAAAACCATCCATGAGAGAAAGCATTTCATGACCCGCAGTGAGATCAACAAGTTGGTCAATGCTAGGTAGGGGGAAGTCATCCTTAGGGCAAGCGAGGTTAAGATCCGAAATCCGTGCATATCCGAAGTCCCCCCGTCGCTTTAGTGACAGGTACGATGTTAGAAATCCATTGAGGATAGTCAATAGGCAGAATGAAGGAAACATAAAGGAGTCGTTGGAGCTCCTCTTTGACCAAGAGGGCAATGCGTGGATGCATTTTTCTCAGTTTTTGTTTGACTGGTTTGGAATCGGGGTTTAGAGTGATGTTATGGACGGCAATGGTAGGATCAATTCCTGGCATGTCAGCGTAGGACCAAGCGAAAGCTTGGTTGCGAGCACGGAGGAAAGTAGTAAAGGCGACTTGTTCTGATGCGTTAAGGGATTGTCCGATCTTCACAATGTGAGGATCCTCCTCCGTGTGGATGTTGATTTCTATAGTAGATTCATTCAGCATGGTTTGGGTTTCGATGGTAAGGCTCGTTGAATATAAGAATCATCCGCGCCAAGGTAAGTGAGGATGGAGTCGTCATCCTGACACTCAACAACATTAATCAAAGGTGAATCCTCTTCGATCATGTCTGGATATAGAAGGGGAAGAGAAGATGGGTCCTCATTATCACGTTGATAAGTGAGAGGACCTATGAAGATAGCATTTATGAAAAAAAAAAGTTAGGAGGGATAGATTCAGGGTCTATAGATTCTGTGGGTGATGATGGCAAAGTGGGTGATGATGGTTTGGTAGGGGTGACGTCGTCTTCTTCCAGAATACAACTGACACGAGGTGTCTCCTGTGTAGGTGTTTCAGGAAAACCGAGACCACTGCGATCATTATGTTTGCGTGTGGTGATGGGGATGAGCGTATGTCGGCCTTGTTCATAAAGACCAAAACCAAAGCCCTTCAAAGACAAATGAGTCAAGAAGGTGAGGGTGAAAGTGACGATTTGTCAGTGTATTGAAAATCGGATTGAAAGGAACCACACCAAGAGGAGGTTCAAGGGTAATGGAGGATGCGTCAACACCCCCATACGTTAGGTTGGTGTGGCAATGGGGTGGTCCGTAAGAGATTACCTCCCCCACGCGACGGTCGTAGGTGGGATGTGCATGTAATTGTCCGTACTCCTATGGGGTATGGAAAGAACTAACGTTATATAGGCGATACTCCTCAAAGTGAAAGGCTGAAAAACATCTACTAAGGGGTCCCGAGGTTGGGATGTTAGCTACGGAAGGGAAGTGGTTTTGCGACGGTGGTTTCATCACCAAGGCGTAGGCTGGTTGAGGTGGATGGTTGAGGTACATTTGAAGAGGATGGTTGGGTTGAATGTATGGGTGTCTTGATTGGTATAAGCACATCGTTAGGGCGGTATAACATATTGCAGGTTTTAAAGGGGGGAGGATCAGCTTTTACGGTGTAGGACTTCCCCTCGTACTCAAATTTTATGCATCTATGTAATGTTGAGGGAACGCATCCCATGGCCCGGATCCAAGGACGACCCAGCAATATATTATATTGGAACTCTCCCTCAAGGACATAGAAGAGTTCGGGTAAAGTACGTGGTCCTACCCGAATGTTGAGGATCACGGTGCCTAAGGTAGAGGTAATAGCATCATTGAATGACCGCAACATGATGGGGTTGGCACACATGTAGCTAGAAGGGATATTCATTTGTTGAAAAGCTTTTGAAGAGATGATGTTTAGGCTAGCACCCCCGTCAATCATAACACGACGTACACGAATGTCCTGACGTAAGTCGAGATGAACAGGGCAGGTCAGGATCTTTCGTACCAAAAATGACAATTTCATCTTGAGAAACCGAATGCAGCAGCAGCTTTTTGGTACGAGTAGAGACGAAGTGGTTGAGGTGGTGGGTTGTTTGGTGAGAGAGGCAACGTGATTGGGTGTTAGAATGGAGGCAATGGGCAGGGTTTCATTAGGTAAGACCTCGATCCCCTGAAGAATTTCAACGAGAGCTTGTCGATGAGATTCAGAAGTCTGAATGAGATCATATAGTGTCATTTTGATGGGTGATTGGTGAAGTTGTTTGATCATGGCTCGATGGGCAACTCCATTAGAGATGGGGTAAGTGGGTCCATGAATAACCACTTTGGGTGGTGGTGCAATCGGGATGCTAGACGGAGAAAGAGAGGACGCAGGTGTGCTTACTTTCGCTTTCTCATTGTTTTTCTACGCTCGAGTAGCAACACTAATCATATTAATCTCGTAGACCGGAGATGAAGAAGATGATTGGGATAAATCATGGTCTTCAAGAGGTGGGGTTGTAATAATGACAGATCTTGGTGAGGCGGGGACAGATGGTATAGGAGAGGGAATGGAAACTAAAGGTCTCTCCCTTCGTAAGTTGTCTTTCTTAACCTTTCTATCTGGGAGAGGTGACTGACGAAGGATGGTTTTTAAAGCTTTGCATCCCTCCACATCATGTCCTGGTGTGCGGTGATAAGCGCAGATCTTAGACTCATCATAACCTATAGGTCGAGGTTTAGACGGGTCATAAGGTCTAAGTGGGGGTAGGGAAATGGTCGCATTATCTACTAACATAGCAAGGATTTTGGCGTAAGATCCTTTGAGTGGGTCAAAATCAGAAGAGGATGAGGGTATTGATTGCGCGGGTTTTGGTAATGTTTGGGCGTGGTTAGTTGTATGGGTGGTGGTTTACCGAGGGTGTTGATATGTGTTTTTCACTAAACGTGGTTTCTTTGGCGCAGGAGCTACGTTCGGCTGGTTAGATGATGAGGCTACAGATGACATGGTAGCGGGAAACAACCACGGAGAAAGGGGAGTGACAGAAAATAAATCCTTTGATGATGGAGTTTTTTTAGGGTTGATGGGTGGACAGGATACGTGGGGTGATAATGTTGATATACCCTTTGATCCCTGTATGGGTGTAGAAGGCGTAGATTGTTTTGAAGAAAACGCAGGAGGTATGATATATTGGTGCAAGGTGGAAGGATGAGGTCCCAATATGGAAGGTAGGTATGACGATGATGGTTTTGATTATGATAGAGGCACGGGTTGAGTGTATCTCCCGAGTGGCGGGCGGCTTTATTTTTTAGACAAATCTAGTCGCTTAGCGGGTGTGTTAGACTGGGTATGGGTAAGGTCCCAAGCGTAGGGGAAGATTTGGCTAAGTTAATAGAAGTGGACGAGGCATTTGGTAGAGGTGAGGGGGGTGAAGGTGAGAACATGGGCATTTTAAGCTTCTGTAAACACTTTGGGTATATGGTGGAGGTCTCGTGGATCGGTCATTTGCATTTGAGTAGAATATGGGTACTCAAACGCTCCCATAGGATTCGTCTATCTTCCGTGGAATGACAAGTCTCACGTGTGTGAATGTGAACTTTTGTACGGAAGAAAGGTGGGTTGTGATTCCGGTCCACTGTGGGTGTGATACAGGGGGTAAACGAGGCACTGTATCAATAGATGTCAAGAGGTCAACCGGTCGTTGAAAAGATTTAGGCGATGAAGAACTAATAGGTAAGAGGGCATGTTCGAGAGGATCCGTCATGGTTAAAGAATTTGGTGATGTCGGTGCAAGAGATTTCTCGTCTAAGGATGTCAAAAGGAGTGGCGTACCTTCCTCTTGTGCAACAAGAGTGGTAGAAGGGGAAGTCTGGGAAATAGATAGATTAGATAACATCCGTTCGCAGTCTTGTAGGGATGTGGTATAAGCAGACTCATCGATGGGAAGAGGAGTCTGGGAAGTTAACTCCCTTATGGGTAAAGGAATGATTTCGCTTTGGTTTGATGGTGGTAAAGGAGGTTCGGGCTCCTGTGTTAGTGAAGAGGCTTGATTCAAAATTTTCTCGATAGAGGCTTTGGGCTGGGTATCAAAGACTGCATGGATCTCATGAACACTCTCCTCGGCTAAGATATCCTAGTTTGTGTTACTATTGGAAGAGTGATTCGGGAATGGTTTGTTGAAGATTTTCAAATTTCGTTTGGCAGGGGCATTAGGATTATCGAGGGTTATATCCCCTGCGTCAACCATTTCCTGCACTATGTTTTTCAACATCTTGCAGTTCTCATGACTATGTCCCTTCACGTGGTGGAAGTTACAGAAGTCATTTTCTTTGTACCAGAAGGTATGGCGCGAGTGGAATCAAACCCGAATGAGGTTTAACAGAGGCAAGGTGATAGCTCCCGCTTTGAGCAATTTTTCCAAGATCACACCATAAGTTTCTCCCAAGGAGTGTAGTTGATGGGCTCGATTTGTACTTATAGGTGGTTTTTGTATTGGGGCATTAGACGGTGTTTGAGATTTAACCATCACCGCGTGGACAGCTCCTTTTGATTTAGAAGAAGTGGACGCGTGAGGAGTGGTGATTTGGTTTATTGGTAGAATCGGGAGTTCGAAATTGGGGTTTTTTTTACGCAACCGCAATTTCTCTTCTTCTAAGGCTCGAATTTCTAGTTTCGAGCCATGGTAAAGGCCTCATCAAATGTGGAAAGTTTGAATTTGAAGAGTAGGAGAAATGTGCTTAGCACATGCCCGCATAAATAGTTCGATAAGTTCACCGAGGCAAGGCATATGTAAGTTGGTTGATAAGGCACGCCATCGTCCAACGAAATCTGCGATAGATTCGTCTTCGAATTGTCGAATGGCATAAAGGTCGGTGATGGATACTTTCTTAGCAATGTTAATGGAGAAGTGATCCAAGAAAGATTGGGCTAGTTGGTTAAAAGAGAAGATTGAGGTGGGTTAAAGCACTTGTACCACTCAAGGCGGAGTCCCGATAAGGACATGGGAAAGGTGCGGAGTAACAAGGCATCATCATGGGCAATCAAATAACAAGCATGTCTAAATGATCGCAAGTGTTGTTGAGGATCCTCTTTACTATTAAAACGAGTAAATTTCGGCAACTCCCATTGAGGAGGATATGAATGAAGGGGGACAGAAGGGTGAATGGGCTCCCGACAAACTTGCTCGTATGTCAAGGCGCTACGACTTCCAAAATGTAAGCCTCCGTGTTTTGCATTTTGTCCATCATTTGTTTGATGAAATCGTGGTTGGATGAGATGATGGTGCGGTTGTGGCAAACGGAGGCAAATTGGGCCAAGGACCACCGCTAGATCCTGGTGGGGTTACGTGTTGATAAGGTGTGGAGGATGAATATGTTGAGGCAACCGAATAGGGATGTCCCATATAGGATGTTGAGGTCACTGGATACGTGTATGGGAATGAAAAGGTAGGCGGAACTTGAGAAGGAAAGCTCATGTGGATAGGTGGCAGAGAGCAAGTCATGAATGGAGTAGTCTGCAAGAGAGATGAGGTAGGGGGCAATGGGTGGTAATGATATGTGGGGTCCAAGATTAACCAAAGGAAAGCTAATCGAGCCGTATGAACCTCTAAAGCCGCCGGATTGGGAGATGGGGCTAAAGGTGCCGGAAGCAAGGCGGTGTTATCAAAGCGGAGTGGGGGCTAAATGAGCAGCTATACTAATAGGCATGCCAACAAAGAGCTGACCATCAAAGTGTGTACGGTCGGGGCATGAGACAAATAGTATCAGTACAATGGCCGCTAGGATTAGCATCCGTAAATTTGGCAAAGTCCTTGTCTCCTACAGAATTTGGGGATCTCACCGGTGTCTCGTAGGATTCCCCATGAAGGTGAAGGGGGTGATTCAGTAAAGAAACAGAGCAAGCATGTGAAACCATGGCGGCGGCTTGCTTTTCAAGTGATAACAACCATGGACAGTGTTCACAAAGTGAGGGTTTCAATCTATCCAGAAAGTAAACAAAGCCTTAGAATGGTGAAATTGGCAGGTTGCTGGTTTGTCAGAATTGGAAAAGACAAGAATCGATATCATCTGTAAGAACCGATGTCGTTACACTATAGCCGACGCGCCGGTCGATAACCGATGTCGTGTAAGAAGTCTGGGCTAACAAGATATAAAAGGCTGCTAATTTGATTTTTAACAACGTTTAGTATACTTGTCCAATTATTGATCACAGAAGATAGAGTATGAGAAAGAAAACAGAACTAAAAACAAGCAAGATGCACACATAAATCCAGAGATTAACCCTAGGGTTAATTTTAATTATCGTGGGCTTATGCCTTTAGACATAGAATGATGTCAGAATCCTAAACAAGAGACTTAGGGAAATGTCAAGTTGTTTTGGCTTATAAGGTTACCTCAATCAAGTGAGGAATACCGCGGAAAAAAGGGGGATGTTTGAGCTGTTGTGTTAATTGTGAAGTGATTCGGTATGTGTTGTGCAGTGAATGTAAGATTAATTTCCTGTCAATACCGTGGATATCACCCCCACGTGTACGACCTGTTACTTAATCTATGTTCACTAGAATTGAAAACAACAAGCAGGAATGCAATGCACGTGTTTTAAACCCAAATCGAAAATTATGTTCGATGAAGCAAGAGAGATGACTTTCACTAATGCGAAACTAGGAAAGCAAGACAAATTCTTTACGAAATATATAACAAAAATTTTTAGAGAAGCAACAGCAAGTATGCTTCCTAAAATGAAAATAAGCAAGAGAAAGAAACCCAAAATGGGTCCCACCGGGCGTGCCAAAATGTTTCACTCGGAAATGTTTCGTTCCTTTTAGAAACAGATAAGGTTAGGGGCTAGGAGGAATACCTGTAGAATGTCGAGATGGTGTGTGCGTACCGTAGAGAAAGATCAAGCTGATTGCGAAGAACTCCTTTTTGTCTTGGAAGGACTACCTGCAAATAAGAACACAAGACCACAAGATTTTGATTAGACAATAAATGAGGAAACTGCCTTGGGCCCAGGAAATATAAAACTTCCTTTCGAAGGTGGTAGTTTCCGCTAATATGAATTAACACAAAAGACTGTAAAATATCAATTAAGTTGCTTCGTTGAACCGGGTAGGGAAAGGTGGTTTTCTGGTTTTGATCGGAGGAACCGATGCTGTGGTTATTGATAATCGATGCGATTCTAATCGATAACCGATACAGTGGGTAGGATTTATGGGGGGTGTTGTGTTGTTTGTAAGATGTATATAGGTGGTATTAGGAAATAAGGTGATGAGAGGTAGATGAATGATAGTTAGATGCAATGACATGTTGGGTAGTGGATTCAAGAATGGATTTAGGAGGACTGTGATTCAAAGAGCATAAGAAATGTTATAACAGAAGACATGCAAGATGTGACTTAATGGTTTTGACAAAGATGCAAGTTGATCTCCTTTTTGTAAACACTTCGGTTTCTTCACTCATCTCTGCTGGTCAAGTGAAGATCCTGGACTCGTTCTCGCTCCCCGATGCTCTTTGTTGATTCAAAATCATTCTACCGATCCAAAATGAAATTTCGATCCTTTGTTTTTGGTTTGGGAGGCCATTTACAGGGAACCGATGGCGGTTACGTAACCGATGATGGCGGTCGAGTAGGAACCGCATCGGTAAGGAAAAAGTAGGCTATTTTTAGTAAAATAGCCCACCTTCCCTGCTTTTCTCCCGAGAGATCAGTTGCGGGCTTGGTCAAGTGGCTAGAAGGTCGGTTTTGGGTGCGAGTAAGGAGGCATTAGTTATGGATGTGAGTGTAGACCAAGTTTTAGGTTTTAATTAGGTTAGTTTAGGATTAGGGCTAGGTCATGATGAGGTGGCAAAATGAGGTGGCAGGTAAGGTGATGTGGATTTATCAATTACAAGGTAATTAATAAATAATTGTGTAAGGTTTAGGTAATGAGGTTAGGTTGCGAAATGGGATGTGGGTCACAAGGGGTCGTAAGACACGAATTTGGTTTCTACACCCACCTCAAACTGCAAGGATTATTTTCTTGTTGTAGTTGTGGGAGATTCTATGTTGATATACCTTCAGGTGATTAAGAGCGCGAATGCATCTCATCCAGGAGCTCTAACTCAGCCAATCTTGCCACTCGATAATCTTCATCCTTATCCAAATAGTCCCAAAGAGAAATTCGTAGGGATGGGAGTTCAATCTCTAAAGGGATGATAGATTTTGTCCCGAATACTAGGGAATATGGTGTGGCACCTGTAGGAGTGCGAATTGATGTTCGGTAGGCCCAGAGGGCTAGGTGGATTTGTAGGTGCCAGTTTTGACTGGTTTTGCTAACCATCTTCTCCATTATCCTTACCAAAGTCTTGTTTGTTGCCTCAGCTTGTCCATTACCCTGAGGGTAATATGGCGTGGACCATTTCAATCTGATTTGGAACCGTTGGCAAAGACCTTTCACAGTTTTGTTCTTAAATGACTTCCCATTATCTATGACAATGGCTGCAGGGATACCATATTGGAAAATAATGTGATTCATGATGAATTTAGAAATCTGTGCTCCTATGACATAGGTTAAAGGGATAGCCTCCACCCATTTTGTAAAGTATTCTGTAGCTGTGATGATATGTGTATGACCATCAGATGAGGTAGGAGTAAGCTTCCCTATTAGATCAAGTCCCCACTTGGAGAATGGCCACGGGGTAGTGATTGGTTGCAATGGTTGCGATGGAGCATGGATGAAATTTCCATACTTTTGGCAAAGCACACATTTTCTAACATAATTACAACAATCAGTTTCCATGGTAGGCCAATAGTAACCTACTCTCAGCAATTTCTTAGCCAAAACCATTCCGTTTGTATGCGCTCCGCATACTCCTTCATGTACTTCTTTAATTGCCTATATTGACTCGTCACATCTAGACAACGTAACAGTTCCCATCGTAGCCATGATGATAAAGTGTACCTCTAAAAGGGTGTAATGGGATATCGGCGAATTAGGCTTTGCTTTTTTCAAAATGGGAGATATTGGGAGGGAAAGTCTGTCCTTAAGATAGGTGAAAATGGGTTCGTACCACGGGGAATAGGGACCAACAACCTCACAAGCCAGGTAAGATTTTGGTACGTCATACGTGGGCTAGTGTAGATTTTCTTCGAAAAATGGCATATCATTGTTCCCTGGCAGAATACGAAGCATAGATCCCACCATTACCATAGCATCCGCCGATATATTACGCACTCTTGGGATCTGCTCAAAGGTAATGCGCACAAAAGACTCCTTCAGAGTTTCCACCAACTTCTTGTAAGGTATGAGCTTGTCATCCTTAACTTTATACTCATCATTAACTTGTTTGATGATTAGCTGTGAATCACCTACAACCTTAACATGTTGAATATTCCACTTGATGGCTAGCTTCATCCCTGCAATGAGTGCTTCATATTCCACAATGTTGTTTGTGTAAGGGAAGGCCAGGCGGAAAGCTTGTGGTATAGGATCACCCGAAGGAGTAATAAGGACCACTCCTACACCTGAACCATGAAACGTAAAAGATCCATCAAAATGTATCTGCCATACGATAGATTCTTCAATGTAGAGCAAAGATGCATCTGGCAGATCCAGACTCAAAGGTTCTATGCTTTGCAAAGGTGCTTCCACTAGCTGGTCAGCAAGTACTTGTCCTTTAATTGATTTTTGATGGAAAAATTCTATATCAAACTCACTAAGTAGAATGATCCAATTAGCCATTCTACCTATGAGGGCGGGTTTGGACAACAAATACTTGAGTGGGTCGACCTTGGATATGAGCTTGGTCTTAGTATTTAGCAGGTAATGGTGAAGTTTCTGAAAGGTAAAAACAACGGCCAAGAAAGCCTTTTCAATCTGAGGATAATTACATTCATAGGTGATGAGGGTGTGACTCAGATAGTAAACTACTTTCTCTTTATGGCTAAGGTCATATTGGGTGAGCAGTGCACCAATAGCGTATTACGTGTAGCGGAAATATAGAGAAAAATTGGTTCTCCTAGAGTGGGAGGCATGAGGACAGGTGGATTAGCCAGGTACTATTTAAGTAAAGCAAAGGCTTGTTGTTGCTCAGTCCCTAGATGAAAGCGATGTCCTTCTTAAGAAAATGAGTGAATGAGTGACATTTATCTGCAAGCTGGGAGATAAAGTGGCAAATGGCTTGAATTTTCCCTTGCAAGCTACGCAGTTGCTTGATATTCTCAGGTGGAGGCATTTCTGTGATGGCAGACACTTTAGCAAGGTCTACCTCAATACCTCGTCTTGACACGATGAAGCCTAATAGTTTCCCAGATAGCACACCAAAGACACACTTCTTTGGATTTAGCCTGACTTTGTATTCACACAGGCGTTCAAAGATACGCCGCAAAATGATAGGATGATCCTCTCTTGTTTTGGACTTTCCCAGGATGTCGTCTACGTAGTCTTCCATGATGTCATGAATCATATCGTGAAATATTACTATCATGGCCCGCTGATAAGTTGCTCCCACATTCTTAAGGCCAAATGGCATCACCTGATAACAGAAGGTGCCCCAAGGAGTTGTGAAAGTTGTTTTGTGTTGGTCTTCCTCAGTGATCTTAATTTGATTATAACCGAAAAGCCATCCATAAGTGATAGCATTTCGTACCCTGCGGTCGAGTCAACAATCATGTCAATGTTGGGCAACGGAAAGTCATCTTTAGGGCAAGCTTTATTGATGTCCCTAAAATCTGTGCAAATTCGGATACCAATAGGTTTCTTCTAGATAGGAACAATGTTTGATATCCATTCAGAATAATCAATTGGCCTGATGAATCCTGCTGCAAGAAACCTTTCCAATTCTTCTTTAACTAACAAGGCCACTCTTGGGTGCATCTTTCAAAGCTTTTTTTGATAGGCTTAGCATCTGCATGCACAACTAGGTTATGCACGACCAAAGTTGGATCTAAGGGCATGTCTTTGTAAGACCATGCGAACACATCAATAAACTCTCGCAGTAGCATAGTGAACATCTTTTGTTCTCTGGCTGAGAGTGATGCTCCCAATTTTACTATCTTGGGATCTTCTTCGGTACCAATATTGACATCAATGGTTTCTTCAACTAACAATTTTGATAAATCCTCCATACGTGTAGGATCGGGAGGTAGGTTGAGATCTTCATCCAAGGATGTCTCTATGAGATTTTCATCCTTGGCGTGGTCACTTTGTTTGTCCTTTGATTTTCTTATTTGTTTGTCACCCAATGCCTCAGGTTTTCACCGTGTGAGGCTTTTTTTAGAACTCTTTGCCCTCGCTTTTCTTTAAATTTTGCTGACCATGAAGTTCAGCCTCCGCCGAAGTAGGCGCGCAGTGTCTAAGTCGATAAAGAAACCCTTCTTGTGATCTCTAATGGGAATTGTATCCCTTATGCCCATGAACTCGCAATAGCCTCATCATTCTCGAATAAATCTAGTGGCACGTGACGTTGTTGGTCCCATTCAACAAAGGGAGGGGTATACAAGGTCAAGGGTTGGTTGGTTTAGTGGGGGTGATGGTTAGGACAACGTTATTCATGAAAAGGTTCGTGGAGGCCAGATCCTCATATTGGCTATAACAGAATCCGATCGTTGTCTAGATAATTAGAGCTATCCTCATGCTCTCGAACAAGTCACATCTTGATTGATTGGGGTGTGCTCCATAAGGGAAAATCCCAATGCCATATCTTTCTATTTTGAAATGTGGAAGAGGGACTGGTTCTCTTTGTCCTTGTTCATTCCTCCCACATCCTAGGCCTTTGTAGCCCATGGAGTACATCATTCTGCTAGATTTTTCATATTTTGGGGTTTGATAACAAGATGGTTGAGTGTCCTTAGGGACCCAAGTAGTAGGTGGATCAAGTAATTTTTCCTCAGCTAATAAGCCTCCAGGTAGGAACGACCCAATAGTGTGTTCCTCTCTAGGTCTCCTGAAGCGGTAGTTGGGTCGACCTCTAGTCTTGGGTGACAAGGAGAGGTCAGAAACCAAGAGTGCTTGTTGTACATTATACTCCCCACAACCATATTCCAGAATTTTCATCTCCCATGAATTAAATGGAGATGTTGAAGTAGATGCCCCATGAGTGCAAGAACTAAGAGAATTTGAATCTACTCGAGATTCCATGGCCTCAGAATGAAGAGGGACAACTAATGTGGAGGGACATGCATATGTACCCTTTCATGCAAAGCTATTAAGATCTCTACAATGAGAAAAGGGCTCGAGTCTCCCTGGTATTATTCTTGTATGTCCCTCATACTTTAGCTTGATGCATTGATGAAATGTTGATGGCACTGCTTACATGGCATGGATCCATGGTCGGCCTAGAAGCATATTATATGGAATTTCCAATTCTAAGACGTGAAACTTTGTCTGATGGCAAGTGGGGCCCACCTCCATTGGCAGCGTAATGGTGCCTGCTGACTCTCTTTCCGCGTTGTCGTATGCGGTGATAGTGATGATATGGGACTCAAGATCTTCTTCCGTATGTCCCAATTGTTTGACTAATTTAAGCATGCAGATGTTCAATCTAGATCCATTATCCACAAGCACCCGTTTGATTTTCTTGTGGGTGACAACTACCTCAATGTATAAGGGAAGATTATGTGTAGGATTCTTGGTAGGGACCTCCCTATGGTTGAAAGTGAGATGCTCACTTGGTGCAATATTTGCCACCGCGGTTTGAAGGTACACCGGATCGACTTCTAAAGGCACTCCCGACCCCCGAAGAGTTTGATACAGGATGTCCTTATGTACATTGGAAATCTTGAGAAGGTCTAAGATCGAAATCTTAGCAGTGTCTTCTCAAGTTGTTCTAAAAGGTTATACTTACTAGTTTATGGGGTCGATGGAGAGGGTCGGAATTACGAGGCGGGCGTGCCTTGTTACCGCAAAGCATGATCCTTTCCCTTAATCCGGATGGTGTTGACACGGTGATCGGGGAGCGAATACATCCGATAAGTGAATCGTAATGATTTTATCTCTCTTGGTATACAAGTAATTCGTGGCTTTATAGGTTTGGGATGACTCTCCCCGATCCGGTTTTGCCTTTTCTGACTTATCATGCTTGGGGAATGGTTCCTTATAAATCCCCATTTTCTCGTTAGGTGTTTGCATGTGGCTAGGGTTATCCACCTCTATCTCCCGTTGTCAATGAGGTCTTGAATATAGTGGTGAAGTCGCAAACATTTATCTATTTTATGACCTTTAACGCGATGCATTTCACAGTATTCATGCTCCTTATACCATGAAGGTTTAGGAGCATTTTCATCAAATGGTTGCGTTGTAGGATAGGTCATCATGTGGGCCACATCCAACTATTTTAGTATGACGGACAATGGCTCATTGAGGGAGGTGAATGTTTGTCGCTTTGGTGGTAGTTGAATTGGGCCCTTGGTCAGTTTAAAAGGTTGACTGGTTTGGACTGTTTGAACACGTTTGGAATCAGTGATTCCGTCTCCCACCATGTTTTTGTTTTTGTTAAAGATCTTTGGCTTTTCAGCGGGTTTGACACTTTGGTTGTCTTTAGATTGGGTTTTGAGGGTGCATTTTGGCAATGAGAGCCTTTTCTATTTGAATCCCTTTCTCGATAACCTCTCCTCAAAGGTGCGGACACAATGCATTTGGAGGTGGAAAGCTATATCCAGGTTGAGATTAGGGATGAAAATACCGACCACCGCTTTTAGGAAAAGCGCAAGGAAGCGAATAGCTATCCCTCTCCATCGTTGGAGGAAGCTAGCGAAGGTCTCATTTGGGCGTTGTTTTGTGCCACACAAGTCTGCCATGGTGATGTCACTCTCTATGTTATACGAGAAATGACACACAAATCTTTCCACCAATTCTGGCCAAGTGAAAATTGATCCTCGTGGTAAGCGCGTAAACCATTCCAATGCTTGACCTCCGAGACTCTTAGGAAAAAGTCTGATAAGGTAATTATCACTATAAGACACCTCTTGACATGCCATGTAGAAATCTTTAACATGATCCCTTGGGTCTCCCTTTCCTTTGTATTTTCAAACTTTGGCATATCAAATTTCTTTGGAAAGGGTTGAAGGGTCATTGTCTTGTCAAAAGGATAGGGGCATAGTTCTTCGTATTGGTATTTCCTAATACTCCCTATATTGCTTTCTTGTATGCCAAGCAAGTGTGCTTTCATAGATTGCACTTCTTGTGCAAGCAATTGTTCTTTAGTGGGAGAAGCGGGGATGTGTACATGATGATACCCTGTGTCTTCTTCTCCTTGGTTTTCTCGATGGAGTTTGTGGATCCTAAACTTAGGCTTTGACTTTTGAACATTCTTGTTTGTGTCTTTCTGTACTTGGAAAGTAAGCAAAGCTAGTTGTCGGCTTAGGTTACTGAGTTGTTGTTGGATTGTGACTTGGTTTGTGTCTTCTTCTTCTAAAGGTTCTTCCTCTTCGTAGAGGTTCTTCCCTGTCTCATGTTCTATCTTGTTTCTTCGTGGCACTTTGATGAGGGGTATTCTATGCCCTACCACTTTATCATTTTCTGCGTAAGAAGTGGAAGCATGCCCACCTATTAAAATATCTTCCATATTGATAAGGGGGCGTTCTTCCTTAGTAGTGTCATTTGTAGGTAATATTGGTTCATTCTCGGTGGGCAATTTGGCCCCTAATTCCATGACCCGTGCCAAAACTCTATCTTTATTTCTAAGGAGAAACTCATCTAGTAGAGTGGGGTCAAAATCAAAGTCTACGTGTGGTGATTCTAATTCATTTCCACTATGGTCGACCATTTCTTCTATTTCCTTTTCTGCAGAAAATAGTGGTCCTAGATCATGTCCGATAAATGGGTTTGACCCTTGTCTGTTAGAGGTTTCCCAAGCTTGCGCCTGTTGTTCCTCATATGTTTGTTTCTTTAAACCTAGACGCGTCTTGGGAGCCATGTTTTCGTGATAAGTTTCACTAAGGTAAGTTGTAGATTTGTTCAAAATTCAATGACTACCCCCAAGTAAAACACAAGATGTACGTGTTAAGAGTAAATTAACCGTGTGAGAATACCAATGTGATAGAGTGATAAAGTCAGCAATGAAACAATCGTTTGGTATCAAAACTTAATCAAATGAAGTACCTCCTAGACTACGTTTTAAAGTAATTTGTGATGACGCCAAGATGATTAACAAGATGTCTCCACTTATGCCAAGTTCAAAGGAATGAACAAGACGTAAGTAAATACATGAAGTTAAATGTGATCTCCCAATCAAGATATACGATGAGCAAGCTCAAGTCTGATTAAGACCTATATCTCAAAAAGTGCCAATTACGATTTGTGAATGACACAACAATATCACCAAGATATGTTAACCCACTTTGCAAGAAAGTGAAGTATTGATATCGAGGTGTTATTGATATAACATGCACAAATGGTAGTGCCTAACACCTTTTGAAATCGAGGTAATAATAAAACCGAACAAAAAAATACTCAAAGTATAGCTAGGAATAGTTAAGAATGTGTGCAAGCGTAATCGTACAATATAGGTATTTATGTCGAGTTTACAAGAAACAAGACGTAAATATCGAAATTGTAATGATACGAGACAAACAAGCTAACTCCTCTATGGAAGTCCGCAGTGATGAACCATGCCTAACTATAATGACGATCTTGACGTGGGTATCAAGATCACAATGGCTACCAAATGATGTGAAAATGCCTCCACTCACTTTAGACGTTTAACTAACCCAGCCGCAAACATGGATGGGCGTAAACGGACATAAAAGTGAGAGAAACAGTCGAATGGAAACACAAAGGTAATCACACCTCTTTTGATCAACAAAGTGTCAAAAGAATATGAAGGAAATAAATCAAGAAAAAATGACAAAAAATGCTAGTCTCACTTCGGCAGAGTTTCGCCTCGCCCTAAGGCAAGTAAAAACTAGGTGAAAGTAATACGTCACACGTTTCTCAAAAAGAAGGTTCACAACTCAACACTATTTTAAAGTGGTCAAAGTGGGCTCCTGGCCAAAGTATATTCTCCTAGGTGGTTCTCTCGCCCTAGGTGTTACAAAGTTGCCATGAGCGAGCGCGATTTACCCAAAAAGTCACACTGACTAGTTTGGGAGTATCTCGGCTTTACTTTACCCCCTTCAAGAACAGTAGGCAACTAGTGCGTCTATGTGTACTATCACTGGGGTCACCACAATGGACAACTTGTAACGCTATCTCACAAAGGAAACACTAGTCAAGTAGGTAGTGCGGAGCACTTCCCATTTCGTCCACAAGGTTCCCTCTTGCGTGGACTACTTTGGGGTTCCTGGAACCACCCCCATTGTTGTAGCTTAAGGCATTATGCCAAAGGGGTTATGTTCCAGTTGAGCGGAGAGGGACGTACCCTTTTCCAAAACCTACAATACAGTGTTTTGAATATGTTGTTCTTTTTATCTTGTTTAATTAGGTGTGGTTTTCTTGAACACCTTTTGGCAACTTGTATAACAATTGTATTAGTAGTTTTTTATTTTGTTTTGATTCCTCCTTTCTTTGACAAGTGTTTTTAGGTCCTGCACTTAAGCATTA
The DNA here is from genome assembly GCA_018340775.1 of Taxus wallichiana var. yunnanensis. Taxonomy (NCBI): domain Eukaryota; kingdom Viridiplantae; phylum Streptophyta; class Pinopsida; order Cupressales; family Taxaceae; genus Taxus; species Taxus wallichiana. The sequence continues at coordinate 696,805,039 of CM031239.1, forward strand.
GTAGTTCTCCAAGAAAATCATATTATTTAAAAGAGGATTAAGAGTTGCTTTTGATTCTCAAGATCATCCAAGGATGCAAGAGAAGAGCATACACAACAAATAATCCAACTAAAAAGTAAAGAAAATATTTTCAATCAATGAACCATACAAAATTCTTGATAAATGTTCATTCCTTTAAACCAAAAGTGAAAGATGAAGTTTCCAATTTACCAAATGTTATAAAATGAAGACTAAAGTTGCTTTTGATTCTCAAGATCACCCTAAGGTGTAAGAGAAGAGCATACACAAACTTTATCCCAACTATATAGAAATGGAAAACTTCAAATCAAAGGACCATTGAAAAATGCTTTGTAAAAGGTTCATTCCCTTAAGAAAAATGAATAATCAAGTTTCCAAGTTTAATCCCAATGTTAACAAGATAGAGATCAAAGTTGTTTTTGATTCTCAAGATCACCAAAAGGTGCAAGAGAAGAGCATACACATGCTTTGGTCTAAATCGAGTAAGCATGGAAATACAACATTCATCAAAACATTAGACATGTTAGAAAATGACCAGTTTTAAAATAACAGAAAAACTACAACTTTTGTAAGTATAAATCCTGAATTTATGTTTTCATTGCATAGTTAACTTCAATACCTTTCCAACGTAAAAAAAAATGGAGTCATTTTGAGTTCGGGAGCAAAAGTTATGGCCTTCGGAAGATGGGTTACGCATATGCTCTTATGCTCATGGGTGTGCACTTGACATGCACTCAAAAAATGTCAAAAAAACGTCCCTTAATCTACAAAATGGGAAAAATTTTCCAACCAAGATTCAATTTTGACAATAACCCATCACATTAATATATGAATAGAAGACTCAACACTATCAAACATTAACATACATGCTCAAGAATTTAAGATTTTCAAGAAATTGACAAAACTAGCATGTAGAATGATGAAAAAGTAAGCTCTAAAAATGAAAACATGATGAAATCTTGAAATTTTCTCACCAAGATTTAAATTTTGACAGCAACCCACCACATTAATATGTAAATAGAAGACTCAGCACTATCAAACACTAACCTATATGCTCAAGAATTGAAAATTTTCAAGAAATTGACAAAACTAGCATGTAAAATGATGAAAAAGTAAGCTCTAAAAATGAAAACATGATGAAATCTTGAAATTTTCTCACCAAGATTAAATTTTGACAGCAACCCACCATATTAATATGTAAATAGAAGACTCAGCACTATCAAACACTAACCTACATGCTCAAGAATTGAAAATTTTTAAGAAATTGACAAAACTAGCATGTAAAATGTTGAAAAAGTAAGCTCTAAAAATGAAAACATGGAAAAATCTTGAAATTTTCCCCTCAATTCCAATTTTGATAGCACTTCACCTCCTTCATACCTACAAGGAAGACCCAACACATGCAAACTCAACAAAACATGTTAAGAAAAACAAGTTAGATCAACATGTGTAAAAGAGGGTTAGTAACCAAAAATAAAACTTAACTACAAAAACTTGAAATTAAGTGCAAAGGACAATGGAGTAAGTCCCACCGAGCGTGCCAAATGTGTGCATGTATATTTTTCTTAATGCTAAATCAAATGAAGTAAGAACTACCACCTAAAATAGTTCTACAATTTAGCTAAAACAAAGCATAAACACCATCATGATAAGAATTAAACAAGGGTTAGATGCTAGCATTCATCAATACAAACTTTGAAACTAACAATGCTAAATATCTAAACTCCTCTATTCTCTAACAACAAATAAATGAATGGACCTAAGTAAGCTCCATGGCTATCAAAATAGTTGTCCTTAGTGTTCCAAGAACCTAGGAATGGGGGCTAATCAAAGTTGGGCTCAAGACCCTTTTGACACCTTCCATATGACCCAAGCACTTTAAGAAAGAGGCTTAACTCTTCAAGATGATGAACTCTCAAAAGGGCAAGGTGCAAGCTCTTAGTCTCTTTGCTATATGCTTTGCATTTCTCTCTTAGAAAGTTTAGGTGTAAGTAAAAGGTAGGTGGAGGACTCTTTATATAGCCCAAAGGATAAAGGATTCAACACATTCTCATTGAATGGGGTTCTGAACTAATTCATGATGTCACTTTCCCATCTAGAAGATTCTACATGTTTGCATATTCTTTCTTGGATTCTTCCTGATTTTAATAGGTAGGTGTAAGCTTATACATGAATTTCTCATTAAAGACCATATCCCTAGATCGAATGATTTTCTTGTCCTTAATACTCCAACATTTATATTAAAGTCATCACCACCATAACCAATGAAAGTACATTTTTGGATTTAGCCTCTAGCTTAGTCCTATCATCCTTGTCTATGTGAAAAACACCTCACATCTAAAGACTCTAAGAAATAAATAATCAACTTTCTTACCATACCAAGCCTCCTTATAGTATGCCTCCATTGGCAAGGCACTTGAGGGTCCCTCTTTATCAAGTACACAGTTTAGATGCTCACATTAATCAACTTCTAAAACCCAAATGAAGAAAGAACTCAATTGAAAAAGCATGTAACCTCATGCTCCTAACACGTTCCATTATTGTTTTGTTCATCCTTTGGAAAAATACCCCATTCTGCCGCAGAGTTCTGGAACCGTCTTTTACTGATGGATTCCATTCTTAGAACAAGTAATCATCAAATTCATTGCTAAAATACCACTTTAAAACCTAATCCTACTCTAAAATCCAAGGAGACAGAGATAGAAAGTGCAAAAATGAAACTAAACTAACAGTGATACACCAAAGGAGGAGTGGTGAACACTTCTTTTCTCGCAGATAGACACGTATCATAAAATGCAACATAAAACATCATGCACAAGCTGATAAGATGTAATCAGAGGTCTGAAATGAAACAAGCAACACAAACAGAGGACTGAAAACTGATCACAGAGCCTGTATTGTCATTTCCACTGTCAAAATCCTTGTATTACAACATCAAAAAGGTAGAAAACCTGTTACAATTTTAGAAGAGGTCTGATACTTGCAAAAATCACTTGTTACAGGTGAAAGAAGAAGCTTGCTATCCAAAGAAATGTTCCCCCTTAAATGAGCCAAATCTGGCTTTTACATTGCATGGGTCGAGCCCAGGGACGTAAAAATGTACAAAACATGGGAGCCCATCCCTCCTTGACTGCAGATGCATTAAAATGGCATGGGGGACCTTACAAACCCATACCCTATCATTTTGACCGGATTACAGGAGAATGCGACCCATTCTGCATTAAATCTGGTCGCTGAAATGTCACTTCTGGCCATGAACACGCGTCAGAGCTGTTTCTCAATTTTCTCTCTCCAGACTACACCAAAACTCAAGATTAACCCTAGAATCATGTAGAGAATTTCATAAGCTTTCCGTTGATATAAAGAACGTGCAAATCCGAGCTCTGGATCGAAAGATATGTCGATCTGAAGATTTAGGGCACAAAACAAGTGAAAATGGATTTTTAAATTTCTTCCCGCGCTCTGCCACCTGGATGACACGTGGCATGCATTGATTGGTCGCGTGATTCTCTCTCCTTCTCTACTTCATTGGACACGTGTCCTCTTTTTATTGGCTCGGATTTTGCTTCAAAATCACCCTTTGACCTTTGACTTTTCTCCTTGTGACACGTGTCATGATTTGGTTGGTCCGCTGGTCCGCGCTCTTTCGCGCCCCTTCGCATTTTTTTTGTCCCGGATGTCCCAAACCTGTTTGGGACAAAATCCTCCGATCCACCCGAAATGGGCTTCCTTGTCCCTTTTCTCTACCGGTGACACGTGGCGTGATCTCGATTGGCCTCGGCCCTTCTGGCTATCCGCGTCCCACGCGTCCATTTGTCCTAACTTGTCCCCAGGCCGAAGTTCTGCTTCGGCCGAACCGGCCGGTTGTTCATCCTCCTTCGCGTCCATTTGTCCCAAATGTCCCAAAGATCTGTCGCTGGGACAAATTCTTCGAACCACCCGAAATGGCTTCCTTTGCTCTCGGCCGCTTCACCTTTTCGCGTCCTTCGTCCTCGCGGCCCAGATGTCCCAACTGCTTAGTACGAAAGTTCTCCATTTCGGCCGATCCGGGTGGTTCACGTCCTCAAGGCCCAAATGTCCCGAGTAGTTAGTCATTTTTTTCTCCTTCGGCCGAACCAGCTTTCCGCGTCCCTCGCGTCCCGACGGCCCGATTGTCCCTGTGCTAAAATTTTCCTTTTCGGCCGAACCGGCCGGTTCGCGCCCTTCGCGTACATTTGTTCCACTTGTCCCAGTGCTTCGCGGGCCGCCTGGAGGCGTTTCGGCCGAACCGCGCCTTGGTGTCCCGAATGTCCCAACTGTTCCTAGGACAAGGACTTAGCCGATTTTCACAATTTTTTCTGGCCCAAGCTTATTTTCTGCAACTTTTTCACATTTTCTCAGAGCTTGCTCTTTTCAACCTGGACAGGAGAGTTAGAAAAATTTCTGAGGGGACCCTAGAAACATGATTTTTGCCCTGAATCCATCCATTTTCCTGGGACTCGAGAATTCTGATGTATGTTATCAAATCAACCCTGGGGGTGGATTTGGATAACAATTTGGTGACTCAATGGGATACCGCCTCGCTAGGTAGAAGATACCAGCTTGCTCAAGTAGTCCATTGGGCATGGAGTCATCAAATATTCTGTTTAGAACCTCAATCGACTGTAATGTGCAAGGAGGAAGATGGAATGTCCCGATGAAAGCAAGGACTGCAAAACATCTCCATGGACAAAGCAAGCCGTGCCAAAGCACTTAGGGAAAACAAAACTAACCTACAGCAAAACAATGTGCACAAGCACTTGGAGGAAAGAAAATCTAATCTAATATTTACAGAGGTAGTGAACTTCCTCTAGAAGCAACGCTTGAGATAGATTCCATTGACTGGAATCTGCAGTTCTTCACCATCCAATGAGGCCAATTGGAAAGCATTGTTGTTCTTGCACTTTGTGACCATGTATGGGCCACTCCAAATGGCATCAAATTTTGAATGCCTTCCGGTTTTGCTCTATCCACATCCCATTTCAACACTAGATCTCCAACTTGAAAAGATCTATCTTTGGCCTTTCTATCAAAGGTCTTTCTTGATCAAAGCTTGATCCTTTTCCATTGCTTGGGATGCCCGATTTTGATCTCTCGCAGCTCCATCAACTCTGCATACCTCACCTCCATGGGCTCAAATTCAAGCAACTCCAGCTGCTTCATGAGTTCCAATGTTGGCAACTCAAGTGACATGGGCAAGATTGCCTCTCTTCCATAGACAAGCCTGAATGGAGAGTTACCTGTGGATCTTTTGGGAGTGATCCTATCAGCCCATAAGGCTGATTTCAGCTTGGTATGCCAAGACCTCTGATTCTCATCAAGAGTCCTCCTAATGATCCTCAACAAGTTCTTGTTTGTAGACTCGGCCTGGCCATTACCCTGAGGGTAATAGTTCGATGAAGTGCTTAGGTAAATACCATTCTTGACAGCCCACTCAGTCACCTTAGATCCAATGAATGCCAATGCATTATCAGAGATTATTGTAGTAGGTACACCAAATCTGGTTGTTATCCCCTCATAAAAGTCTAAGATGCTAGACTCATTCGCCTCTTTGAGTGCTACTGCTTCTGTCCATTTGGTGAAGTAGTCTGTGGCTGTCAAAATCCATTTGTGCCCTTGGCTTGAATTGGGATTAATGACTCCAATGAAGTCCAAACCCCATTGCATGAATGGCTGGTCAACTGAGATTGGATGCAATGGAAGGGCAGCAAGTCTCTCTTTTCCTGTGAAGAATGCACAATTCTTACACCTCTTGATCCATGCATAGCAATCACTGAAGATTTTAGGCCAATAATAACCAGCCTTCATGATTTTTAGAGCTGTCACTCTTGGTGCAAAATGGCCACCAGCTGGTCCACCATGAAACTCTTCCAACACCCTTTGAATCTGACCTGTGCTAATGCATCTCAGAAGCACTCCATTTACATCTTTTTTGAACAAAACTCCATCAACAATGGCATATGGGACAGCCCGCAACTCAAGTGTCTCCTTTGGGTCTTGTTCATCTCTCGGAGGGCATAGGCTTGTGCCTAGGAAGTGCATAATACCTTGGGTCCAGCAAGGAGTGGGGGCAGCATTGTCTTCTTCTTGATTGCCACTTGGCTCATGGCTGTCCTGGACTGTCAAAACAGCCTCTTCTTCGTTGCATACTTCTTTTTGCTTCCCCAAAACCAGCTGCTCACACAATCCTTTCCCTCTTACCAGCTTGGTGATCTTGATCTCAATGTCATACTCCATGACACGGGTGATCCAACCTGCCCTTTTCTCATTCAAATCCTTGTTGAGGAGGAAGTCCTTAACCCCAGCATGTGAGACCAGCAATTGAATCTTATTGTTTGAGACCAAATGTCTGAACTTCTTCAAGCTCCTGATGACAGCAAGGACATGCTTTTCGATGAAAGAATACTTTATTTCGTAATCTTCCAAGGTTTGGCTGAAGAATGCTATGGGCTGTTCTGAACCTTCTCTATTCAGCTGTGTTAAGATAGCTGAGATTGTGTCTGATCCTCCAAACGCATACAACATGAAGTCCTTTGAAAAGTCTGGGTTGATAAGAGTTGGAGCTTGTGATATTGCATGCTTGATGCTTTCAAAACTCTCTTTGCCTTCTGCTGTCCATTTGAATGCCAGACTCTTCTTCAACATCATTGTTAGAGGCTTCACAAGAGTGGCAAAATTAGGCACAAATCTATGGACAAAGTTTATCCTTCCTAAGAAGCTTTGAAGATTTCTTGTGGTGTGGCAATGGGAGCGTTCGGATGGCTTCAACCCTTTCAGGATCAATTGTTAGCCCTTCCCTAGAGACAATGTGGCCCAACAATTTGCCCTCGTGTGCCAAGAATATACACTTCTTTGGATTCAATGACACTCCGAACCTTCTACACCTCTGAAACACTTGTCTGAGGTGAAAGAGATGGTCTGCTGCATTCTTTGAGAAGACAGTGATATCATCTAGGTATACCAGCACTATATTGTTGATTAAGCCTTTGAATGCCATATCCATAGCTCGCTGAAATGTTGCTCCGGCATTTGATAGGCCAAATGGCATCTTCTTGTAGGCATAGGTGCCCCATTTGGTGGTGAAAGCCATCTTGAATTGATCTTCTTCCTTCACCATTATCTGATTATAGCCTGAGTATCCATCAAGTAGTGAGAACCTTTCTGAACCAGCTACAACTTGCAATATTTGCTCCATGGAAGGGAGTGGGTAATGATCCTTGAGAGAGGCTCTATTCAAGTCTCTGAAGTCAACACACAATCTGATTTCTCCATTTCTTTTTCTCACTGGCACCAAGTTTGCAACCCAACTTGAGTGTTTGATGGGGAAGATGATACTGGCCTCAATAAGCTTGCTTAACTCTTTTCTCATGAGAGGTTCAATATGGGGATTCACTGGCCTTTGCTTTTGCCTAACGGGCTTGGATTTCGGATCCAGCTCAATAGTATGTTGTGCCAGCTTTGGGTTGAAACCTCTTAGATCTTTGTAAGTCCAAGCAAAGATATCTGGGAACTCTTGACAAAGCTGAACAAAATCAGATTTCTCTTGTGAGGTACTTACTTTGCCAATCTGCAATGTTTTGCCTTCTTCCACTAAAATAGGCTCTGAATCTTCACCCTTCACTTGAATGTTTGCTTTCTCCTTCCGGAACTGATCATTCGGGTTGAAGATTGACTCCAAGGTTATGAGGCCTTTTGGTAATTTGTTAGTTCTCAGCTGTACTACCTGATCACCATATTGCTGCTCCAGCTTGTCTTGATTTCTGGCAGAGAACTCAGCTTCTTCTTGTAGGAAATTAACAATTTGCTGATCATTCTCGAAGACTTGCCAACTTGTGTTGTTATCTGGAACAGCTGGTCTCACAACCAATTTGATATGAGGCTGAGATTTCTCACTTTTGATACTCTCTACAACATCAAACGCAGCCCCAATTGCTGCAAGTCTGTCAGCGGCTTCATTCTTTTTTCTTGGGATGGAATTGATGCTAAAAGCTTCAAAATCTTCAATAAGATCCCATACCCGATTTTTGTAGCACTTAAGCAGATCATTTTTGGCAGCATTTTTTCCTTTGACTTGGTTTACGATCAGCTCACTATCACCAAATACTTGTAAATTCCTGATGCCTTTCTTCATCGCCCAAATGTAAGTCCATGAATTAAGGCTTCATACTCACCGTGTTGTTTGAACAGAAAACTGAAATGGAAGGCCGAGTAATACCTTATACCTCATGGTGAAATGAGCATAGCTCCTCCTCCCGCACCTTGTCTACTCCTTGACCCATCAAAGAACAATTGCCATACTTCATTCTTGTCCTTATGATCGGCTTGGTGATGCCGGGAGAGGTTGATCCTCTTCATGTAAACAATAAACCCCTAGCTCGATTCTTCTATTTCTTCGATAAGGATCAAAGGCATGCACTTGCTTGCCCATTCATCAAGAGTCAAATCTGGGATGCTTCCAACCTTTGGTGTCACCTTCATCATGCTTGGATAATCTTCTTGATCAAATGTCTGAAACAATTGGCATTGATTTGGCTTGGAGTGTAAGGCTCAATATGAAAGTTTGCAATAGGTTCGATCTGATTGTGGCCTTAGTTCCATATCTTGTTCTGAACAACATGTGTGACCAATCCCGAAAGATAGCCTCCAATTTTAGCAGTGAAGTCTCTTGACAAGCACAATGCAAAGAGTGGTGGCAGGTCTATGACTGACACATCTTGTAACACTATTACGTTGGGACATGCATGCAGTGTGAGGCTCAAACCTTTGATTACTCCAACCATTGTCACTGCTGTCCCATCTAATTGCACTACACCCTTGGAGATGACTTCATATTGAAGCCCTAGCTGATCAGCTATTTGCTTGGGCATTACTGAACTACTTGCCCCAGAGTCAATCATGCAATTATGTACCAACTTATCTCCTATGATCAATGAAACATAAAATGGAGGGGGCTTCAACATTTTACCTTGTTGTCCTCCATGATTTCCTTCAGGCTGGGCAAGCATTTGTGAGTACCTTCTCTTGCATTTGGACCTGTTGATTTGAAGTTGACCAGTCCTTCATGGCAGCTTGTAGCAAAGCAAATCTCTTGTCCTGGGATGGATAGGGATTCCCACATTGATATGTTTACATTTGTCTTCTTCATCCGATCAATGATGTGAATGGGGATGAAGCATCCTCTGTTGTCCCTAGCTTCGCACATTCATTCCTTGCACATGGGCAGCAACAATCGGCATCCGAGTTGGTTTAGGGGCTGGTTTGGGTGCTCCTCGCATTTGGAACTGCATTTTGTTTGCCAACACCTTGTGGAGAGTGAAGAAGGTCGTGAACTACTTGGGGCCAATGGCTGTTCTTCACCCAAATTTCTCCTTTTGACCTTGTGTTGGCTGCAACACTCGAGAGGGTATTTGATTCATACCACGTAAATCTTCACCGCCAATTGACAAGAGTAGTTTCATTTGGGAGATGTTCCTTGCCGAGGTGCTTCTGCCGCTGATCTCCTTCATGGCTGGACTCTTGCGACCCACCAATGGTTTGCACCATCGAGCTTGATTTAATGCACCGTTAAAGCACATTGATTGGTTATGTGGCTGACTACACTGGAAACACCAATCATATTCTTGGGCCATGTTATTTTGGATCGGCACTAATGCTTTTGTAAGCAGATACAACATTGGGGTTATAGGGCTGAAATGGTCTATTAGCTGGGAGGCCTTACTTGGCTTTGATTTTGATTTGCAGCCTGAGTTGGTGACCTATTTTTTGTTGGTATGGGGCCTAGCCTGCATTGTGCTTCGAGGTCGATATGGTCAAAGCACTTTGAGCTTTGCTGTCTTTTGATAGTAACCACTCATTTCCCAAATTTTGCAATGTTTCATGACCTCTGGAGTTCATTTGAAGCACTAGAGGATGAAGTAGAAGTTTCACTTGAACTTTGATTTCTAGGGGTGGGAACAGAGCCAAAGTGGGTGCTTGACTAGTGCTTGGATTTTCTAAGTTTGGATACAAGGGCATGGGAGGCCTAGAGCCGCTTTACCACTTGAATAAGACAGTTTTTGGCTCTAATGGCAATGCTATATAAGCAGCAGTAAGGTTGTGCCTCCCATAGATTGAATTAACATAGAAATATCGAATTCAAAGCTTTAAGGTAATATAGAAAAGCACCTTCGTCTGTTGGCCCGATCGCCACCGGAATCCTATCCCAAGACCTTTGAAATCTGAAGTCAAGTCGGCCACCGCTCGTTGGGGCTCTCTTGATAGTTGTCACTGCTCCAAAAGAGACAAGTTGTCTCCTTCTCTCCAAATTGCTCATGAAGTGCAATACACAAACTGATTCCAGCTTTTGTGATAGAACCACTCCAAGGCTCCTAAACCATCAATGCTTTACCCTTGAAGGAAGATGCCAAGAACTTGACAACCACTTGCATTTCATTGATTTCATGGATCGCACAAAGGTTAGCAATATCTTTAACATGATCACCGAGGAGTAGTCCGATTTTCTCCAGTGAAGTAGGGAATGTTCTTCAAGGCTGCAATAGGAACTGGATGATGTTGTGCATTGAGAGCAAGTGGGCTGCGCCCGTGAAGTTGACGTAGGGGTTGTTTTCGAGCCATTCTAATGGTCTTAAAACCCTCTTGATACCGAATGAAAGGCCTGCTGTGTGGAGGAGTTGAGAGAGTTCTATTTGGTGGAGATGGAGACCTTGAATCCTTCTTCCTCTTTGCCTTCTTCTTGGAGATAATGCAGGTATTCAAACAACACTTCTTCTTCTCCAACTCTTGACCTTGTGGTGATTCTTCTCATGAGTTTTTCGTGCCCGCACCGCTGAAACCAATTGATTCTTCCCTGGAGTCGCCAGATATGCAAATAATAGCTCTTATAAGCAAGAAAATGCAAAGCAGATGCATATCAACTTTGCTGCAATAAAAATGAGACCTCTAGTGTCCCACCGGCGTGCCAAAACTGTTGTTGCAGCACTCACAAAGACCCCTGGATGCAGATCAAGCTTCTAGGTTGATCACTCTAGCATCCAGTGTGATTGCACAACATGGAAACCTCTCTCCAAGTGTGGGGACTTGTGAAACTGAGAGAGGAATCTCCAGATTAGAGGCTGGTTCCTCAAACTCCTCTGATTTAGATCTATATTTTGCAAAACTACAGAGGTTTGAAACCTAATCCTACTCTAAAATCCAAGGAGACAGAGATAGAAAGTGCAAAAATGAAACTAAACTAACAGGTGATACACCAAAGGAGGAGTGGTGAACACTTCTTGTTCTGCAGATAGACACAGATCATAAAATGCAACATAAAACATCATGCACAAGCTGATAAGATGTAATCAGAGGTCTGAAATGAAACAAGCAACACAAACAGAGGACTGAAAACTGATCACAGAGCCTGTATTGTCATTTCCACTGTCAAAATCCTTGTATTACAACATCAAAAGGTAGAAAACCTGTTACAATTTTAGAAGAGGTCTGATACTTGCAAAAATCACTTGTTACAAGTGAAAGAAGAAGCTTGCTATCCAAAGAAATGTTCCCCCCCTTAGAAATGAGCCAAATCTGGCTTTTACATTGCATGGGTCGAGCCCAGGGATAGAAAACATACAAAACATGGGAGCCCATCCCTTCTTGACTGCAGATGCATTAAAATGGCATGGGGACCTTACAAACCCATACCCTATCATTTTGACTAGATTACAGGAGAATGCGACCCATTCTGCATTAAACTGGTCGCCGAATGTCACTTTCGCCATGAACACGTGTCGAGCTGTTTCTCAATTTTCTCTCTAGACTACACCAAAATTCAAGATTAACCCTAGAATCATGTAGAGAATTTCATAAGCTTTCCGTTGATATAAAGAACGTGCAAATCCGAGCTCTGGATCGAAAGATATGTCGATCTGAAGATTTAGGGCACAAAACAGGTGAAAACAGATTTTTAAATTTCTTCCGCGCTCTGCCACCTGGATGACACGTGGCATGCATTGATTGGTCACGTGATTCTCTCTCCTTCTCTACTTCATTGGACATGTGTCCTCTTTTTATTGGCTGGGATTTTCCTTCAAAATCACCCTTTGACCTTTGACCTTTCTCCTCGTGACACGTGTCATGATTTGGTCGTTGGTCCGCTGGTCTCACTTTCGCACTCCCTTCGCATCTTTTTGTCCCGATGTCCCAAATGCTTTTGGGACAAAACTCCGATCCACCCAAAATGGGCTTCCTGTCCCTTTTCTCCCGGTGACACGTGGCGTGATCTCGATTGGCTTTCGGCTCCTTTGGCTATTCGCGCCCCACGCGTCCATTTGTCCACTTGTCCTTGTCCTCAAAGGTCAAGTTTCATTTGGCCGAAACCAGCCGGTTCGCATCCTTCACGTCCATTTGTCCCAAATGTCCCAAAGGTCTGCTCTGGGACAAATTCTTCCGAACCACCCGAAATGGCTTCCTTCTCTCGCCGCTTCCTTTTCTTTTCGTCCTTCGCGTCCTCGCATGCCCGTGATGTCCCAACCGCTTAGTACGAAAGTTCTCCATTTTCGCCGATCCGGTGGTTCACGTCCTCAAGGCCCAAATGTCCCGAGTAGTTAGTCATTTTTCTTTTCTCCTTCGCTGAACCGGCTTTCGCGTCCCTCGCACATTTCGACGCCCGATTGTCCCGATTGTCCCTGGAGGCGCTAAAATTTTCCTTTTCGAATGTCCGAACCTGCCGACAAGGGCCGCGCCCTTCGCGTACATTTGTTCCACTTGTCCCAAGCTTGCTTCATGGGCCGCCCGGAGGCGTTTAGAAAAACCGCTGAGGTGATCCGAATGTCCCAACCTGCTTCCTAGGACAAGGACTTAGCCGATTTTCACAATTTTTCTCGCCCAAGCTTATTTTCTCAACTTTTTCACATTTTCTCGAGCTTGCTTTTCAACCCGGACAGAGAGTTAGAAAACACCTCTTGGTAACCTTCCAAGAGCACCCTTGGTAAATATCTTTGTAAATACAACCATCACTTCCCAACTTCCCTATCGATATCAAATTTCATCTTAATGTAGGCACATGTCGACATCCTTCAATAGCCAAGTATTCCCATTCCGCATCTTAAAAGAGCAGAACCTTTTCCAACTATGCCGCAAGGCTCATCATCACCAAGAAAAACATGCCCAAAATGTCCTTGAACATAATCAACAAAATAATGCCCATATGGAGAAGCATGGAAAGAAGCCCCTGAATCTAAAACCCAAGATTGATAATATTGTGCAAAAAGAAAGAATCAAAGCATCGACATACATTACCCATTGCTACATTTGCCTCCTTGTTTTCTTCTTGTTGTTTCTTTTATCCCAAAGCTCCAACAGTCCTTCTTTGCATGCCCGGGCTTTCCACAATTCAATATACAATCTTGTTCTTGTATTTTGACCTTGCCCGATCTTTGATTTTCCATGGTTTCCTCTATTCTTCTGTCTCCCTCTAGTTTCCATTGTCAAAGCATTCCCTAAAGTAGAAGATTCCCTGAGCTTTTTCTTCACATTTCCTCACTTAGAATCACCCCTACAACATCCTCAAACTTCAACTTCGAGTTAGCTAGAACCGAGTTACTTACCGCCATTACCAAGCTATTCCAACTCTCAGGTAAAGAGCACAGAATTAATAAAGCCCTAACTTCTTCATCAAATTCTATTGTAACCAAAGCTAGCATATTCACTACCATATTGAAATCATTTAAATGATCTACTACTGAACTATTCTCAGACATCTTCATATTAAACAACTTTTTCATTAAAAATATCTTATTAGAGGCAGAGGGTTTTTCATACAACTTCCCTAATGCATCCATTAGATCTTTTGTAGTCTTTTCCTTTGAAACATTAAATAATACCGAAGATGTAAGACTCAGTTGGATCATTCCAAGTGCCTTTCGATCCAACAAATCCCATTCCGCATCTTTCATACTCGAGGGTTTGTTCACCTTCTCAGACAACAGAGTATAAAGATCCTTCTGATAAAGGTAATCTTCCATCTGCATCTTCCAAAGACTGAAATTCTGCCCGTTGAATTTATCAACCCTAGATCTTCCTTCATCTGCCATAGCTCCCACTCAAGCTAAAAACTTTCCCTGTGATTCAACACTTCAGCAAACCAAACTAGGCTCTGATACCAATTGTTAGGAAATAAGAGATAAAATATGCGGAATAATCCCTCACAGAATCGCAATAGTAGAAACTAATATGCAGAAATTATTACAGATCTCAAATAAAATTGCAGAATAAAATAACACAACACAAAGAGATAGTATTTAATGTGGTTCACCCAATTTGGGCTACGTCCACCAAGAATCACTTGCTCAGATTTTATTACAAGCCACCACTCTCTCAATACAATACCAAATCCGTTTGGAGCTATGCTCAACAAACTCTACAGAATTCACAGCTGAATTCAAAACACATCTGCAATACATTTGCTTGTACATCTATCATATGCATAAGACCATATAAATAGACAACTACTTAAGTAGTTTTACAAAACCGTGGGTATCAAAACCATGGGCAAAACCCGTCCCATAAACCTATGGGTCAAAAAACTCACCCATATGAGAAAAGCACGTTTCCCGATATGTCGGGTGCATTTTTCGAGGCCAAAAATTTTACGCCTAAAAATAGTTAGAAAAATTTGGTGAGGATACATGAAAAGTGTATAGTACTCTTAGTGTATAGTCTTCAACACTTTCACACATGAAAAATAGGCTCCACAACCTAACAATGTTGTAAATGCTCCACCACCATGTATAACAATCAACGAAACAACAACTTTACCCATTTGATTAATTAACTCGTGGATTTTAATCATCCACAAAAACAACAACAAAGGTAGACCAGGACATACGGGGTCCAAGTCAAAATTCAACTAGATATCAAAACCAAAACCAAAACCAAAGACAACAAATGCAAAAATTTAATAGTCAGCGGTTTAATCGAGTTTTGGACCACAATATGTGCCAAACCAACAACCTAGAATTACAATCCTAACTCGTATTGTGGTTTCCACAAAATTCAAGGCCATAACACTAGAATTTTATGATTACAATAAGTTCATGCAACGTCACGAGAAGAACAAAGACAAATTTTCATAGACATGTTCAAAAGAGATCCCGCATCACCTACGCTAAATACTTTCACGGGAGCAAACCCTCAAAATGCTCCCCTCAAGATCTTCAATGATCTACTCCCAAATCATGATAAATTAAATCCAAATGGGACGAAAAAGAGTGTAATGATAGGAAACAATGATCATGAAGCCTCGACTTCACTAAATCCACTGCCGTACCACAATTAGGAAATCAGCTACGACCCAAGATAGTCGGGTTTAGTGGAGTTAAACACTAAACTACACATGGAATCCGTAACAAGGACACGAGAGTATTCCTCTCAGCCAAGTCCAAGTTACCCACTAGAGCAGATAACATTCAATGACCATTAGTAAAACCCATAGGTGCATATGATTTAATTAATGACCTAACAAAGACCTTCTCTCATATCTCATTTTTGGACTTGTTGAAGAACTCTCCTACTCATAGGGCTGCTCTTTTAGAAGCATTAGGTTTAGGTCATTTAATTAACATCATTCCACCTCCCTGAAACACAAGAAAACCATATAGACTTTGATATTCACCCTCCAGGGAAGTCGGATAGGGATACCGAGTTTATATTTGACATAAAAAAATGCCAATAGATGCTTTGAGATTGCACGAAGAGGTGATCGACCTTACATTTAAAAGTGTGGGTTTATAACAATTACGTTAAATGTGCAATAGTTGATGATGGGGCAGAGAAAGTTAACATAGTTCCCTTCTCTTTCCTTCAAAAACTAGGGTATGGAGAAACAAATTGTTCCATAACTTAGAATACGCTAAGAGGCTATGACATCCTCAAAGCCACTTCAATTGGAACTATAATACTACCAGTCACCTTAGGACCCAAAACAATCCTCATTGAGTTTTATATTATATATCAGGAAACCAACTATAATATGATCCTCGACTCGACCATGGATACACCGTATGAAGGCAATCCCTTCTACGTTATTTCAGGAAATAAGATTCCTACACTTGGGAATGGTATTCATAGCAAAAGGTGATTCAAAACCATTCAATATACACCTAGTAGACCTGAAAAAAAAAGACCGGGCATTCACTCTAAGTTTGAACTCCCAAAAACCAATTTAACAAGCCAACCAACTCTGGAAGGAAAGTTGGTACCTCAAGGAAAGTTAGTACCTAATCAAGAATATCCTAGCCCTCGAGGATGAGGCTAACATAGAATTAGAACTACGATAGAATTAGATTACAAACCTAATCAAGAATATCCTAGCCCTCAAGGATGAGGCTAACATTGTAGAAATAGTATCACTAGGAACTACTACAAATATTGTCAAATTTCTAGAACAGGATCCACCAGTTTTCCTACCATTTAATTCTATAGGTATGGGATATACCTAGGTGTTGGTTCTCTTCCAGCAGAAGAGCTCTGCATGGTAGAAGTAACCAAAGTAGAAGAGATGGACGTAGCAAATGTACCAACATCCATCTTCCCAAGTAAATATTGGACTCTCCATTTTGATGGAGCTAGATGTCATTATGGGGTTGGGGCAGGTGTGATCTTTACTTCTCCCGAGGGAAAGATCTTACCATTCACCTTTAAACTAAATTTCAAATGTACAAATAACAGTGCTGAGTACGAGGTCCTCCTCCTTGGCCTCATCATAGCTAAGAGGCTCAGTGTCAATGACATCAGAGTGCTAGGAGACTCACAATTAGTAGCAAACCAAGTCTCTGAGGTGTATGAGACTAGAGCTGAACATTTACAACTCTACAAAATAGTGGTATTAGATTTGAGCAAAGGATTTAACTTCATATCAATTAAAGCAATCCCACGAGAACAAAACCTTCTCACAGATTTGATAGCAACCTCAGCTTCACATTTCACTCCCAGCAGTGAGTTGGAAGACACCCATTTCATGGTATCCCTTCATACTGAACCATTAATAAAGAAAATGTCAAAACCTCTTTTAACAAACATAGCTGAGAATACATCTACTATCTTAGATCACATTGATGGAGTGATAGAGCCACTCTTGATTACCTAAATGCCTATGCGGAGTTACATCTCACTCATCATGAAAGTAGATTTATCATTAATCCCACATTCATCTTCTTACTTTGGAAACCCAATGGTAGAGCTCCCCCACAAAAGGAGCTTGACATATACGCAATGGAGAATGGAGAAGATATGGAACTGTTGTTGCAAATCAAGCACACCGGATGTTGATCAGATTTCTAGTTTGATCATACTAGCATCTAGTGTGATTTCACAACATTGAATCCTCTTCCCAAGTGTGGGACTTGCAAAATGGAAGAGAAATCTCAGATTAGAGGTTGGTTCCTCAACTCCTCTCGATCGGCTATTTTACTTGCACAATTGCAGAGGTTTAAACTCCTAAATCTACTCTAAATTTCAAAGGGACAAGGATAGAAAATGCAAAAAGAAAGAACTAAAACTAATGCTAATAGGTGATGCACCAAAGGAGTGGTGAGCATTTTTATACATGTAAATTGACACAAGTTCATAAAATGCAACAAAACAACATGCACAAAGCCGATAGCTGTAATGAAGTGTTAGAAATAGGTAAATAACACCAAACAAGGATAAAAACTAATCACGGGGCTGTATTGTTATTTTAACATCAAAATCACTTGCATTCAAACACCTGAAAGGCAAAAATACAGTTGCAGTTTCTAGAAAAGGTCTGTTATTCCACTAAATCACTTCCAAGGTGAAAAAGGGAGCTTTCCATACACAAAAAATGTTCAACCCTTTGAAAAATGAGCCAAATCTGGCTTTTACAGTGCAAGGGACGAGCCCAGGAGAGAGAAACATGGAAAACGTGGAAGGGATTCAACCATTGACCAAAATGCCATCAAAACAACATGGGCGACCTGACAGACCCATTCCCTGACATTTTTAACCATGCTGGGAGAGAATGCGAGCCATTCTTCATTAAAATCGGTGGTTGAAACGTCATTTATGTTCATGACCACGTGCCAGAAGCATTTTTGATTTTCTCTCTCCAAAATCCACCAAAATGCAAAATTGACCTTGGAATCTTGTAGATAATTTCACCAGCTTTCCATTGATATAAAGAACATGAAAAACCAAGCTCTGGATCGAAAGATATGGCGATTTGAAGTTTTAGGGCAAAACAGGGCCAAATCGGGTCGCTTTGATATTTTTGGCCTGGACACGTGGCGAGTTCTGATTGGCTGCGGGCCTTCTAGGGGAAAATTTCCCACAAAAACTCTACTGAGCCATAACTTGAAAAATACATGAGTTAGGAGGAAAACTTTACCTTTCTGGAAAGCTAAGAAAGAGCTCTATCCAATGGTGCCATTTCCAGAAGGTTTTGAGTGCCTGAAAAGCAAAATTTTGTGACTGAGGCACAAGAGAGGGAAGAATGAGAGGAGTTAGCCACAAAATGAGTAGGGGGCACATTTTGGATAACAATTTTGGTGACTCAGAGGGGTCATCTGCTTCTTTGGATGAATTTACCAGTTGCTGAAGCATCCATTGGGCATGGAGTCATGAGTTGTAGCTGCAAACTGATATGAACTTTGAAAACCTCCTCTCTGAGCCACTTGAAACCTTTGAAATGGACTGCGCAAGAGCAAAACCAGCACCACAAAAACTATGTACAAAACTAAAGGGTCATACATGCTCCAAAATGGAACATGCAGAGTGTGCACAAGCACTTCTTTTACTGAAAGCAAAACTACCTATCCTACTCTAACTGGAAGCAAAAGTGGGCTAAACAAACCCTGCAACTGGTTGTGCAAAATAGCTTCCTTTCTTCAAAATTGGCAACCATGCAACTGATTTGGCATTGAACATGGCTGATTGGATGAATGGAAAATCAACAAGAAGCTGGTCTTCCACCCAAATCATCAAGGTATCAGGTGAAGGCAAATTCAATACCTCTTTTAGTTGTTCTGCATTTGGATTGGAGAGGTATGATAGCTGATCCTTGGTTCTTTGTAGCTCATCCTCATGCTTAGGAGAAAGCATGACTGATTGTGACTTCTCCTTTGGTTCCAATGAAGCCAAATACCTGATTGGGCAAGGTATGGTCCTTTGAGTATACCCATTGCCCTGATTTTCAACTCCAAAAATGGAGTCTTCTTGTAGACCTTCTTGGGTGGGTGATGTGGAAGCAATGGTAGGACTTTTTTGCCCTTTCTCTTCCTCCAATGAAGAACATGAAAGATTAAAATATTCCAATCTTGGTTCCAAAGAGCTGCTATAAGATGCAGGCTGCTGCAAATGAATGCTCTCCTTCATGACAGCAGGCTCAAGTATTTGGGACGTGGAAGATGAAAGAGAGAATGGTGGAAACTCAACCGGTTCTTCTTCATCAAAACAGTCCTCCAAATCTGACAGATACACTACCTCATGGTTGTCCTGATGCAAATGCTCAACTTCCTCCATAGTGTCCTCTTGATCTGTAACTTGATCATCATGGTTTCTTTCATCCTCCAACATTGAGTTTGAAAGATCAAACTTTTCTTCAGCACTAGAACACGAGAGGGATGAAGTAGAAAGAAGAACTGAAGGTTCTCCTGTAGCCTGCCTTGTGTTCAAAGCCCTTGGATCTGCAATTTTCTCCTCCACAACTAGAATGTGCTCCTCTTCTTTTGGATTTGGAGCAGCTTCTCCCTCTTCTACTACTTGAAGACAATCTTGTTCTTGATAGAACTCTTCCTCTAGCATGAAGTTCGTTAAGTCAAACTCTTTGATCTGCTGCTCTAGAGGACAAGTTGGGACTGTAGGATCTTCTTCAGAGCTTTCTTCCTCCATGGCTGATTGTGTAACTTGAATTGAATCAGCATTCTCTTCAAATAGAATGCTAACATGGAAACTACTTTCTGAGCAAACTGATTGTTGATCTGCTTCTTCTTTTTTCTCTTCTCTTCCTGCAGCAAATTCAGTCCTAACCACCACTTGTTTTCCAACTCCAACCTTTTCTAAAGGCTTAACCATCAAGGGGATCTTTGTCATCCCAAATTTAAGAGCCCAACTCTTCAGACTTTGAATTTCTTCATCCTTGTTTGGCTCTTCTTTTTCTGTTGTTTTCCTTGATTGGCATTCTGATTTTTATCCTCCCAACATGGATTTGGGAATGCAAGAGGAGAAGTGGATTGTAACTCAATTGATTTTGCAATTTTTTGTGGTGGTGGAGGAGGTAGGAACTCTTGTTTCTTTGGAGGGAATGGCTGTTTGGAAGGGAAAAGGATAGAAGAATTGAGATGGGGTGGAAGACTAGGGAATGGAGAAATGGATTCAACACTTGGGACAACAGATGGAGAGTTTAAAACTTGACACTGCTGAGATAAAACAGATTGGGAAAGAGGGAGAGAAAATGCATGAGATGGTGTGCTTACCTGTTGACAAGGTTGTTGAATACTCCTCTCATACACCTTTATTCCTTTAGTCCACTTTGCAAGCAATGGTAGTGTTGTAATCATGAATTCTAGCTTCTCTTGAGGGGTGTAATGCCTTGAAAAGGTCCCAACCATGGACAAGGTGCTCTACAACCGATTCTAAATGCTTTCATTTGTGCTTGAGCCCTGGATTGCACCATGTTTACCTCCATCTTTTGGATTTGTTCCAGCAGATCTGCATTTTCTTCTTGACTGCCCTCACAACCAGCATACCCTTGTGCTTGACATGCTTCATATCCAAACTAACTTTGGCACTGCTGCTCATATGGGTAGACATGCTGATTTTGAATTTGATCAAAATGCTGATTTGGAGGATTTGTAAAACATGTTGGAGGTGTGATATACTGCTGTTGTAAATGTGAATTCCATGATGGAAATGAAGTCATGATTGCACAACTTCATGGAATGGAAAAGAATGAAAATGATGGAAAGAAGAATGGATGGAAATGAATGGAAAAGCAGTGTCTATAACTTAGAGAATGAGTTGTTTACTAGATGGAGTCGCGGATGTGCTTTTGAAAGTTCCTCCAAAAGGATGGATCTTTAATAGGAACACACCAACCTATCAAAGATAAAGTGGAAGACCTCTAAGGTCCCACCAAGTGTGCCAAAACTGTTGTTGCAAATCAGCAGCACCCCCTGGATGTTGATCAGATTTCTAGTTTGATCATACTAGCATCCAGTGTGATTGCACAACATTGAATCCTCTTCCCAAGTGTGGGACTTGCAAAAATGGAAGAGAAATCTCCAGATTAGAGGCTGGTTCCTCAACTCCTCTGATCAGCTATTTTACTTGCACAATTGCAGAGGTTTAAACTCCTAAATCTACTCTAAATTTCAAAGGGACAAGGATAGAAAATGTAAAAAGAAAGAACTAAAACTAATGCTAATAGGTGATGCACCAAAGGAGTGGTGAGCATTTTTTACTTCTGTAAATTGACACAGTTCATAAAATGCAACAAAAACAACATGCACAAACTGATAGCTGTAATGAAGTGTTAGAAATAGGTAAATAACACCAAAGAAAGGATAAAAACTAATCACAGGGCCTGTATTGTTATTTTAACATCAAAATCACTTGCATTCAAACACCTGAAAGGTAAAAATACAGTTGCAGTTTCTAGAAAAGGTCTATTATTCCACTAAATCACTTCCAAGGTGAAAAAGGGAGCTTGCCATACACAAAAAATGTTCAACCCTTTGAAAAATGAGCCAAATCTAGCTTTTACAGTGCAAGGGACGAGCCCAGGAGAGAGAAACATGGGAAAACGTGGAAGGGATTCAACCATTGACCAAAATGCCATCAAAACAGCATGGGCGACCTGACAGACCCATTCCCTGACATTTTTAACCATGCTGGGAGAGAATGTGAGCCATTCTTCATTAAAATTGGTGGTTGAAACGTCATTTCTATTCATGACCACGTGCCAGAAGCATTTTTGATTTTCTCTCTCCAAACTCCACCAAAATGCAAAATTGACCTTGGAATCTTGTAGAGAATTTCACCAGCTTTCCATTGATATAAAGAACGTGAAAAAAAAGCTCTGGATCGAAAGATATGGCGATTTGAAGTTTTAGGGAAAAAACAGGCCAAATCGGGTCACTTTGATATTTTGGCTGGACACGTGGCGAGTTACGATTGGTCGGGCCTTCTAGGGAAAATTTCCCATAAAAACTCCACCGAGCCATAACTTGAAAAATACATGAGTTAGGAGGAAAACTTTACCTTTCGGAAAGCTAAGAAAGAGCTCTATCCAATGGTGCCATTTCCGAGAAGGTTTTGAGTGCCAAAAAGCAAAATTTTTGGTCGAGGCACAAGAGAGGGAAGAATGAGAGGAGTTAGCCACAAAATGAGCAGGGGGAAAATTTTGGATAACAGAACTACCTCCATCCCCGCTTTGATTTGAAGAAGGTAACACTTTTTAATCGAAGAAACAATTGATATTAACATTGGAACGGAGGAAGAACCGAAGATCTTAAAACTAGGATCTTCGCTAACTCCAAAAGAGATAGAAATACACACTCAAATCCTCAAAGAACATCAAAAGGCTTTTGCATTTAATTATAAAGAAATGATGGGAATTACACCACACATCATGATACATAACCTCATCACCAAATTAGATGCAAAGCCAATTAAACAAAAATCAAGACCAATGAAACCCAAGGTAGCTCTCATGGTGAAGGAAGAAGTAATGAAACTTCTCCAAGTAGGGTTTATCAAACTAGTTGATTACTCTTAGTGGGTATCTAATATTGTTCCCGTTCTCAAAAATAATGGGAAGATACACATCTGCATAGACTTCCGAGACATTAACAAGGCATGTCCCAAAGATGACTTCCGTTACCATCCATTGATGTCATCATAGATGCAACAACTAGATTTGAGCTTTTGTCTCTCATGGATGGATTCTCGGGATATAATCAAATCAGAATATCTAAACAAGACCAAGCCAAAACTATGTTTATAACTCCTTGGGGAACTTATTGCTACGTTGTTATGTCGTTTGGTCTCAAGAATTCTAGTGCTACATACCAACGGGAAATGACATACATATTTCTCGATCTTATTCATAAAATCATGGAATCCTATGTAGATGACTTGTTGGCCAAGGCCAATAAGCATTGTGATCACCCGAAAGTGCTCCACATCATTCTTTCATGTTTGATTGAATACGAGTCACACTAAACCTAGAAAAATGTGTATTTGGTGTGACAAGAGGGAAAATCCTAGGTTACATTATATCATCACGAGGGATCGATGTCGACCCGGCCCAAAATCAGGCTATTCTTAAAATGATCCCACCTTCGGATGAATCTAAAATCAGATCATTTCTTGGGAAACTTGGTGCAATTTGAAGATTCATCCCGATTTAATCTTTTCCATTCATTCAATCAACAATCTTCTCAAGAAATATTATAGTATCAATTGGACTAAAAACTACGAATGAGGCTTTGAAGCAATTAAACATTTCTTGTTATCACCACCTACGCTAATGCCTCCTAAGCCAGGACTACCCTTTAATCTTATATTCATGAGCTATAGATGTCTCGCTAGCCTGCATGTTGGCTCAAGAAGATGATGACAAAAGATAACGGTGATTTATTTCATTAGGTGAACATTACTCGATTATGAAATGCGTTATACACAAGCAGAATGAGAATGCCTTGCCATAGTCTTTACAACCAAGCACCTAACACATTACATGCTAAATCAAGAAACAAAGGTCATTGTAAAAACAAACCATTTACGAACTTTCCTTACACAAGGGTCTTTGTCTAAAAAGGTTGGATGCTTTATAACCTTAATGGGAGAATTTGAATTAACTTTTGTAAACCAAAAATCCGTTAAGGGAAAAATCATTGTGGATTGGTTAGCCGACAACCCGTTAGACGAAGGTGATCTAGTAGACCTAGATTTTCCTGATGAATGCATATATTACATCAAAACCAAACCTCCTATCTTTGAATGTCCTTGGTATACTGATATTGTTAGTTATATCATGGACCATACATATCCAGAGGGTGCTACACCACAACAAAGAAGGCGGTTATGCATTATCATAGCTAAATATGTTATTATAGAACAAGTGCTCTATTGTAAGGATTTCGATGGAATGCTTCTAAGGTGTGTTGAAACAAAAGAATCTAAGAAGATTCTCTATGAATCTCACAGTGGAATATGTGGCGGTCCTTTTGGAGGTCATGCCACTACCCATAAAATACATCAGATGGGCTATTTCTAGCCCACTCTAGAGCACAACATAATAGAGTTTGTACGCAAGTGTCATAAATGCCAATAATTTTCCCACGAGATTCACATGCTAGCACAATCTCTACAACCAATCGCAACTCCATGGCCCTTTTCTACATGGGGCCTAGATTTGATAGGAAATTCTCTCCCTCATCAATGAGATGGCCATAACTTCATAATCATTGCCACCAAGTATTTTACCAAATGGGTAGAGGCTATGCCTCTCACCACTGTACCAAGTTCCGTGATCGCCAAGTTCATTTTGAACTAGATCATTTGTAGGTATGGTGTCCCACAAATCATTATCTCAGATAATGGTACTTCCTTTAAGAATGAAAAAGTCCATGAGATATGTAGTAAATTTAAAATAAATCATCATATAGCCTCCCTATATTACCCTCAAGCCAACTGGACAGGCTGAAGCAACAAACAAAACATTGAAAGCTATTCTCCTTAAAATGGTAAAAGAAAACAAACGAGATTGGAATTTAAAGTTATATCCAGCCTTATGGGCCCACTGGACCTCAATAAGAACACCAACAGGAGCAACTCCTTTCTCATTGGTATTCAGAGCAGAAGCAATTCTCCCACTTGAGGTTGAAATACCCAGTCTCCGCATCTCACTATAAGGGATTTTGGATGAAGAAGCTTATAGATAAGCACGTCTCTCCCAACTAGAAAGCCTAGATGAGGCTAGGCTAGATGTTGAACAATGGCATAGAGTCTATGCTAACCGGATGTGCCAGCAGTATAATAAAAAGGTCTATGAACGAGATATATATGAAGGAGATCTAGTTCTAAGGCTAGACAACCGGATCGATAAGAAGACCGGTGAAGGAAGGAAATTCCGGCCCAAATGGTTGGGCCCATACTGAGTCATGAAAGACTATGGAAATGGAGCGTATCTCTTGTGCACACTAGAAGGTGAGGAATTTGGTGAAACTGTCAATTCCCTACACCTTAAATGGTGTTACACATCAAGCAACCAACACTACTAATATAGTTATATCTACATCGCATCTTCATGTAGTTAGGATCATTTTGTCCATTCATTTCGTAAAATTTTGTGATCAAGGAACTTATTCTCTTAAGAAATTCATTACAAACTTGATGGCATTAGTAGAAACATTCGAATCATACTTCTTCATTTTCATAACATCATCACTTGTCTGAGAATCGTTTCATCAATTAAAGCTAGATATGACAAAGTCTTAACGATAACCATACCAAGGTCTGCATACTTGTTCTCACTTTTGGTTTCTTCCTAGGATAGGTTTCTTGCCTATGGTCTATTCTAGAAGCTTCATAGTGTCACATCTATCCCGTATGTATATATTTTTGAAATAAGAACATCTTTGGCATTTTGCTCAAATAAATAAGTCAAACATAGATCAAATGAGAAAATTTTAGTTTTACACATTTCCTTTCCCTACCAACCTTTGGTGATGAGCTTGCATGTCTTACTAGTGACGTAGGGTTGGGAAAGGATGGGAATGCCCTTAATCACCTATGCCTTGTCCATGGTGATAAGCCCATGCTTCTTACTAGTAGCATGGAGCAAGGTGTGGGGGTCCTCTTGACGATAAATGTTGAAGGTCATAAGTGAATAGTTCAAATAAACCTTTGAAATCTTGAGTCAAAAATAAATGAATCGAGATGTCCAAAATTCCAAGAGAGCTCAAAACCCCAAAAACCAGATTTTGTCTACCATGTGGCCATCTACAAATCTAAGTCTAGATAAACCACAAAGCAAGTCAAGTTCTAAACTATGGAGTCACTTGAGTAGAGTAGGTTTGTAGCATCCTAATTTGGTTCCACCAAATCTTTGTCTATCTCTCATTACTATCATTCAACAAATTTCATAGCTTGTGCCCTTTCTAGCTCTTGGTGGTGAGCCTCGTATCTTACTAGTTACGTGGAGTTAGGAGTGGAGCAAGTTCATCCGCTCATCAAACCAATTTATCATCTCATTTTGTCAAAACAAATATGAAGTACCGAAAAATTTCTTATAGAAGGTCAAGTTCAAAATTGCATTGTGTCTCGCATTATCATATATCCAAATCACGAAATATAAAAAGAAAGAAAGCATTCGTATCATTTGTTCTCCATTGCATACATTCTGAAAAACATATAAAAACAAACATCTAGTTTACATGCAAAAACAAATCACAAAAACTAGATACCAAGGGTCTGATCCAAAAAGATAATATATATATATATAATCAAGTTTCTTGTACAATGCCATCATGTGCTAGGCATGGTCAAAATGCTCAATGAGCCCGAGAAATACAAAATAAATCATATAAACAATCTACGAGAGCCAAGCGGCCTATCAACCCCTATGAGATCCCTCTGAGGGTGCACGACCACGTCTAGGACTCGGCTATGCCGGTGCTGAATGCACTAAGGGTTCATGGTCCCCGGAGAAGCTATGGTCTCGCTATGAGAGTGAGTCATCATTAGGTGCTCTATTGTCCTATACCCAAAAACTTAGTATGGAGGGTAGTCATCATCTTGGCCACATGCCAGACAGGGGAAAAACATCGGTATGCCTACCCCAGTGCTTGAAGGCTCCCTGCATCCATGGATAGCTCTCGCGCGAGTCTTCTCCATGGGGATCATCAGGGTATCAGTGCATACCCGGTGAATTAGGTCTCACCACTCATCAGTAGTCTCTACAAGCAAAGGAGAAAAATGAATTAGAAATAATCAAAAGGTAAAAAAAAAAATAAACAAAAGGAGAGATAACAACTAAGACAAATCCTAGCTAAAAAAAATATTAAGAGAAGGATGATAACTCACTTAGATCTTCGGGCCTCCAAGAGGGATCCCTAGGGTCGGCACACACCACAGATGCTGCCATTGATCGATGTACTCCTCCTATGCAGGGCCATATAACATCCTACTACGGACTCATCCTCTCCGCCCATGTCCCGAGAAGGCGGCTCCTGCGAAACTAGAGTAAACCTCTCTGCACGCACCCTCTCGCCTCTCGGCCTATAAGATATCCTAAGTATCATGCCACTAAGGATCATTTTCCTCCTCTCCACCGACTCGCTAACCTCCTCGGCCTCGGTCTCCTCCTCTATCTCTCCCCATGTGAACTCCTCGACTCGAGTCTATATTAATGGGGGTCGCCGCCGCTATGGGTAGGAATGGCGCAATCGAAGTAAGGGTGCACGAGGATCACCGGCTCTCCCTCAAGCACTACTACCTACTGGCTGTAATAGGGATGCCAAGAATAACAACAGTCCAACCCTAGCCTCTAAGACCTCCCCTAGCCTCTGAACCGATCTAAAACACCGGCACCACAAGGGGAAGCATACCGCATAAGGAAGGCCAAATTGCTTTGAGGCACTCGATCAAAGGGGTGTGTCTCCACCTTCCTTGTCTTGTCCACAAGCTACCCTATGGTAGAGCAAGAGATCAAAGTGAGGGTCTCCTCACCCCATAACCCTGCCATGGCCTGATAAGGTGTGGCCTCCATATCATCAGTAGTCAGGGAGGCGACTGGCTGGTGGGGTGCTCTAAGCACCGACATATCTCGTCCATCTAGATGCCCTCATAGCTCCGAGATCCACCACCTCTACACCTCTCCCATAAGGGATGATACGCTCATAGACCCAGCTAATAACTAGGGTTAGATGGCTCAATGACTACCCTTGTAAGTGAACCACTCGGTATAAATCATGATAAGTGGTCCCAAGAATATTGGCCCCATAGGCATAAATCTGGTCATGTGCCTCAATTTGTGCAATAATAAGGGACCGGTAGTAGAGTAAGGTATCCCCTCCCTTGTCCCTAATCAATCTCGAGGAAAGGTTCCCCATAATAGCCTGACGAATCAAGGGGATAGGCAAGCCAGGAATAGATCGGAGCCTCACTCCCTTCTTCGAACTAGTGGAGATAACTGCATCTCCCATGTATGAAGCCCACTATGCTATCTGAGCCTCGTGACCTTGTTTTCTCAAGTGTAAGCCATCTCCCGATGATCGGGACCCCCAAGATATAATAGACATCCTCTAGGGTGATAGTCCACTCACCCCAGACTCCTGGAAATCGGAAAGTGTTCCGATCAGCATCCTAATATGAAAACAAGTCACAAAGTATGTGACTAGAAGGTGCAACATGTGGGACCTGTGATATATGTAATATACCGGCCCTCTGAAGAGTGTTTTGCTCATCCTGAGAAAGTGCATCCAACACTACTAGAAGCCAATCACACACTCTCTCTCTCTCGAACTCCATCTAATATATTCCTCCTTCGCCCGCATACACCTAAAAACATGCAAAAGGAGTAAGTATTCAAATCACATAGGAAAAATAATTAAAACATATAAGAATGCTAGAAACACAAAAATGAATTCAAACAAGTATTATTTTGGCATTCTGTGAAGGACCACCTCCCTGAGCAGGGTGGCGGTTCCATAACTACCGCCTTAAAGGCGGCGGTCCCATAACCGCCACCCTAATCGGGGGCGGTCGTGTAACCGCCGCCCGCCTGTGGCGACGGTCCTGTCCCAAATTTCCGCATGGGTCACGTGCTCTAAAAATGCCTAAAAACACAAAACAAAGACCATTTTGACTAAAACAAAGCCTACCCATTGGGTGCCCCCTAGGTGACCCTATTAACACTGACATTTTCAAAAATAATCCACCCATGATAAAGATTTCACCATTTTAACATTTTAGGGGTAAAAACGTTAAATCAAGAAGAACTAACTTGTGATCTCATGGGTCGGTGTTCTACTCACGGAGGCATGATCACTATCTTGTCATGAACATTTTGACTATACTCTCATCAAAAACCATCACTGTGGGTCCTAGAGCTCAAAATCAATCAAATCGACACGCGCAAATGAATAGGAAAATGGGCCCATTTTTACATATATAGCATCTTGACTTGTTTTGAATGCCCTTTTGTAGGTTTGGAGCGCCGATGGAGGTAAGTTCTTATCCCCACATAAATGGTAAGTCCTCATTTCATATTATTTTAGTATTTATTTTTGATTTATTTTATCTATCTGCACTTGAGTCCTCTTTTCATTTTATAGGTAGCGGAATTTTGGATGGCATCATTTCAACACACGGATGTGTCAGGTATAATTTCTAACCTCCCATTTCGGGACTACCATACTCGGACCCACCATTTTACACCTCTTCATGGCTAAAACACTTCTCCGAGGGGGCAATATGTATGTACCCAAAATTGTAAGGGTACTACACTACCGGAACAACGTTACACGTGCCCCAATGATGATACAGGTCTCCTCGTAAGGTGTTCGGGATCCGGAAAATATTTCCAAGTGTACATTAACATCCCGCATGCCCCGCTTAGCCTCTGCATGCTTTTTTTTTTCTCTCCCCCTTCTTTTCTTTGTGTTTTGGTCTTTAGTGATGAAAACCCATTTGCTCACTGCACAGGGCGGTCTCGTAACCTCCGCCTGCAAGTAGGGCGGCGGTCTGTAACCACCACCCCGCTCGGTGGTGGTGGTCCTTCATGCATTTTCCAAATCATTCTTTTATCATGACTCACGTAAAATTTCAATGTCTACCAGCTTTTTTCACCGCCTTTGCTCGTATTTATGATTGGTTCCCTGGAATAGTGTTTTTACATTGTTTATGGTTAAAGAGTTCAAATTGGTTTTCACCTTTAGGTAAATCGGGATTCTATAAATAGTTGGTTGATCCTCAAGAAAATGTCCCCTCAAAAATTTCCTCTCATCTTCTCATTTCATATTTTTAGTCTTTCAATTCTTAGGAATTCATAGTTTTCGGTTATTTACATGCATAGTTAGTGTTGTTTTTTGTTTAGAAGCCACATAATCATCTTGTGCTAATGTTATTCTTATTTCACACAATTGATTGAGATAGGATAGTTTTATTTTCAGTCTAAAGCCATTAGAGTTACAGGTTTTTTTTGTCAAAAGAATAGCTTCGGAGTGTTCTAGACGTTTTGCGTTGTGTGTGACTCATAATAAATCCCACTAGGAATTACATAAGCCAAGCTCTGTTCTCTTGCGCTATCCCTCTCCTACTCACATTGTATTTAGTCTACATCCAAAACTACCATTGTTCCAATACCTTTTTTGATGCTAGCATTACATGCTTTCTGGATTCACATGAGCATGAAGGAACGAGGAGACCACGCTAAGGGGACAAAGCCACACACAATCAGATTCGCCATTTTTGCAAAATCCAGGTTCAAGCTTTCAAAGTTCTAGTCAAAATATATATAAATAGAATAGTAAAAGCATTTCATTTTAATTAATCTCACTTTCGATATTGCCGGGGAAGCTATGGGGATTGATAGTTTCTAAGAAACTATGATTCATTCCTCACTTCTGAGGTAGGATCGGGAGTCTTTCAAATAGATTAGATCGAGTTATTTGGTTATTTAGAATAGACTTATAATCGCATGGAAAGTAGCTATACTCGAGTTGCCTTGTTTGTTTTAAATTTTGTTATTAGTTTAGTTGTCATTTGCTAGATATTTTAAATAATTTTTCTTTCAATTTCATTCAAATAGTTCATCAAAAAAACAAAAATAGAGAAGTCATATATGTTGTAGATGCACTTTACCTAGTTAGTTTTACTTTGCGTAGATTAGATTTACATTGTTTCATTTGTATGATAATCACGGGACCTAAGGAGCCCAGAGAATATGTATTTGAGCCAATCATGCCTCAACCCAACTTTTTGCAGCAATAATTGACATAGACCAAAATCTCAGAATTTGGTCTTCCAAATAACAACAAAACTACAAGAAATTAGCTCACAGTTAAGAGGATTAAACATAGAAGACGACAGAGCACATACGTTTTGGTCAAACCAGCCAAACTATAGATTACCCTAGATAAATGTCCACATGACTGTAGAAGGGCTTGAAAAAGAGAAAACGTTCGGGTGTGATCCTTTGGTCCCATAGCTAGACACAGGAGACATTCTAATTGACATAAACACTAGCTTAAGAATTCAAGTCACCAGAATGCCCATAAGATACTCTGAGAAGATTGCACAACTGTTAGTTCTCAATATAGAGGCTGAAAAGGCATACGACTAATGGATATTAGGAATTAGGGATTGATTCTGCATATGACCATAGGAGGTCCACAACAACCACGAATCTATGGTTGTGATCCGCAGGTCCCATAACCCAATGGGCCCACAAGTCAATCAGACGTTGATGCTTTGGTTTACACACATTAGTATTTAGATCCTCTCCACTTCCACCAATCATCATCGCACAACTATCTTCACTAGACGTAGCAGCAAATCAAGCTAAAGATTTATGGACTAGACCAAAGAATCGACCATAGAATCCACTATATCCATCATCCATCTTATGACCTTATCTCGGAGATATACGAAACAATTCGGTCGGTTTCCCATATCCCATGCCTATAGATCGAATCACGCAGAGCTTTCGATATTGATTAGAGCCTTCGAGTAGTCATCCCATCGACCGATCTATCACGCCAGTTCAGGTTAGGAGGGCCTTCTTTGCCTTAGATTCGTAGATTCCATTAGTGCATGTCGAAGATATAAGATTGCCTAATTAGTTTGTCCATACCCCACATATATTCCATCTCCACTGGCTGTCTCGGCATGACCTCGAGAGGTCAGGTACGAGGAAGAGTTACTTGTAGATTCCCATGCTCGCTTGTTACTTTTCCATCATAAAGTCCCCTCAACCCTCTTTTACCTCTAATTAAAAAAATTTTGTTTTTTTATAAATAAGTATCTCACTCTGTGGTACATTTTATATTATTATGGGGTGTGTTTTCTGAGTTCGGGAAAATAATGGTGTCCATCTATTTCTATCTAGACAAAACCTAGATCCACGAATGGAACTAACTACAACATTTGGGTCAAAATAGAATTTATGGCAAGGAAACTCGACTTTTTTTTTCTAGATCCGAGGTTCTCCCACTAGTTCTCAAGAAACTGTAGATAACATCAATGCATTCTTACTGCAACGAATGTAGGAGGTTATTTATATGATTTTGCACAATGTGTGATGGGTGTCATTATTCCATTCATTTAATCAACTCTCTGTTGATGTCATATTCAAACTAGGGGTGTGTCTAAAGCTATATGCAACAAGAGAAATCTTAGTGATCTAGCAATTGATTGTAGGTATTTTGTATTTTTTGGGGGATATTTTCAATGTCTTAAGGACTTATTGGTTAAAAACCTTATTGGAATCAAACTATGAAAACCTATTGGAAGTAAACACACTTTATAGAAATGAATTGCTGGAAATAAACACACTTTACAAAAATGAATTGTTGGAAATAAACACACTTTACAAAAATGAATTGCTGGAAATAAACACACTTTTCCTTGGAAGTAAACACACCTTGTAGAAATGAATTGCTTGGAAATAAACTTGGAAGTAAAAAACTTGTAAAAATGAATTGCTTGGAAATAAACACACAATTGAGAATGCTTGGAAAATGATTGCAAAGAAATAAGAAATTAATCTAGAACACCTACAGGGATAAGTCTACAACAAATTTCAACTTAAGGAATTGAAAGTGATACAAAATTAATAGATCTAAACTATTGCTTTAAAAATATAAATACCAACAAAATGAGGATCCTGGTTCTTGGAGGAGTGGGCCCTTGCTCCACCTTGAAATAGGATTGAACAACTTAATTTTCTCTCAAAATAGAAATGGCTATTTTATTGATAAAACATTTTGCATTACAAAAATGTGTTGGATCTATGTATATCAATCTATATCTATCTCTGTTCTATATCTATATTCCTCTATATCTAACCTATTTGCAAGTTTGTATATATATACTTCTTCCAGGGGTACATTTATGGTTGTAATTGTTCCACTAATATAATGGAACTGAATCGTGCCTAGAATAGATGTTGAATTGGAACATGGCTGGACGTACAACTATGTGATAATTATCTTGGATATGCAAGTATGGAGAGTCAGAAGTCTTCTAATCTTCTCCTGATTGATAGGATCATTGATTTGAAAATCACTAGCCATTTGGAATAGATTCTTATCGGTTTCGGACTCTAGAAGAGTTCCAGAACTAAAGGAAATCATTCCAAGTTTAACTCGAGAGAGTTCAGAGCTATCTGCAGGAGTTTCAGAACTAATTCTAATAATTCCAAAACTAAGTACTAGAGTTCTAGAACTAAGTCTAGAAGTTCCGGAACTAAGTGAAAAAACTTGTGACTATGTAATGGAGTTCCGGAACTAAGTCTATCAGTTCTAGAACTAAGTTGTATTGATTCCAATGCTTCCAAAAAAACATTGACCACTTCATACATCATTCTTCCACCTGATTGCAACCTGCTTTATTACAAAAATGAGTTTCCAAAACACTTTGTTAGGAATTATAGAGATTTTAAATGTTAGAATCATAATCAACAAAAGATGGAAAATTACATCCTAACTCATATCAGATCAAACAAAAGTCACAAAATGTAGTCAAAATTAATCAAAAGGAGAGTAAGATGAGATCATTTATTGTAAATTTAATGGGCATATTCTAGCCTCATCATTTCCCCCATACTTGTTTTTAAGTCCCTTTACAAACTTTACTCTTCAAATTTTGGGTTATATATTCTGCATTCCATTTGATTGCTTAGGTCAAATGGATGGTACTGAATATCCCAATGCTTTAATTTAGATGTACTATACCCTACTCCTACTTCTACTTTCCTCTACCATGCATCAAATTTAGTGGGATCTTGTGGTTCTCTGTTCTGCCATGGTGACATGGGGGTGAGAAGGAGTGGAGGTCTTTTTCTCATTCCCATCCATATGCCTCTATGCTTTTCATTGATATGAGGAATTAGCATACATAAGGCTTTTTCTCTATGCAAACTCCATATTAAGTTTGTGGGAGATATTACTTCCCTTCTTCTCAATGCCACCATGAGAAATTCCCATCTTTTCAAACATGCCTCATAAATATCTTCAAATTTTTCCTCTTCATAAGAGGTGAAGGCATTAATAATTCTTTGCAAATTGGCAAGATAAGGTTCCTTGAACCTTTTATCAAATGCATGGGATCTGAAATGTGTAGCAAAGGCGGATGGTTTACCATAATGAATCCTCATACAGAGACTAGATGAACTAGCCTTTAATAGATGCTCTGACTCCCTTTCCTTCCATGCAATCTAATTTTTGAGAACAGAAACAAATGCATTAAGATGGCTCTCCTCTACATACAAATTGATCATAAAACTTGAGTTCTTTTCCAACATGAAATTATAGAGATAGAATTCGTAGAGAAGATTTTTCTACTCTGCATTGGCTAAGGAATAGGCTGTTGTGAAATCAGCTTCATATTTTATTTCATGTGGGAGGCCACATGCTATCCTTGAAAACTGCCAGCGAATGAATTGTTCCTCCAAAAACACACTATATGTAGGAGAAGGTCTCCTGCATGTAAGAAATTTCTCACTCATCATGCAAACCATTTGTATTTTCACAAGATATTTAAATTTGTCATTTTTTTCTTTGTAAAAATTTTCTTCCCATTATTTTCTTGCTTTCTTCTCTTCTTATATCTTGCTTCTCAAGTCCTCATTAGATGTCTTGGCTTCACTGAGTTCTCTACAAGTATCATCCCATAGTTTTCTAAGTGGCCAATAAGTTAATTCAGTTTGTACAGAGACTGTTGATAGAGTAGTTTGTTTTTGGAATTTTGACATTCCTCCTCTTTCTCCATTATATGTTGTTTAGCTCTTGTCAATTCCTCAATCTTGTCAGTGAGCTGAGTTGTTAATTCCTCAATAACCATTTCTCTCTATTCCAATTTAAGTTTGAGAAAATTCAACTCCTCATCCTTTTCTTTAATAATGAGTTCTTCTCTGGACAAAAATAGAGCCTATTTAACTCGCTTGTTTTTCTTCTTTCTCTGAAATTTCTTGGGGAGTTGAGCATTCTTCTTCTACCAAAGGAAATTTCCCTTTTCATCTCCAAGATGCCAACTCTTCTTCTTCATGTGATAATGTTGCTAGTTTACCCAATTCTTGAAGAAATTGTTCTTAAAATCTCTCATCTTCTTTTTCTATCTCTGTTTGGCTTGGTCCAGGAGGATTCATGGCCATGTTGCCCAAAATATCAATGCTTTCTTTTCCATCCCTTCTTGATCTTTCATTTCCTTTGGAATTTCTCTAGACCTTTTATGAATTTTCCTTCTTTGAGGAGCCTAAAAATGTACAAAAATGGGTCTCCTCCTAGATCTTCTTCTAATTTTCACCTCTTTCTCTTGCCTTGGTGAGCAGTCACTATCGTAGACTCGATATTAGCTCTCTATAGCTCTTTGGAGGAAACAATTTCTTCAAGAGGCACAAAGATGGGTTCTGCGCTTTTAGTCATTATTCTAGATCTTCTTCTTTTTGGTATTTCCTTTCCACCTAGTTCTTTCTTTTCCTCTGTAGTGGCATCAATTTCCAAATTACTTACAGGAGTAGTAGGAGTTGTTATCACTCTCCTAATAATATCAAGGATTTTCTTAAACTTGCGAAGAAATTTCTCCCACATTTCCTCTTCATTTTTCTTTGAAAGAAAATAGTCTTTGGCACACTAAATGCACAAATCCATGATAGCTGATTGCTCCCCACCCTAGGAATACCTTTGGGCCATTGTATGGATGGAGTCAAAAAGAAACCCCGTAAGGTTTACTATATATTCTGGTTTTGTAGCTCCATATCTAAGGTATATGAGGATCTTCAAAACTTCTCTTCATACCGACCGAATTGAACATAACAGGTTAAATATTTGACTATCCAAAATGCCACTATGTCAAAGGGTTTGGGAAAAATGGCCCTTTTGATGCCTTTTATGATTTTCTACATGTTGTAAATATATTGGAGTTCATCTTCCTCCTTTTTTATTAGTGTTTTAACCAGGTCTTTTAATGTCCCTCTGACAGGGTTTGGGACATGCACAATTGGCACTTCAGATACATTACTTATTGTATTCACAAAAAAAAGGAATAAATTTTTTCTAACCTTTGTCTTGGATTGCTCTAAATTTATAATGAATTCTCTTACCAATTCATCATTATACTTGGGGAACTTTCTTAGAAATTCTAGCCATCCTACCTGATGAAAGATAGCTGCCACTTCTTCATCTGCAATGAGTTGGGTATCATCCTCTAGTTCGACTTCTTTTTAATCCCCATGATACAGAGGTGATTCAAATTCATTCTCCTTTAACCTTGTGTGGGTTGGCTGAAGAACTCTTCACTTAGCTATGGAACTAATGAATTTAGCTACGGAATTACTGTACTTAGCTGTGGAACTTTTGTGTTGTAGCTGCAGAATGCAAACCTAATTCACTGCTTCTTCCTTGAAATTTCTCTGCAACTAGTTTTCAATTTTTTGATTCCACACTAATGATAACTCATTATAACTATGCCGTTGATTTATTCCATTAATATCTTTCTCATGATTACTCACTTTTAATCATGATGTACAATAGATGACTCATCATATCAACTTTTAAATCAAATCTAATCACACATGCAAAATTTTAATCTAACCTTTAATAAGTTAAAGATATAATTACCATCCTTGATGATGTAATCCCTTCGTCATGATGACTCATCATTCCTAAAAAGTTAAACAAAAGGAAAATGGTTAGAAAAATAGCTAGAATTCAAAAGAATTTATTTATTTATTTTGAATTATCCATTTATTTGAGAAGATCAATTGCCATTGTTGGTTTTCAATTGATCTCTGAGAGAATTTTTTTAGGGAAGAGAATGTCATTTACTAGTTTTCACTCTCTTTCATTATTTTTTAGGAAGAGAACACCATTTACTAGTTTTCATTCTCTTCCCTTTATTATGGATCTATCCATCTGATTATTTGATCATTTTGGAAGAATTGGGTTCTTCCATATGATCAAATTCTTTATCTTCTTATATCTGCCTCAAGAAGTCATCCTTAGTAGGAGGCTTCTTATAAAGCTTTAGCATATGACCATTGACCAAAAGTGTTATTCTACTTCCATCAATGGGAAGTAACTAAATAGAACCATTGTCAAATATTTTTTAATCTGATAGGGTCCCAACCATCTGGTTCTCAATTTACCTTTGAATTGTTGGTACTTAGAATCAAACAACAATTCCTAGTCCCCTACTTTGAATTGTCTTTTCTTGATATGTGTATCATGTCATTACTTCCTTTGATCTTGGATTATCTTTGTCTGCTGAAGTGCTTCCATCCTCAATTCATCCAACTCATTGAGTTGAAGGATTCTCTCCTTTTGAGCTACATCCAACTCAATACCCACCTTAACTATTGTCCTCAATGTCTGTAGTTCAAACTCAATAGGTAATAAGGGATTTTTCCCATAGACTAACTCATATGGTGAAAACCCTATTGTAGTTTTCCAAATTGTATTGTAAGACAAGACAACTTCAGGTAGTCTCTTCATCCAATCTCTTCTTCCTGCTTCAATTGTTTTGGTAAGGATGTTTTCCAATTCCTTGTTCATTACTTCAACTTTTCCATTTGATTGTGGGTGATAGGGAGATGAATTCCTATGATTGATCTAATAATACATTGTGAAGGCCGGATCTAATAATTTTGGACCATACCTACGTAAAAAACAAAATCAAGACCACAAAATCAAGACCACATTTAAATAGCATTCCATTTAACCATTTTAATTGTGCACTATGTTGGTACCCAAATTTGTTCTCCTTTTCAGTCTGAGCAGCCTCAAAAATATGGCATGAAGCTTGAAGGTAGATAGATCTTGATGTATGTCATTTTGTAGTTGGGGATATGATCTAACCGACTCAGTTTGTGGAGAGATGGATAGCACTTTGAAAGGATTTTGATCTAATCCTCACTATTTTAGGTTGTGCCTTTCAACCAAGGTAAGAGAACCTATATTGCAGCCTTTGTTTTGTGAAGGAGGTGGAGATATCCTTATACTATGCATATTGTATGGAGACGGCCTTGGGAAAACATGATCAATTTTCCATTATTCAAACTCAATAGAGATGTCACTACTAAATGATGGAAATGCTTTCAAGACAAGGCTGAGGCTGCTAGAGACAAGGTATGATCCTAATTTACTTTGTGCCTTTTTTTGTAAATGGATTGTATTATTTTGTTGACACACAATGCAATTTAGGGGTAGTATGGGGTAGGATTAGTTATTCTGAATGAATTTTTGGTGGGATATTTTAAACAAGACTAACCAGAATTTGCCAAATTCTTTGAGGACCTTTGCAAGAAATTTGTAACACCTAAACAATAGGATGCTTTAAAGGGGTTAAGGTACTCCTTCAACCAGGATATGTGCACCAAATGGAGGCCCAGATCTACACTCTTCCACACAATCTTTGACAACCTGCCACAAAAGCTTGAAGCAGATGAACCAACAAAGCATTCAAAAATCTCTATTTTATCATGACCTACGGTGCACCCAAAGGTTTACAATCAATCTCAAAATTTAAGGAAGGTAAAGTGATTTTAAATCTGTTTATCTCTTTATCAGATGAAATCTCTTATGAATGTGAGACTACAAATTCCACTAAACTATCAACAAGAAATGAGACCATGTATGATCAAGAGATATTTCAGACACAAGACTACAACAGAATAAGAAATAAAAATTGAAAACATTCGAAACATAAGTGCATGCAAATTTTACTAAGAGATAACACAAAATAATCCGAGAATGACCAAATTTATTAGTAGGGGAATGTTATAAGAACAATCTCGAGCTTTTGATGGATTTACAATCTGAAAACAACTCAACATGATACATATCTAATGTAAAAGGAATTATAAATGGTTCTCAGGCGGTTTCTCAGAGAATGGGCTTCTTCCCATATTTTTCCTATGAAATTCTAAGTTTCTTTGACCTTTTACATGTCTCAAAACATGCATTATATAACTTTCAATTACATTTGATCCTTCTTTCCCAAGAAAAGAATATGCCCAACATCAAGTTTGTTACAAAATTCCAACATGATTCGTAGATAGGGATATTTAACAAATTTCCAACAAGAGTTGCCAAGTGTTTCTAAAATGGAAAATCATTACAAGTCCTTCATCATTATCCATTGTGGAGGAACTTTTTTCATTCTCCAAGCATGCAGACCCCTTTCATTTCATTATTTCATCTTTATCATTCCAAAATTTGATTCTCAGAACT
The DNA here is from genome assembly GCA_018340775.1 of Taxus wallichiana var. yunnanensis. NCBI lineage: Eukaryota > Viridiplantae > Streptophyta > Pinopsida > Cupressales > Taxaceae > Taxus > Taxus wallichiana. Next base: position 696,844,527 of record CM031239.1, read on the forward strand.
TTATAATTTGATATTTCACGTTTTGCATGGGCACGAGTAAAAATTTATTTCAAATATGCAAATTAATCCCTAAAACCACTTGCATTTGGTCTTTACAAGCAAAAAAACATGAATTCACTAATTATTTGATGAAAACTGATGCAAAATTCACATCTCCAAGATTCCTAGAGCATTAATGGGATCAAAATGGAAAATGTACAATTACCATTGATTTCCTGCATTTCCTTTAATCTAGGCCATCCACGTGTCAAAATATGATTGGGAATGAATTTGAGATCACTTTTTGACTTTTTAACATTTTGGGAAAATGGAAAAATTTAAATTTTTCTCCGCCCCTCCACCGTTGAATTTTGGTGATTACACATGGCATATGGTGGGTCCCATTGGAATCGTGCTTCAATTCTACCCATTTCCACCCTTTTTGGAATTTGGAAAATTTTCACTTTTTCCCCACGGACTGTACCTCCGCCTCTATCCTTGACACATGTCATCCTCTCTATCGATAAAAATCCATGGGCTTATTTCATGTTTTAAC
>CM031239.1:696845161-696938514 GCA_018340775.1 Taxus wallichiana var. yunnanensis
TGTACTTCGTTCAATTGCTAATTTTTTGTGACCTCCGGTGAATAGCACTGCTGAATTTTAGACCCGATTGCCTTAAAAAGCGAAACATTGGAAAAGTAAATCAAAGAAAATAAAAAAAGAACACACCTGAAAGCAGAAAAAACAAGCGATCTGCCAAGCACTTGGAGAAAAGAAAGACCCTTTGTCTGAGTATCCCATTCACATGAATGGGCAATTCTTCTATGTTGAGTCTGGATAGATGAAATGAATTTGCCTCTTTGTAACTTGTAATAATATAATGCCCACTCTGAGAGCGTCAAACTTGGCATGCTTGCTGGTTTGGCTCGTCTTCATCCCATTTGAGAACCAAGTCTCCTTCTTAGTAATTCCTATCAAAAGCTTTCTTATTGAAGGATTTTTAACTTGATCCTAATGTTGGCTTAAAGTTTTCATAGCCTTTTCTTGAACTTCCTCCAATTCCATGAGTTTAGTAAACCTCACTGTTAAGGAGCCATTTTCCATAACTTTGAGTTGATGAGCCAATTCCAAAGAAGGTAATTCCAAGGATATTGGTAGCTTTTCCTCCCTTCTGTATACTAGCATAAAAGGTGAGTTTCCAATGGCCTTTTTAGGTGTGATTCGATCCACCCACAAGGTGGTCTTAAGTTGTGTATATCAAGTCCTTTTGTTAGCTTTCATCGTTCTGCTTGATTATCCTTATGAGATTCTTTATTCGGATTCAGCCAACCTATTTCCTGTGGATAGTAATTGGATGAAGTCTTGAGATAGACCTTATTTGAACTACCCACTCACTTAACTTTAGTCCAAGGAAATCCATTGCATTATCAAAGATAACGGTAAATGGAACACCGAACCTTATCGTTATATTCTCCAAGAATTCAAGGACGGTCTTTTCATTGCTTTCTTTCAAGGTCGCCGCCCGGTCCCAAATGGTGAAATAATATGTTGCGGTGAGGACCCATTTATGTATGATGTTGGATGGAGGATTGATCATTCCAATAAAATCTAATCCCCACTGAACGAAAGTTTGATCTACTTGAATGGGATGCAAAGGGAGAGTTGTCATCCTTTGTTTTCTTGCAAAAGATCACATTCTTTACATTTTCTTACCCAAAGATGAGCATCTCTGTGAACAATTCCAGCTAGTAGTAACCGACTCGTATGATCTTGGTAGCGGTTGTTTGTGTTGAATAGTTCCTCTAGACAAACCATTGTGTAATTCCTCTAACATCATGTTGATTGCTCGCCTAATGCAGCATAGAAGAGCACCGCTCAAATATTCTTAGAAAGAGCATTATCTACCAAGGCATATGGAAGATTGGAGACGAGAAAGTGCATCATTGGACCTTATTCATATCTAGAGGATATACCCTTGAGATAAGGAAATTTGGTATCTTAGTTAACCAATCGATCTGGTCATTGCCTTCGTCGATTTAGAAGCATAACATCTTCCATATCTTTGGTCTCCATGTATACAGTAACCAAATTTGCCGACATAAACCTTTGCTTACGACAAGTTTAGTGGCTTTGATGTGCACATCATACTCCATTACTTTTGTAATCCACCCAACACGTTTCTCATTCATCTCTTTATTCAAAAAAATTCCTTGACATCAGGATGAGAGACCATTAAGTGAATTTTGTTGTTGGATAACATGTGCCAAATTTTTTTAGAGTTTGAATGACTGCAAAGACCTATTTTTCAAAGAAGGAATATTTAAGCTCATATTCCTTGAGAGACTGACTGAAAAAGGAAATTGGTTGTTCCATCATATCATCATTTTTCTGAGTTAGAATTCTGAAATACTTTCCTGGCCTGCGAAAGCATAGAGGATGAAATATTTGTCAAAACTGGGATTTACCAGTGTAGGAGCTTGGGAAATGGCCATTTTGATAGCCTCAAAACTCTCCCTCCCCTATTTCATCCATGAGAATGGAATTTTATTTTTAGCATGGTCATGAGTGGTTTAGCTAATGTTACAAACTGAGGGATGAATCTCCACACAAAATTTATGGTTCCTAGGAAACTTTGGAGACCTTTCTTATGACTTGGAAGAGATAAGGACATAATGGAATGAATCCTAGCTGGATCAATGGATAGTCCCTCTGCTGAAACAATATGTCCCAATAATTTCCCTTCTGAACTGTGAAAATGCATTTCTTAGGGTTCAATGAGACCCCAAATTCTCTGCATCTTTGAAAACCTTCCTTAGATGTGTGATATGATCTTCGGCGTGCTTGGAATAGACAATTATGTCGTCAAGGTAAACCAAGATAATATCATTGATTAGTCCTTTAAAGGCCATATCCATGGCTCTTTGGAAAGTAGCCCCTGCATTGGACAACCCAAATGGCATCTTGTTGTAAGCATATGTGCCCCACTTAGTAGTGAAAGCCGTTTTGAATTGATTAGATTCTTGGCCAGAATCTGATTATATCTTGAATATCCATCAAGCAAAGAAAACCTTTGAGCCCCTAGCCACTATTTGGAGGATTTTCTCCATTGACGGAAGAGGGTAATGATCCTTCAATGAGGTGCGGTTCAAATCCCTAAAGTCCACACACACCAAATCTCTCTGTTATTTTTCCTTACATGCACTAGATTGGCTACCCATGAGGATTGCTTGATGGGAAAAATTATGCAGCCTCGATAAGCTTAGTTAACTCTTTCCTCATTACTGGCTCAATTTTGGGATTGATTGGTCTTTGTTTTTGATGAACTTGCTTAGATTTAGGATCCAGCTCGATGGTATGTTAAGCTAAACCAGGATCAAAACCACGCAGGTCTTTGTAGCTCCATGCAAAAATATCATGATACTCTTGACATAGTTCAATGAAAGCTTTCTTTTCCTGAGTAGTGCATACCTTACCAACTTTTAAAAAAATCACTTGTCACCTCGACCTCTTCAAAATCCTCCTCCTTGACCACCATATTAGTGCTTTGTCATTTGGCTTGATCATCTAAATTGAAGATGGATTCTAATGTAACCAGGCCTTTTGGCAACTTGTTTCCTTTCAGCTATATAATTTGATCACCATAAGAATTTTGAAGTTTATCTTGATGTTTGCAGTGAACTCTGCTTCTTGTTGTAGGAAGAGAACAATTTGTTAATCATTATCGAACACCTGCCATCTACTTACATTATCTCGTCTTGTGGGACAAACCTCCATTTTGATCTGCTCTGCTGCTTCTTCTTTCATGATGTCCATAGGTACATTGTACTGGGAGCCAATAGTAGCTAGCCTATTAACATCTTGATTTTACTTCCTGGGAATTGCATGAATTCCAAAAGCTTTAAAATCTTCTATCAGATCCCAAATCTGATTTTTATATGACCTCAGTAGATCATTTTTTGATGCACTACGAGCTGTAACTTGGTGCACAACCAATTCACTATCGCCAAAGATGGTCAAGGTTTGGATTCCTCTTCTTTGGGCCAGCTGAATTCCTTGTATAAGAGCTTCATATTTAGCAACATTATTAGTGTAGCTGAACTACAACCGAAAGGAAGAGAAATATTTGTCTCCTTCTAAAATCAAGAGAACCCTACACCAGATCCATTTTACTTCATGAGCCATCAAAGAACATTTGCCACAGTCCTTTTGTATCACTTGATGCCTTAACAAGTTGAGGTATGATGGTATTTTCTTCATGAATGTAGTATGTACCCAATCTTGTTTCTTCCAGAAGCAGCAAACCTAATTCTTCATCTGCTAATAAATCAGCATAGGGATCATATTGGTGGTTGATACTTACTTCATCAAGCATTGTGTCAGGAAATTCCTCTATGAGAGTAGTTGGCTCATGATCTGCATATTCTTCATCTGGGTCACTAATGGCATAATTTCCATTTATGGGTTTGGCGGTGTATGGTTCCACATGATTATGACAAATAGGTTCAGCTCTTATAGTCACCTTCATCCTGTATCTGAGTTCTAAGGATCATATGTGACTAGTCTGATGACAAATATCCACCCATCTTGGCAGTGAACTCCCATGATAAGCAAATGGAAAAAAGGGGAGGGAGATCAATAACATATATGTCTTACGTGAATGTCAAGCTAGGACATGCATGGATAGTAAGATGAATCCCTTAATGACCCCCATAGTTTGGACTACAGTACCATCTAGTTGAACAAATCCTCTTGAAATTGGAGTATATGGAATTCATAATATATCTGTGATCTATTTGGGCATTACGGAACTACTAGCTCCATAATCGATCATACAATTATGTACCAAATGATCACCAATAATCAATGAGATATAGAATGGTGGAGGCTTATTGGGCTTAGAAAATACTTTTGTTTCAAGTTGGCATAAGTTGGTTGCCACTTGCTACTTCTTGACCTGATGATCTGTTGGTAGTGCCAAAGTTGTTCAAAGCCTCCCGTAGCAAGTTCCTCTGAGAAAGAATCGAGAGTACATCCCACATCGTGACACTCAAATTGGTCTTCTTCATTTGCTCCACAATGTTGAAAGAATCACCCCCACTTTGCTAATACCTTTTGGGGCATTGGAGCCTTCTTTTGGAAAATGCCTATTGGGCATTGTGATACTTGAAGTCCCATCCTTCCTTGTAGACTGATCCATGGATACTTCCATGATTTCTTTCATGTGCCTTTATGATCTAATATTTTTGCTTGGGACTGAGAAGTAGATGCCTGATCAATTTTGGAAGATTGTGGGTCTATTGCCCTTTTCTTGGAATGTGTGTTGGATGCTATAGTGGAGGCATTAGTATTCAAGCCACAAAAGTCTTCTACTTGCCAATTTAGTAGCGTAGTTTCATCAGAAGGTTGGTCTTGACTTTCATGAGTGGATGGTCGACGGATGATGATCGAGTAGAGTGGATATGCTTTGACCATAAGGGCCTAACTCGTAACTCCATTTGGGAAAATATTTTGGTTCTAAGGTTGAGAAAAAGGGTAGCACCACTCGTAATCTTGAATGAGTGATTCTCGGATTAGCACTATGGCTTTAGATGAACCGGTTTTAGAAGGATTACTCGAAGTTCAAAGGCTTCACGCTTCTATTGCTTAGATGGTAACCTTGGTTTTGGGCTTTGATTATTTCCTTGAAAGGGAGGGTGATTTGCTTGATATTGTGATTGAAACGGTCAAGCATATTGGGATTGTTTCCTTTTCATTGCTACAAGCTCATTTCCGAAGGTATGTAGTAGTGATTTGACTTCAAATAGATCATTTGAAGAGGTCGGGACCGATTGAGCTGGCTGATTAGAGGTTCTTTAGAATAGGCGCAATGATAAGTTGATTATTTGTAAGATCTAGAGAAAATGGCATGGGTGGTCGGGAAGCTATCTTTCCAGCCTAGATCAAAGAATTTTCCGCATTTATGGCTATGTCATAAACATCAGGTAATGTAGTCCCCCATGGATTGAATCATAATTGCTACATTGCTATTCAAAGCTCGAAAATAGTACATAAATGCATTGTTTGGAGAGGGCTTGATGAGTGTCGAATCCTATTCCAAGTCCTATGAAATCAAAAATTGAAATCACTCATGTACTTGTAGGGAGATCTCTTTATGGTGGTGAGTTATTCTAAGAGTGATAGGTGATCACTCTTGTCTTCAAACTATTTGCAGCTTCTCTCCTAACGCATCCCAAGTGGTTATGTTGTCGATACATAACCCTCGAAACCATTAAAGTGCTTTCCCTTAAAGGAAGTGGTTAGAAGTTTGATAAAGCAACATCATCCTCTCGTGACGTTGTGTCGTGCATGTAGATGTTGGCTACATCAAGAATGTGTTCTACCGGAGTGACATGAGTTTCTCCTATGTAAAAGGATAAACTTTTGAGTGCCGCAACCAATATAGGGTCACATTGAGCCAATAGAAGCAGACTACTTACATTGAAAGGGGGAAAAACTTGGTTTCATGCCATAGCAGCAAGAGGTTGATTGTTCCTTGATGGAGGAAACCTTCCATATGGAGGAGTTGAATGACCTCTACGAGATGAAGCTACAGCTGATGGTTTTAAAATACTTCTGATTCTTCTCTTGGGAGGAGACACGAAAGGTTGATATGTTGATAACTTTCATGCTTTGAAGAAGCTCTTATCTAAATTCTTCACATAAGTGAATGCACTGAGATTTGGAATCCAGAGATATAGAGTCGTCAGGTACTTTGATTTATGCTAATGAGAAGAGAAGTACCAACTCATCCCACTGGGCATGCCAAAACTATTGTCACTAAATCATTGCACCCCAGAATGGCCGGAATGTGAACAGGACATTCAGTGTGATTGGGACACATGGGATCACCTCTCAAGCTGTGGGACTTGGATTTGAGGTGAACCTCCAAAGAAGGTCGACTTCCTTTTCCTAAACTAAGTGTTGTACTTTTTCCTAGTATAATAAAATGACTATCTAGTCCTAGGCTAACACCTTCATGAGTTTTGAGTAAAGATATTTTGCAGAAATGAAACTATACTAAGGACAGTGATGCACCAAATAAAGGGATGTTTAATATTTGGAAGGGTTAATGTGGGTAGGATGCTTGCATCGTTGTCCACCTTCACCTATTGCAACCTAGAAAGGGTATAAAATGCCACAAACCAGGGCATACGTTCCTTTATTAAACTTGAGCATATGTAAAGGATAGATCAAATTTGATTCAACACACAGTTAATTTATCATGAGAAAGGAACACATGCACTAGTCAAACATCTATTTCAGCAACTACGAATAATGATAATGTAACTTTAACAATAGAAGGAAAATAATATTTTCACAACTAATATAAAAGATAATCACATTACTCACTCACAACATGAAATAGATAACCTAAAATAAAGGTAAGCTAACCACTCACACTAAGGAATCATACATTCACAAAGTAAGCATTGATCAACCATCCAACACAATAAATTAGATTCCCAATTGCAAGGTATAACTCTGAATATAATTAAAAGGTTTTTAGAATTCTCTGAAGCACTCTTCCAAGCTTGAAGAGCAACCTCACTCAAAAATAATCTATCTGTCTCTACTAGCTTGAAGCATTCAACTATTTATAAGTTCTTAGGTGAGCCATTACAGTTGGGCCCTTAACTAACATTTTCTAAAAATAGAAATGTCATTAAATTAAGGGAACATGCTCCCATGAAAATAGCAATTTTTTTTGCAAGGGTTTGACTCAGTCAACCCTACAACTTCGACCGATCTAGAGCTTGGATCTGACCTTTCATGGCCGCTTAGCTTTGGCTTTGTTCAACTACACCTTCCTCTCCCGAGTTTTTGTTGTTCTCCTTCCCACACACCATTTGATGCTTATACTCAATGAAGCACTTGATGATTCCCTAAATTTCTTCATCTCCAAGCCCACATGCATAGTGATTCACTACATCTTCCGTCTCGATCTCCTTTGTGATCTTGGCTGGCACTCTTCAAAGTTTATTCATAACTTTCTTTAGCCTCCCTATGAAATTTTGGCACAAGACCAATCGGTCGATGGAGTCACTATTGAAAGTTTTGGTGACCTCATCGTCGTGCTTCACCAAATCCTTGAAATTTTCCTTAATTTGATCTTCAGGAAGAGCATCAATGTTTTCATTGAAGAATTTGTAATTAGCAATATCAAACTCTTCTGAGATGTCATTCGGGCATCCGTGATTTCTACTCATTTATCTTCCAATTTCTTAATTAAATCATGCAATACTTGGCACTGGAATTCCATGGCCTTTTGGTATTCAAATAACTTTGAGGCATCATCAATCACCTCTTCCTAAAGGAGCAATTCGGGGTCTTCTTCTCTGATCTCACTCCATGTTGCCAAATTTAAATTCAGATTATTATTATCTTTGGAAAAGGCCTCATCCATTTTGCAAATAGCAGCCTTCCCAACTTGCAGATCATTATATATTTTGACAACCTCCTTGATTAAGGGATTAGCTTCCTATAGTTGTTTCACCATTTTCTTTACGTTATTGAGACCAAACAGATAAGGATAAGGGCCAAGGAGGAATACGTGTTTATGTTACTCGATTGATGGTCATTATGTGCATTCCGACTTCTCAATCCAATGTTGATTATGAGATATTCCTTTTGGGTGGGAGGAACTACCTGAAATAGAAAACAAGACCACAAAAGAAGAGTTAAATAATATATGACAATGGACTCGCCTAGCATGTGCTAGATCCGGAAGTGTGATACTCCTGATGGCTATCAATCCACTTTTTAACACAATGTAGACACCAAATTTGTGTCTTACGACCCCTTGTGACCCGCATCTCATCTCGCAACCTAACCTCATCACCTAAACCTTACACAATTATTTATTAATTACCTTGTAATTGACAAATCCACATCATCTCACCTGCCACCTCATTTTGCCACTTCATCATGACCTAGCCCTAACCCTAAACTAACCTAATTAAGACCTATAACTTGGTCTACACCTACACCCATGACTAATGACCCCTTTCTCGCACCCAAAACCGACCTTCTAGTCATTTGACCAAGCCCGCAACTAATCTCTTGGGAGAAAAGCAGGGAAGGTGGGCTATTTTACTAAAAATAGCCTACTTTTTCCTTACCGATGCCGGTTCCTACTCGACCGCCGTCGGTTACGTAACCGCCATCGGTTCCCTGTAAATGGGCTCCCCGAACCAAAATCAAAGGGGGAAGGATTTTAGGAATCAAGAGAGATCATTTGGGAGCGATAAAGAGAGTCCAGATCTTCACTTGGCCCGAAAGCGAGACGAGGCGAGTGAAGAAGCCGAAGAGTCAGCAAAAGGAGATCAAGCCCAAAATCGCAACAAAAATGTAAATGCCTGTGAGTTCTCAGATACTCAGCTGATCATCGGGAGGGAGATATTTCATCTTCTGTTTGTCCAGCCATCCTACCTAGAGTTCTGCCTTTGTCATCAGAGTTCTTGGACTCGCATCTTCAATCAATAACCAGATAAGTTACATCTTATGTCCTCTTTAATAACATTTCTTAGACTTTTTGAAGCACAATCCTCACAAATCCATTCCTAGATCCACTACCCAAATGTGCTATCGTGCATCTAACTATCATTCATCTACCTCTCATCACCTTATTTCCTAATATCACCTATATACAACCTTTTACAAATAACACAACTACCAAACAACACAACCACCCCACAAAACAACCAACCTTCGGATCTTAGACCATACTGATTGATATCGGTTATCAAGAACCCAACGTATCGGTTATCCCGATTATAACCAAAAACCAGCCTTTCCCTACCCGGTTCAACGAAGCAATTTAATTGATATCTTACGGTCTTTTGTGTTAATTCATATTAGCGAGGGAACCGACCACCTTCGAAAGGAAGTTTTATATTTCCTGGCCCAAGGCGGTTCCCTCATTTATTGTCTAATCAAAATCGTGTGGTCTTGTGTTCTTATTTGTAGTAGTCCTTCCAAGACAAAAAGGAGTTCTCCACATCAACTCGATCTTTCTCTACGGTACGCGCACACCATCTCGACGTTCAACGGGTATTCCTCCTAGCCCTAACCTTATCTCGGGTTCTAAAAGGAATGAAACATTCCGAGTGCAACATTTTCGCACGCCTTAGAGGGGACCCATTTTGGGTTTCTTTCTTTCTTGCTTGCTTTCATATAGGGAGTATACTTGTTGTTTTCTTCTTCTAAAAGATATTCACAAGGTTTTGTATTATTTTGATAAAAGAACTTGCTTTGCTTTTACATCTCGCATTAGTGAAAGTCATCTCTTTTGCTTCATCGAATATCATTTTCGATTTGGGTTTAAAACACGTGCATTGCATTCCTGCTTGCTGTTTTCAATTCTAGTGAACATAGATTAAGTAACAGTCGTACACGTGGGGTGATATCACGGTATTGACAAGAAATTAATCTTACTTTCACACGCACAACACATACCGAATCACTTCACAATTAACACAATAACTTTCAAACATCCCCCTTTTCCGCGGTATTCCTCCGCCCGATTGAGGTAACCTTATAAGCCAAAACAACTTGACATTTCCCCTAAGTCTTTTGTTTAGGATTGACATCATTCCGCATCTAAAGGCATAAGCCCACAATAATTAAAATTAACCCTAGGGTTAGTCTCTGGATTTGCGTGTGCATCTTGCTTGTTTTTAGTTCTGTTTTCTTTCTCATACCCTGTCTTCTGTGATCAATAATTGGACAAGTATACTAAACGTTGTTAAAAATCAAATTAGCAGCCTTTTATATCTTGTTAGCCCAGACTTCTTACACCGACATCGGTTACCTGACCGACGTCGGCTATAGTATAACCGACATCGGTTACGAGACCGATATCGGTTACTGTCTTTCCCAATTCCTGACAAACCAGCAACCTACCAATTTCACCAGTCTGAGTTTGTTTCTGTTCCTGACAGATTGAAACCCTACTGTGAACTCCTGTCCATGGTTGTTATCACTCGAAAGCAAGCTGCCGCCATGGTTTCACATGCTTGCTCTGTTTCTTTGCCTGAATCACCCCCTTCACATTCTGTGGGGAATCCTATGGATACCAGCGAGGTTCCTAAAATTCCTGTGGGAGATAAGGACTTTGCCAAGTTTCTGGATGCTAATTCTAGCGTTGTCAATACTATTTGTCTCATACCCCCGACCGTACGCCCGATGGTCGCTCCTTGTTAGTATGCCTATTAGTATAGCTGCTCATTTAGCTCCCACTCCGCCTGATAACACCGCCTTGCTTCCTGCATCTCTAGCCCCGTCTCCCAATCCGACGGCTTCAGAGGTTCATACGACTCAGATTGGCTTTCCGTTGGTTAATCTTGGACCCCACATATCATTACCGCCGACTGCCCCTACCTCATCTCTCTTGCAGACTGCTCCATTCATGACTTGCTCTCTGCCACCTATCCACACTAGCTTTCCTTCTCAAGCTCCGCCTACCTTTTCATTCCCATACACGTATCCAGTGACCTCAACATCTTATATGGGACATCCCTATTCGGTCGCCTCAACATATTCATCCTCCATACCTTATCAACACTTAACCCCACCATTGTCCAGCGGAGGCCCTTGGCCCAATTTGCCTCCGTTTACCACAATCGCACCATCATCTCATCCAACCACGGATTTCATTAAACAAATGATGGACAAAATGCAAAACCTGGAGGCTTCTGTTTCAGGAAGTCGTAGCGCCTTGACATACGAGCAAGTTTGTCGGGAGCCTATTCACCCGTCTGTCCCCCTTCATTCGTATCCTCCTCAATGGGAATTACCAAAATTTACCCGTTTTAATAGTAAAGAGGACCCTCAACAACACTTGCGATCATTTAGACATGCTTGTTATTTGATTGCTCATGATGATGCCTTGTTACTCCGCACCTTTCCCATGTCCTTATCAGGACCCGCCTTGGAGTGGTACAGTGCTTTAACCCAGCACTCAATCTTCTCTTTTAACCAACTAGCCCAATCTTTCTTGGATCATTTCTCCATTAACATTGCCAAGAAAGTATCTATCACTGACCTTTATGCCATCCGACAATTCGAAGACGAATCTATCGCAGATTTCGTTGGACGATGGCGGGGCCTTATCAACCAACTTACATATGCCTTGCCTCAGGCTGAACTTATCAAACTTTTTACGCGGGCATGTGCTAAGCACATTTCTCCTACTCTTCAAATTCAAACTTTCTCGCACATTTGATGAGGCCTTTACCATGGCTCGGAAACTAGAAATTCGAGCCTTAGAAGAAGAGAAATTGCGGTTGCGCAACAAAAACCCCAATTTCTGAACTCCAGATTCCACCAACAAACCTAACACCACCAATCCTCACCCATCGACCGCTTCGAAATCAAAAGGGGCCGTGCACGCGGTGATGGTCAAATCCCAACCACCGTCTAATACCCCGCCAAAAACCACTTATAAGTATAAAGCAGAACCCATCAACTACACTCCCTTGGGAGAAACATATGGTGTGATATTGGAAAAATTGCTCAAAGCAGGAGCCATTACCTTACCTCCTATTAAACCTCACTCCGGGTTTGATTCTACCCGCGCTATACCTTCCTGGTACAAAGAAAATGACTTCTGTAACTTTCACCGCGTAAAAGGACATAGTCATGAAAACTGCAAAATGTTGAAAAACATAGTGCGAGAAATGGTTGGCTCACAGGTGATATAACCTCGATAATCCTAATGCCCCCGCCAACCGAAATTTGAAAATCTTCAACAAACCATTCCCGAAATCACTCATCCAACAAGAACATAAACCAGGGATATCTTAGCCAGGAGAGTGTTCATGAGATCCATGCGAGTCTTCGACTCCCACCAAAAGCCTCTATCGAGAAAATTTTGAATCAAGCCTCTCCACTAACACAGGAGTCTAAACCTCCTTCACCACCATCAAGCCAAAGTGAAATCATTCCTTTACCCATAAAAGAGTTAACTGCCCAGACTTCTCTTCTCATCAATGAGTCTGCTTACACCACATCCCTACAAGACTGCGAACGGATGTTATCTAATCTATCTATTTCCCAAATGTCCCCTTCTACCACTCTTGCTGCACAAGAGGAAGGCTCGCCACTCCTTTTGACATCCTTAGACGAGAAATCTCTTGCACCAACATCACCAAATTCTTTAACCATAACAGACCCTCTCAAACATGCCCTCCTGCCTATTAGTCCTTCATCGCCTAAATCTTTTCAACAACCGGTCGACCTCTTAATATCTATTGATACGATTACCTCATCTACCCCCTGTATCACACCCACGATGGTGGAATCACAACCCGTCTTTCTTCTCGTACTCAAGTTTACAATTCATGCTGAAAATTGTCATTCTCCAAAAGATGAGACGAGTCCTATGGGAACGTTTGAGTACCCCCTATTCTACTCAAATGCAGGTGACCGATCCGGACACCTCTACCATATATCCTAAGTGTTTACAGAAACTCAAAATGCCTATGTCCTCAGTCTCATCCCCCGTATCTATACCAAGTAGCCCATCCACCTCTATTAACCTAACCAAATCTTCCCCTACACTTGGGACCTCACCAATGCCCAGTCTAACGCACCCGCCTAAGTGACTTGATTTATCCAAAAATAAAGCCGCCCCGCCACCTAGGAGACAAACTCAATCCGTGCCTCTATCACAATCAAAACCATCATCGTCACACCTACCTTCCATATTGGGACCTCATCCCTCCACCTTGCATCAATATATCATACCTCCTGCGTTTTCTTCAAAATGACCTACGCCTTCTGCACCTATACAGAGATCAAAGGGTATATCAACATTGTCACCCCACATATCCTATCCACCCATCAACCCTAAACGAACTCCATCATCAAAGGATTTATTTTCTGTCACTCCCCTTTCTCCGTGGTTGTTTCCCGCTACCACGTCATCTGTAGCCTCATCATCTAACCAGCTGAATATAGCTTCTGCACCAAAGAAACCATGTTTAGTGAAAACCACGTGTCAACACCCCTCGGCTAAACCACCACCCGTACGAACCAACCACGCCCAAACATTACCAAAACCCGCAAAACCAATACCCTCATCCTCCTCCGATTTTGACCCACTCAAAGGATCTTACGCCAAAATCCTTGCTATGTTGGTGGAGAATGCGACCATTTCCCTACCCCCACTTAGACCTTATGACCCGTCTAAACCTCGACCTATAGGTTATGATGAGTCTAAAATCTGCGCCTATCACCGCACACCAGGACATGATGTGGAGAGATGCAAAGCTTTAAAAACCATCCTTCGTCAGTCACCTCTCCCAGATACAAAGGTTAAGAAAGACAACTTACGAAGGGAGAGACCTTTAGCTTCAATTCCCTCTACTATACCATCTATCCCCGCCTCACCAAGATCTATCATTATTACAACCCCACCTCTTGAAGACCATGATTTATCCCAACCATCTTCCTCATCTCAGGTCTATGAGATTAATATGATTAGTGTTGCTACTCGAGCGCAGAAAAACAACGAGAAAGCAAAAGAAAGCACACATGCGTCCTCTCTTTCTCCATCCAGCATCCCGATTGCACCACCACCCAAAGTGGTTATTCGTGGACCCGCTTACCCCGTCTCTAATGGAGTTGCCCATCGAGCCATGATCAAACAACTTCACCAATCGCCCGTAAAAATGACACTTTATGATCTCATTCAGAGTTCTCAATCCCATCGACAAGCTCTCATTGAAATTCTTCAAGGGATTGAGGTCTTACCTAATGAAACCCAGCCTGTTGCCTCCATTCTAACACCCAATCACATTTCTTCTCTCACCAAACAACCCACTGCCCCAACCACTTCTGTACAACAACAAGCTGCGGCAGTCAGTTTCTCTGAAGATGAAATTGTTGACTTTGGTACAGAAGATCCTGACCCTGCCCTTTTCATCTCAGCTTACGTCCGGGACATTCGGCACGTTGTGTTATGATTGACGGGCGCTAGCTAAACATCATCTCTTCAAAAGCCTTCCAACAAATGAATATCCCTTCTAGCTACATGTGTGCCAATCCCATCATGTTGCGGTCATTCAATGACGCTATTACCTCTACCTTAGGCACCGTGATCCTCAACATTCGGGTAGGACCACGTACTTTACCCAAACTCTTCTATGTCCTTGAAGGAGAGTTCTAATATAACATATTGCTAGGTCGCCCTTGGATCTGGGCTATGGGATGCGTTCCCTCAACATTACATAGATGCATAAAATTTGAGTACGAGGGGAAGTCCTACACCGTAAAAGCTGATCCTCCCCCCTTTAAAACCTGCAATATGTTATACCGCCCTAACGATGTGCTTATACCAATCAAGACACCCATACATTCAACCCAACCATCCTCTTCAAATGTACCTCAACCATCCACCTCAACCGCACCTACGCCTTCAACTGATGAAACCACCGTCGCAAAAACCACTTCCCTTCCCGCAGCTAACATCCCAACCGCAGACCCCTTAGTAGATGTTTTTCAACGCCTTACGCTGGGGGAGTATCGCCTATATAACGTTAGTTCTTTCCATACCCCACAGGAATACGGACAGGTACATGCACATCCTACCTATGACCGTCGTGTGGGGGAAGTAATCTCTTACGGACCACCCCATTGCCGCACCAACCTAACGTATGGGGGTGTTGACGCATCCTCCATTACCCCTGAACCCCCTCTTGGTGTGGTTCCCTTCCAATCTGATTTTCAATACTTGACAAATCGTCGTTTCGCCCTCACCTTCTTGACTCACTGTGCTTGGAAAGGCTTTGGTTTTGGTCTTTATGAACAAGGCCGACATACACTCATTCCCGTGACTACACGCAAACACAATGATCGCAGTGGTCTCGGTTTTCCTGAAACACCTACACAGGAGGAACCTCGTGTCAGTTGTCTTCTAGAAGACAACGACGCGTCCCTACCGAACCATCATCACCTATTTTGCCTTCGTCACCCACAGAGTCAATAGATCCACGAATCTATCCCTCCTAACTTTTTTTTCATAAATGCTATCTTCCTAGGTCCTCTCAATTATCAACGTGATAATGAGGACCCCTCTCTTCTATCCCCTTCGTATCCAGACATGATTGAAGAGGATTCGCCTTCGATTAATGTTGTTGAGTGCCAGGATGACGACTCCATCCTCACTTACCTTGGGGCGGACGACTCCTATATTCAATGCACCTTACCATCTGAAACTCAAACCATGTTGAATGAATCGACTATAGAAATCAACATCCACACGGAGGAGGATCCTCACATTGTGAAGATCGGACAATCCCTTAACACATCAGAACAAGCCGCCTTTACTACCTTTCTCCATACCCGCAACCAAGCTTTCGCTTGGTCCTACGCGGACATGCCAGGAATTGATCCTACCATTGCCGTCCATAACATCACTCTAAACCCTGATTCCAAGCCAATTAAACAGAAATTGAGAAAAATGCATCCACGCATTGCTCTCTTGGTCAAGAGGAGCTTCAACGACTCCTTTCTGTTTCTTTCATTCTCGCCTATTTATTGACTATCCTCAATGGATTTCTAACATCGTACTGTCACTACTAAAGCGACGGGGACTTCGGATATGCACATGATTTCTCGGATCTTAACGTCGCTTGCCCTAAGGATGACTTCCCCCTAGCATTGACCAACTTGTAGATCTCACTGCAGGCCATGAGATGCTCTCTCTCATGGATGGTTTCTTGGGATATAACCAAATTTTGGTTGCCCCAGCCGATCAACATAAAGCGCCTTCATAACTCCTTGGGAACCTTCATTTACTAGTGTAATGCCAATTGGCCTTAAGAATGCTTTGGTGCAACCTATCGGCTAGCTATGACCTACATTTTCATGACATTATGCACACTATCCTTGAAGATTACGTTGACGATCTTCTTGGCAAATCTAAACATCGTAGTGAACATCTCGATGTTTTAACCATTATTTTTGATCATCTGTTACAATATTTTGTCCACCTTCAACCAAAGAAATGTGTCTTTGGTGTCCTTTCGGGGAAACTTCTTGGCTTTATCGTCTCTTTGCATGTGGCATCAAGGTCGACCCATCTAAAGTCAAAGCTATCCTAGAAATGCCCCCACCTACCAATCTCAAACAATTGCGTAGTTTACAAGGTAAGCTCCAATCTATCCGACGTTTCATCTCCCAACTCTCGGATCGATGTCAACCTTTTCATCACCTTCTTAAAAAGGACATTGATTTTCAATGGAGTGAAGAGTGCCACCTAGCCTTTGAAGCTCTCAAAACTTATCTCTTGCAGCCACCCGTGCTTATCCCACCTCAAGACGATGCGCCTTTCTACCTTTACCTTTCCGCCATGAACCACGCTGTAGGGGCTATGCTTACACATCGTGACTCGAGAATCGAGAACAAGCCGTTTATTATATAAGTCGTACTTTGGTGGACTATGAGACTAGGTATACTCATGTAGAAAAGTTATGCCTAGCCCTATCATTCGTGGCTACCAAACTCCGACACTACCTTCTGAATCACAAAACTTTCGTCATCACCAACATGGACCCCATCCATTACATGTATGCCAAACCTCATCTAAACCAACGCATCGCGGATGGCTCATGCTCCTCGCTTGACTCAACCTTGAGTTTGTCCACCGAAATCAATCAAAGGACAAACTCTTGCAGACCAACTTGCGGAGGCCCCTTTACATGGGGAACAATTTACCAATTTTACATTCCTGAACTCATCGCTACTCTTTCCCTCAAGGAGGAGTCGTATCCAATGACCCTCTTCTTCGATGGATCCAAATGCCACCGTGGTGGAGGAGCCGGCGTTGTTCTCATTCCTCTCGACGCTGAGCCCATGCCTCTTTCATTCCGACTCGATTTCCCTTGCACTAATAATACAGCATGGAATACGAGGCCCTTGTTCTGGGTCTCCAAGTTGCGTTACACTTAGGTATCAAATCTATCAATATTTTTGGCGACTCTCAATTGGTAGTCAATCAAGTTATGGGCATCTACCAATGTAAAAATGAGGAACTTCAAAAGTACAAACACTACGTGGATTCACTTCTAGCCTTATTTACTCACTATTCTATCCAAACCATTCCCCGCTCCACTAACAAATTTGCGGATACTATGGCTTGCTTAGCCTTGCAAATTCCAGCTTCATCAACTGACTCTGAATTATTCGTCTTGGTCCAACAACTTTTTGCCCCATCCTACTCAACCCCTAGTTTTGTATGATAAATACTGCGTCTACTAATTCGCGGGGATACCCGGTACCACCAATTTCACGACTACCTTACTGACCTCTCTCTCTCCCTTCGACCTTACTAGTCTTGTGCAAACGTGCTTTTCTTAAACACGTTTCTCGTTATGTAGTTATGGGGGGACTCCTTTATAAACGTGGCTTTGATGGCATCCTCCTTCGATGTCTCACCGGCGCGGAGGTCACCCATACCATCCAACAGGTCCATGACGGTATCTGTGGCGGACATTTTAGTGGCCTTGCCGTGGCCAAACGAATCCTTCGCCTTGGTTATTATTGGCCTACTCTCAATAACGATTGCTACGAATATGTTAAGCGTTGTGTTATGTGTCAACAACACGCCAACCTTCAACATACTCCTAGCCACCCCCTACAGGTCGCCCGAGATCTTTGGCCTTTCTCACAATGGGGTTTAGACCTTATTGGTGAGATTCACCCGTCCTCTTCGCAACGTCACCGATGGATTATCACAGCAACCGAATATTACACAAAATGGGTGGAGGCTATTCCACTCATTTCAACCAAAAAAGAAAAAATTGTAGAGTTCATTAACCACCACATTATCTGTCGTTTTGGTGTTCCTCATCGCCTGATAACAGATAATGGAAAATCTTTCAAAAATAAGTTATTGCAAGACCTTTGTGACAACTTTGGTATTAAACTTAGCTTCTCATCACCCTACTATCCACAAGCAAATGGACAAGCCGAATCCTCTAATAAAACCCTAACCAAAATCCTCATGAAAGTTGTCAATGAGTCCGGAAGAAATTGGCACGATCACATCCCCTTTGCCCTTTGGGCTTATCGTACTAGCATTCGTACCTCTACTAATGCTACACCTTTTTCTTTGGTATATGGTACCGAGGCTGTCTTGCCTCTCGAAATACAAATACCCTCCCTCAGGATATCTCTTCGGATATTCTCACCAACGATAATTTCCGCCAAGAGCGGTTAGCCCAATGGAGCTTCTTGACGAACGTCGTCTTACTGCTCTCGATCACCTTCAAATCTATCAAAACGTATCAAGCGTGCTTATGATAAGCGACTTCATGAGCGTACCTTTAAGGTTGGTGATCTTGTCCTCAAAGAGAATCAACATGTAACCAAACTAGAAAAGAGCAAACATGGAAAATTTGCTCCTAATTGATTGGGCCTTATATAATCACTCACACTTATGGATCGGCACTTATCGTTTAGCTTCGCTTAATGGTAAACTTGAGCTCAACCCTTAATGCCTTGCATCTTCAACCATTCTACTATTGAATTTAGTGTTATATCACTTCTTATCTACCTTCCCCTTTTTAGTCTAGTCCATGACTTCAAAGTATTAAAATAACACCTTCTTATGGGATTTTCTTGAGTCAAACTTCCTACCAAACTAGATGCTTCACGCCAAAAGAACATCTAGCTATCTAAATTATATATAGACTGCTCCCTCGAAGGACAACTATATGCCAAATTATTGCTACTATTATATATAGACTGCTCCCCTAAGGATAAATGCTATGCACTAAAATCATATCTCTATTATAAATAGACTACTCCTCGAAGGACAAATTTATACACAGTCAGCCTTTATCAGAAGCTTCTCGCATGGATCAGCTTTGTGAAGACCTCAAGAATAGCACAATCAATATCCCTTGTAGACTTCCCGCATCGATCAGTCTATATTCAGTAAAATAAAAGCCTCATTCAAAAGAACTTTTTGGGTCATGGACTTGTCTATTTAGGGTAGGTTCTCTTTCGTCAGAACACTCACTTTGTAACAAGTTCTCTGTACCTCAGCTATATCATCCACCTCACCTCACCATTTGTTTCAACTCAAGGGACGTAACGTACACCCGATATATTGTGATCATACAACTCTTTTCACCTATTGACTTCTCGTCTATGCACGGTACCTAGGGCTTCAAGCTCGTTCTACGTTGTGTGGTTTGTTTAGCTCTTTTCACCTACGGAGCAATCTTTCCTCTTTGCCTCGCATCTAGGATTGTGTGTTGATCTTAATCAGGGCATGATTCCCTACCACTTGGGTAGGCTAACTTTCGCTTCCCTTATACCTTTTACAACATCACCAATTCATTACCAACACCCTCAACCTTACCTTACCAATATTAATATCAACATTTTTACCAACCAACCAATTGCCTAATCGTACCAAATTGCCTGAATTCACCTCTCCCTGATCCTAAGGGAGAACTACATCGGTCTGAGGCCCTTCCTTGCTTTGTGCAATGGGCTATGTAGGCAGCACTTAGGAGACATGGGGTCTCCCAAGGTTAGCTCGACCACCCCCTACCATAACCTATCATGTGTGGTAAATATAAATATTTTTTGTGTATTTCTATTTAATCACATTCCTCTTTATCCTTTTTCAAAACACCAAAAATCACAACGCAAACATTCTTATTATTATCAAATCAACATACATATTCAGTCTTATCTAGATGTTAAACAAATACATCTTCTCTATCATCGACACGCAGGTCGGCATCCTTATTTATTCTTATACCTTGCTAACATTTACTTAGACCCTCACGATTCATCCCGACCCAGGAGATGATCGTGATCGTCGACGCCTCTCGCCGGGCCTCTCCGTCCTCAAAGGTACCACGGCTATTGGTACCGCCCACTGATCTACCAATCTCTCCTGTAACATATGAATACGCCCTCTCGCATGGAGGAATCCAGCCTCTAGTCTCTCCGCCCGTGACTCCGCAACCGCTAACAATCCTCTTGCCTCATTCACCTGCGTTTGGAGCTGCTGAACTAAACTCTGCAGACGATCTCTCTCCGCTGTAATCACAGCTATGTCAGGGCGATCACGTACACCTCGCAGCTCTGCTACCCACCATAACCTATAGGCCTCTATCGTTCCTGCATCCATTACACTGCAATCGGCTGCTATCTCCTCTGGCCCTTCTGGAGGTGTTGGCCGGGGAGGTGAGAATGCTGCCTCGGCGTCGATCCTCATATATGGTCTATAAGCCAGGGGTATATCCTGCACAAATCCGAATTGTCACCGCACGCGATCTAGAGGAATCCTCTCATACTCACCTGGCCTGTGCCCTGCGATCCACCTCAATCGCTCTACACCCCTCAACTCCTCAGCTATATTCTCTGTTACCATATAGTTCCCGTAAGGCCTCCAACAGATATCAGCAATCGTCACCCTCTCCCATACCTGCCTGTAATACTCAATGTCACCCGTCACGGCCTGAGATCTTGCCTCTTGTTCTGTCTGGACCCATCGTCTGAATCCCAACCTCTGTACTCCGGTCTCTCCTGACTGGATGGATCGGCCTACTGGTCGCACACAAACAATGTGCTCATAGGCCCAACAGTGTAATAAGTATGAACAATCCAGTGTCGTCCTGTGATTTCACCTACAAGCCCATAAACCCCTGTATAACTCTGCCAAATATGCAGGTGCCCATGCAAAAGTCACGTTCCTTTCTATCATCTCCCAAATAACACACATCAATGCCTTTGGAAATCTTCCCCCTTCGGCCCTCGGTAATGCATAATACCCTACCGCTATCATTAATATCACTGCTAACCTTGTCTCCTCAGGGTGTGCTGCATACATTATCCCATATGTGAATGACAAACCTCGTTGTGTCAAATCTCGCGCGTATGGACCAAATACTACTGTTATCGCTCCCCGCGCCGCGCTAGGTAATGCCTGATATACTGGTTTTCCTGTAATAGGGAGCCTCAAAATACGGAACACATCTTCCAATGTTACTGTCATCTCCCCTGTTGGCAGATAGAACGTATTCTTCTCTGGATTCCATCTTTCAATCAACGCCTGCAACATAGCATGGTTACGTGTGATTCGTGAATAATAGCGGATTCCACTTAACCCCAAACGATTTATCAATGTCCATTCCGCTGGTGTTACATCCGCCGTATTCGTGACAACAGCCACTGCACACTATCATTCATCCTCAACCCTGCCTCGCTTGCATACATCAAAACAACAAACAACCATTCAATCCATCAAATCCCTAAGGGTTTTTCTCACATTCTGGAAATTCCCAAGAATCCTTGATTATCGCGTTATAAATAACGGTACCGATTCGAAGAATCGATACCGTTATCCCTAACCGCTTATCGGTCACACTCGTCAATTATATACACCTTGCCTAAACAACCACCTACGACAATAAATTGCTCGTTTATTCCTCTCTGTATACACAGACATACCCAAAACCCTTGATTACCTACCACGTAACACTCACCTCATTTATAACCCTTGTTATCATGTTTTCTTTCTCATATCTACCCACCTACTCTCCCCCATCTTATTCACAAAACATGCAAAGAATCAAATCACAACCAAAACATTTACCTCTTGAGGTGGCCCTTGTCTTCCCTCTCGTCCCTGCCTGCTGGATGCTTCTCCTCATTCTGCCATGATCACCACCCTTTTCAAATTCACCTTTCTGCCTTCTGAATCTCAGAACACATTCACTTTCCCTGTCTCTTTTCTCCTTATCACTCAAATCTCTCATGCAATTACCCCGTCCGTGAAATCGCCAAAAGCGTCGCGTTCGTGGATTTAACTTCGTGCGGCTCTCAAAATTAGAACTTAAGTTGCCACCCTAGTTTTTCTATTTTTAGAAAAGCTCATACCTAAATAACCAAGATGCTTACGTAACCGATATCGGTCTACTAACTACCGCGATGCAATAAAATGAACACAATGAGGGGTTTCGAACCTACCCATACGATGACACGTCGTCGTGGTGGGATGGGTGGTGGTGGTCCAGGCCTGGTCCAGGCCCCTCCGCTCCTCTCCCCGGCTAGGCCATGGCTCCAAATGTCCTCTTCTAGGTCCTCCACCAATCAACTACTGCCTCCTCCTCACTCGGGCCCGCTAACAACTCACTCCTCCTGGTCAAATAACGCCACCTCACGCAACAAATGCTCCAATCTCCACTCTCCACGTCAGACAATTCAAATTGGCTTCCAAATTGCAAAAGTAACAATGACAGGCCGTATTTTTCTTTTTATAGGTTTTTCGCCCCTAACCGATATCGGTTTTATTCTGCCCTAAGAAACCGGTATCGGTCCCCTAACCGATATCGGTCATTTACAATCGACATCGGTTGTATTCCACCTTTCCCCCAATTTTTGCCCTTATTTACTATTTGCCCTTTTTCACCAACATCGCCTATATCAACCTTTCATGCAAACATTTTACCCATTTGGCCCGACCCAAGGCCGCAACCAACTACTTTGGCCCGACCCAAGGCCTCAACCCAACCATTTGGCCCGACCCAAGGCCGTAACCAACTAATCCGGCCCGACCCAAGGCCGCAACCAACCATTTGGCCCGACCCAAGGCCGTAACCAACTACTTTGGCCCGACCCAAGACCTCAACCTACCCATTTGGCCCGACCCAAGGCCGCAACCAACCCTTTGGCCCGACCCAAGGCCGCAACCCAACAACTTGGCCCAACCCAAGGCCTCAACCTAACCATTTGGCCTGACCCAAGGCCTCACCCCAACCATTTGGCCCGACCCAAGGCCGCAACCCAACAACTTGGCCCGACCCAAGGCCGTACCACTTCAATACCTCGCCCAACATCAACAACATACACTTTTCTCCACCCATCATGTACCTTCTTGTTCAATTGAGCTCACCTGTTCGTGTTTTAGCATGATTCGGGTCCTTGACTTGCTCTGTCGTGCCAAACTTTGCCTGACTGACCGTGATGTTTATCTCAACCAAACCAACCATTTGGTACTGCCGAACAAGCCTAAACGTTCCTGTACCTTACCCGTTATATACCCTGGGGCTACTTCCTATGCCTTGGATACCAGGATTATATCACCCTTGTTTGGATAAACTATCGACCTTTGCCTATGCATTGCTGGTTTGATCGTCAAATCATGTACCCTAATCCGCACTATCGCATTTCAATGTGCGCCGCTTCTTGGACCTACTTCACCCTCTCTCACCATTATCTCTACACCATTTACCCTTTATCAACCCTATCCTTGATTTCACGCTACCTCAATCTATGATAGATTTGAGGGGGATTACCTATACCCTTAACAGAGAAACCACTTCATATTATTGTCTCGCAAGCCTTTTCTACAAAACAAGCTACACGACAATAAGGGGCTAATGTAGACACCAAATTTGTGTCTTACGACCCCTTGTGACCCGCATCTCATCTCGCAACCTAACCTCATCACCTAAACCTTACACAATTATTTATTAATTACCTTGTAATTGATAAATCCACATCATCTCACCTGCCACCTCATTTTGCCACTTCATCATGACCTAGCCCTAACCCTAAACTAACCTAATTAAGACCTATAACTTGGTCTACACCTACACCCATGACTAATGACCCCTTTCTCGCACCCAAAACCGACCTTCTAGTCACTTGACCAAGCCCGCAACTAATCTCTCGGGAGAAAAGCAGGGAAGGTGGGCTATTTTACTAAAAATAGCCTACTTTTTCCTTACCGATGCGGTTCTGCTCGACCGCCGTCGGTTACGTAACCACCATCGCTTCCTGTCAGAATGGGCTCCCGAACCAAAATCAAAGGGGAAGGATTTTAGGAATCAAGAGAGATCATTTGGGAGTGATAAAGAGAGTCCAGATCTTCACTTGACCGAGCAGAGATGCGAGTGAAGAAGCCGGGAGTTGCGGCAAAAGAGATCAAGCCCAAAACCTGCAAATGTAATGTAGCCCGAAAGTTCTCAGATACTCAGCTGATCATCGGGAGGGAGATATTTCATCTTCTGTTTGTCTAGCCATCCTACCTAGAGTTCTGCCTTTGTCATCAAAGTTCTTGGACCTGCATCTTCGTCAATAACCAGTAAGTTACATCTTGCATGTCCTCTTTAATAACATTTCTTAGACTTTTTGAAGCACAATCCTCACAAATCCATTCCTAGATCCACTACCCAGCGTGCTATTGCATCTAACTATCATTCATCTACCTCTCATCACCTTATTTCCTAATATCACCTATATACAACCTTACAAATAACACAACTACCAAACAACACAACCACCCCACAAAACAACCAACCTTCAGATCTTAGACCATACCGATATCGGTTATCAGCAACCGGTATCGGTTATCCTGACTATAACCAAAAACCAGCCTTTCCCCTACCCAGTTCAACGAAGCAATTTAATTGATATCTTACGCCTTTTGTGTTAATTCATATTAGCAGGGAACTCGACCACCTTCGAAAGGAAGTTTTATATTTCTGGCCCAAGCGAGCCCTCATTTATTGTCTAATCAAAATCGTGTGGTCTTGTGTTCTTATTTGCAGTAGTCCTTCCAAGACAAAAAGGAGTTCTCCGCATCAACCCGATCTTTCTCTATGGTACGCGCACACCATCTCGACGCTCAACAAGTATTCCTCCTAGCCCTAACCTTATCTATTTCTAGGGATTAGCTTCCTATAGTTGTTTCACCATTTTCTTTACGTTATTGAGACCAAATAGATAAGGATAAGGGCCAAGGAGGAATACGTTTATGTTACTCGATTGATGGCTATTACATGCATTCTGACTTCTCAATCCAATGTTGACTATGAGATATTCCTTTTGGCTGAGAGAACTACCTAAAATAGAAAACAAGACCACAAAAGAAGAGTTAAATAATATATGATAATGGACTACCTAGCATGTGCTAGATCCTAGGAAGTGTGATACTCCCTAGATGGCTATCAATCCACTGTTTAACACAACTTAATGTGAGAAATAAACAAAATCCTAATGTAGTTGATATGATTTAGGTATTTCATTCAAGCACAATAAGCAAATCTAACATAACATGCTAGGTTATACTTAGATCTAAAGGGTAGGTAGTTGTTAGGGTGTTGAAATTGTTTAGGTTAGGTTTTGGGTTGTTTGGGTCACTTGATAGAAGGTAGGTTGGCTCTGTTATTGGAAAATGTGTAAAACACAAAGACCGAACGTCGGTTTAGTATAACCGGTGATGGTTTAGGAGAGACCGAACGACGGTCATGGTAACCGGTGTTGATATAATCGGGTGAAAGGAAGTTTATAAAAACTTATTACAGGAGTCTGGGTGAGGTTAGATAGAGCTAAAGGAGGGGATGGAGAGGTCTATGGAAATGTTGAGAACACTCAGAGAGGTTGGAAGGGCCAAGATAGATGATCTGATAAAAGGGTGGGTGAGGTTTGAGTTTGTCAAAAAATTAGACTATGAAGGAATGGGAATATTAATGGAAGAATGATAACAAAATGATAACAACCCTATGGCTAGGATAAGAAGGGAAGTGATCAGTGATAAAAGCACTTACCAATGTTGCAGATCCAATGGTTGGTTGGTGGGGATGATCGGTTGGTGAGATGGAGCTTGGTGCAATAGTGATGCTTCTCGAATGTCACCGTGAGTGTGAATGCCTCTGGATCTTGACCTAGTGTTGGTTATGGATGTCTTTAGGTGCGAAAAGGCTCTGTTCTTGCTTGCATGCAGTTCTCTTCTCCTCTCCTTGATCTCAAAATCTTCCAACCCAAAAACAAGGTTGCTAAGGTGAATAAATCATAACCGATGATGATTCTAGTTGACCAAAGCATCGGTTTAGGGGTGACCAACGTCAATTAAGGTGGATTCCCTAGGTTTACTAAAAATGGTAGATCTCACATCTTTTGGATCAGGTTTGTTCCTTTTTCTATGGATCCGAATGGATGTTACCTCTTTTATGAGCGGGAAGGTGGTTAGAGGGATAATAGGCATTGATTTTTAGGGTTAAACTAAGTCATAGCTCATTAAGGTAAGTGGGACCAAGTCTTAGTTAGTTATGGAAACATGTCAAGAATAGGTCTAGGGTGAGGTGGTTGGATGAGGTGGAAATTAGGTCAATTAAGGTAATTAAATGATGAATATTGTGAGGATGGGTATTAATTTAATTAAATTAATATTAATGTGGGTGGAAGGGGCCGTGGTTAGGTGAATATATTTGAGTTGGCTATTCGATAGGGGGCCAAGGGGAGTGTGACTCAATTTTGGTGTCTACATTTTCCCCCTTTTTGTTGTGTAGCTTGTATTGGTAAGCAATGCTGACAAAAATAGGAAATGGTTGTGTTGAGTGTAAGTGAGGGTGGTGTTTCCCCAAACATGGGTGAAGGTAACCCCCTCAAACTAGGAACTGATGAGGTGGGAGATGAAAGTGGTGAGTGGTTTGATAAAATGAGGAGGTGGGTGGTTTGAGAAAATAGGGTTAGGTGTGAAGAAGGTGATGGTCGAGGGTATGGTGATTGTAAGAGGTAGGGTGGGTGATTAGGTAGAGCATTCAAACATATGCACATGTTGTGAAATGCCATGAGATACCGAGTTGCTCAACATAACAAATGTACGTTAGCTAGGGTCGTAAAGGTCATCCAAACAAGGGTTGTTGAGGTTTCGATATCCAGGGTATAGGATACGGTCCGGGAACTCAACAAGGTAAGATGCAGGAATGCGTAGGTGTGGTTTTGGTACATCCAAAAGGTCAAAAGGTCAAGGTTTGTTTGGATAAGGGTCACGACCATAGGCAAGGTAAGGCTATTAGGCTGAGCAAAATAGGTACCATCATCGCAAGATGCAATGGGTGAGGACATGGGAATATCCACTTAATCAATGGTTAGGTAGGTAGGTGTGGGTAGGGTAGGTGGAGGTAAAAATGGGTAATGGGGTAAAGGTCAAATCGGAAAATAGGGAAATGGGCCAGGGTCAAAGGTAGTGATAGTCGAACGTACACACATGTATAAACTGCGGCATAGTACCAAGAGTGAAAAGCTTGCAAACTCTACATCGTCCAAGGTCGATAGGTCTATCCAAACAGGGTTGAAGTGAGTCCGTATCCAAGGTATAGGATATGGTGTAGAAACACAATAGAGGTTAGGTGCAGGAACATTTTAGGTATGTTCCAGTACACCAAAGGTCAGGTCAGATAAACAACACAACAATAGGCAAGGTAAGGTCGGTAGGCTAAACAAATATGGGTAACCACATCACAAGGTATAATGAGTACAGTGGTTCAAAGGTCACTAACAATGTTCCGGTCTAGGCATATAGGTCATGGCACAAGAGGTCAGGTGTGTGTAAAAAGAAGGTGTGGCATAGGTAAGGCCATGGGAGGGGCAAAAATATGCCCCAACTGATGGTGAGGTGGGGTGATAAATGATGAGGTCAGGAGGATGAGGTGGAGGGTCGGGTCAGTGTCAAGTTAGGTGAAAAAGGTTGCAAGGTAAGTAGATAAGGTGCAATGGGTTACCATGGGGCCAAAATAGGTAACCGACATCGGTCATGCTTAACCGATGATGGTCTAGGAAACCAACCACGGTTTGTTAGGGCATAGGACCATGTTGTCTAGGTTAGTCGGTCAAGTCGTGTGGTTAAAAAGGAAATTTCCACTTTTTGTGAAATCATTTGTAATTTTCCAAATAGGAGAAAATGACAGAGGAGAGAGGAAAAGGTGGAAAGTGACCAGTGAGATGGAGAGCTGAGTTGGTCAAGCCTCGTAGCAGGTGATCGATAGGTGATAGGTGGTCCACTAGATCTATTTGATCAATTTGATTGGTTGGAGGTGAGGAGGTCGGTTGGTGATGGCCAAAGAGGAGAGGGATCGGGGGGACCACCGGTGTAGTGGCCTCGATGTGCCACCATGGAGATGGCAGGGGACGAGGTATGATTCAATCCCATTCCTAGTTTGGTAGGTAGATTTGTGTAGAGAAATCAGGTTAGGGCAAATAGGTTTTGGGGGATTTTATTTTTAATTTGGGAAGAAAAATGGGTGAAATCATAATGGAGGAAGGGGTAATTAGGTGAATGAGGGTGGGGGAGTGAGTGAGGGGGTTTTAGGTAGGAATGGGTGGGTAGGATGGGTGATTAGGCTAGGTTTGAAAAGTTTTGGAAAAAAATGGGGGTTTGGAATGGTTTCGGTGATTCGACAGTGACCGATGCCGGTGAAGGGTTGGCCGACATCAATCAGTTGAAACTTCCGAAGATCATTCATATAGCAGAGGTGACTAATGTCGGTCATAAGAAACCGATGCCATGTGGGTTTAGAGGAGAATAGGTCAATAGGTAGAAAAAAAGGCTAGGAAGAGAAGGGTAAGGGATGGGAGATAAAAGTAAGGAGAGTGATAATGGTAAGGGTAATATGTTTACAAAGGGTAATGAGTAGGGAATAGGTATAAGGTGCATGAATAGATTGGTTTAGCAAGGGAAAATCGGTAGAGTGGGTATAATAAGTAATAAGGGTTGGGGACAAGGTTTGTTGGGTACAGTATGTGTTTGGTATGGGAAGGTTTTGACAATAGTGTGTTTTGTTGGGTGCAGGTGAGGGACCAACTACGGATGTGGATAGGGTACCTCCCTTATTACTAGATGTTTGGGGGATGTGACCGATGAGGAGTGGAGGCACGTGACCGAGGTGGGTCTGATTAGGATTTAGCGTTATAGGTGTATAGCTCATGATCCAAGTTTGATGGTCACTCTCATCGATAGATGGGATTCTACGACCAACATGTTCCATTTTCCGACAGGTGAGATGACTATCACCTTGAGGACATTTACAGATTCTGCAACTACCGATAGTAGGGGCGTAGGTGTATTCTATTTCTTGAGGCATCAGAGGAGTTGATGCTGACAATATTCGAGAGGGGATGGTGGAGATGAGGTTTCATAGCCAGCCTAAGCTATGGAGAGATGTACATGGCTCATCCTGAGGAGATGAGGCTAGTGGTCTTGATTATGGAGGTAGTGTGTTTTTTGCACTACCAGATGCAGAGGGTGGGAGATTCCCATGATCACTGATGGGAGTCCTTTCATGATATGATGGAGGAGAGGACCTATTTTTCTTGGGCACCTACCTACTTGGTATAGTTATACAGGAGTTATGGGCCTATGGGAGACTATGGAGGTTCAACTTATGTTGCACCTTTCTTCTTCACTGTTGGGCATATGAGCACATTGTGTGTGTTGTCTCAATGGGGTTTGCCCTAGCTAGATGCATTTGAGCCAGGTATGGTCTGGGTTGGTTACAGGTGATGGGTGCCAATTGGTGGGGTGCACAGGGGGCCAAGGCTACACATGATGTAGCCCACTACAGGTAAGATACTAGAGGGGTTATCTAGGGTAGACATCATTTGGAGGCCATATGTGGGCTTCCCATCATATAGGCAGATGGTCGAGTAGTTAGATAAGCTATAATTTCTCCATGGATAGAGGGGTGTTGTGCAGGAGAGCACGAGATGATACCCATTGACAAGGTTAGATGATAGTTTGGGTTGTTGTAGGATGTACCTCCACCATTCCCACAGTACATGAGGGATGACGTGGAGAGGCTTATGCCTCTACCATAGCTGAAAGTTCTATATAGGTAGGAGAAGTAGGTGGTGGTCGACCGGCATATTGATGTTATTGGAGTTACAGACAAGTACAAATAGTGGTGGGCAACACACTACAAGTTAGCTATACCACTAAGGCCATGGCAATGACTTGGCCACCATCACAGTGTAAAGAGACGCCCTCCAAGGGAAAGTGGTGACCCTAGTTACACATTTGGGGATAGTGCATGGAAAACCGACAGGGTCAAAGGCATGGGTTACACATTACGGCAAAGGGCTACAGGCCACATACCACACAGGCACATGTGGCCCTACAGCCCACAGGGACAAGCATAGTACCCCCCCACAGACTGCTGGGGATAGGTACCCACACGAGCTCGGGGACCCATTTTATAGGTAGGGATGAGACAGGGTCCTCTTCATGATAGACAGCATGTAGGGGACAAGGTCCCGAGAGAGAGTACAAGGGATCAAGACCGATGGCTCCACCGTAGATAGTACCTATGGCCAGGTTCAAGAGATGTCTTTGGAGAGGCATGATATTATCAGGATCACTTGATGGTTGTAGGAGTAGACATCCCATCCTATACAGAGTACAGAGCACAGCAGGCCTCAAGTGAGAGGACCAGATCTCACACACATAGCGTGGAGATTACAGGGTCCAGGTGAGCCCAGGACATAGTCGAAGGCCACTAGTGTACGGAGGCCGGCTCCATGTGTGGTACCAACCAAGGACAATCGAGGCCCATGGTGGGTGGCGATATGCTAGTGGACACCGCACGGTAGCAGAGGGAGGAGGAGGAGACAGTGAGATAGATATGGAGGATATCTAGCAGGGTGATTCCCGATATCCGCATATACCTTTGGTTTTTTGAGTTGTTTATTTGTGATATATATCGTCATGTGCCAAGAGAGTGAGGATGTATACAAGATTTTTTGTATTTTTTATCATATACCAGCCTACGTGCCGAAGGTGGTGAGGTTGTATATGAGAGGTTGTTTGAGATACTTGGTATTTATTTATATCCATGTACACATGTATGTATACACATACTTTTCGATTTATAGTTGATG
This sequence comes from Taxus wallichiana var. yunnanensis, assembly GCA_018340775.1. Lineage (NCBI taxonomy): Eukaryota > Viridiplantae > Streptophyta > Pinopsida > Cupressales > Taxaceae > Taxus > Taxus wallichiana. Next base: position 696,876,284 of record CM031239.1, read on the forward strand.
GCATTTATAGCATGGATGGGGTTATTGATTTTAATTTCTGTTATTATGTGTGTATGTGATGGAAACTAGGTGGATTAGGCATGATGGAGTTAGGTCGGTTTAGGTATGATTGAGTCAGGTTGGTTTAGGCATGATTGAGTCAAGTTGGTTTAGGTATGATTGAGTCAGGTTGATTTAGGCATGGTGGAGTTAGGTTTTAGGCATGATTGAGTCAGGTTTGGTTAGGCATGATTGAGTCAGGTTTTATGGTTGATTGAATTTCTAATTCATTAATTTGTGTAATTAATGATGGTATGGATCATGTTAAGATGATTTGTAGGAAAATGTATGATTATGGTAAAGAAATGGTAGATGTGATGAAATGAATGTATGTGTTATGATGGTAAAAATGTTTAGCAATTGTTGCTTGTTTGGTTTAATTTCCAGTTATTGATATAGAATGGAAACTAACTAGGGTAGAATGTGAATAAGAAATTGAAAGGGGGTTTTGTTAGGGTAAAGAGTGGTCGAGCTAACCTCCAAGGGCCCCATGCCCTCGAGTGCTACCTACATAGTCCCGACAAAAAGGGACCTCAGGCCAATGTAGTTCTCCCATAAGCTAGGGAATATTATGATAAAGTAGAGGAATGGGTTGGTAGGTGTTTGGCATGGGTGAATGTAGGTCATAGGCATGATTGAGTTTAGGTCATAGGCATGGTTGAGTGGTTTGTAAATATAGGTGTTGATGATCTGGTCCTATATAGGATAATCAATAAGTAATGAGGAAGGTGAATGGTAAGAGGGGGTAAAAGAGCCACTTAATTGATAAGAACCTTGATGAGTCGACCATACCTAAGAGGGGCTCATGAACCTAAGACCCTAAAGGCATTGCATAATGGACCATTCTTAGGGTGAAGAAAGTCACATAATCACAAAATGTCACGTTTGCGGCAAGTCCCTTGAGTAAAGGGGAAATTAGGCTATAAAAAGGCAAAGGAGGTGAGAATGGGCGGTTTTAGCGTAACTTAGTGTACGATAGCGTTTTCTTCGAAACAAGAAACCCAAGATCAAAAATAGGCAAGTCCATGATGAAAATTTCATCTTTTTCTTCATTTGTTTGTGTTTAATAGACTGATTGATGTAGGAAGTCTATATGGGATAGGTATATTATCTCCTTGAGGTCTTCGTGAAGTTGATCGATGCGGGAAGATTTTGGATATTTTTATTGGATTTGTGAAATAACTTGATACATTTGTCCTTCAAGGAGCAAATTATTTATAGCAGTGAAATTAGAGTGAAGCGGTGTCCTTTTGAGGGAGTCATCTTTTGCTAGAAGTGTGACTCAAGGAGTTGCATCCTTTTTTTTTTTGTTTTTAGATGTTTAAGTCATGGACAAGACTATAAAGGAAGATTAAATTCTTGTTTAGAAGACAAGACCATAGCACACAGAGATTAACTATGAAAGAGGTGGTTTTGAGTGATGAATCGACCATGGGATTCCATCTTGAAGAAGATGAAAAGTATCCATGAGAATCATGTTATGAGTAGAGCCATGCTACTCATATCGAAGATAAGGTTCAAAGGTGATGAGAATCACATGATTATTTTTGAGTCGTGGATCTGTTGGTTTGAAAATATGTCGGTTAGGCAGATCGTGGGGAAACAGCCAACAAAGGTGTGCGGAATAGCCCCTCTTTGAGACAGTAAAGCGAAACTGGTTTATTGTTATTCTATCAAGCAGAATATGTGCAAATCTACACTATTCTAACTTCAAGGGTTTGGGATCTCATCCCAAGAGTAGAGTAGTTCCAATGAGAATGTAAATGTAGGAAGGAAGGAATGGAGGAGGGTAGATCTGAAGGAAGAAAAGAAATGAATTCCAAGATAGAAAGGTCAGAAGGTTTATGCTTTGGGCTGGTAGTAAACAGAGCCAAACTTACTTGCATAAACAGATAAAGCAATACTGATGAACATATGATGATAATAGGAATGAATCTAATAGAATAAAACATAGATCTAACTTAAGAAAGATCTGATGCAAATAACACATATATTGAGCACAAAGTCTGAGCATATGTATTAATATTTCTTCTGATACAAGAAAGTACAAAGTCTTTCTCTCCTCACTTCTTTTTCATACAAAAATGTCCACCGGAATACAACAAGTATTCCAGTATTTATAGAAGGAGAAGGAGGAAGAAGACAAAAGAAGCCAACCACTATTTACAAAATATCTAAAAAGTCAAAAGTTGACTTTGAGGCAAGTTTGGTGGATGGCAACATCCCATGGTGCAACATGGATGATGTCATCATAAATGCCAACATACTTTTTAAATATTTTTACAAAAAGATCAAAGCATACACAAGAAGAGAAACTATTCATCGTCATCTCTTTGCTTGAACGGAGTGTCTTGCTTCTGATCGGGAGAGGCGATGTGATACTGAGCTCGATACTCCATAAACTTGCTGATCATTGTCTAAAGTTGATTATGATCTGACCCTTGAAGTGGTCTCCGATGACTTCACAAGTTTCTTTTTCAGTCTTGAGCTTTTCAGGTAGCCTCGACATACTCGTCACATGCCTCGATCAAGTAGCCAATGAAATCACGGCATGCCAGAAGGCTATTGATAGACTCTCAGTCAAAAGTGACCTCTGGCACCAAACCTTGAGTTACGATATCCTTGAAGAGCTTGATTGTATCGTCTGCCTCCCTCAAGGTGAACATTTCACTCAGCATCTCTGGAGCCATCTTGGTGACCGTCTGCTCCATTTGATGTTTCACATCCAGGGCTTCCTCCTTGATTTTATCTATCCTCTCCAGGATAAATTCCATTTGATCAACCCGGTAATCCAATGCAATGAGAGCTTTGTGGTGTGCCCACGGGTGATCAATGACACCAACCTTTAATAGGTCATCACCTGAGTAGTCAACCATTGCCTGAAATGTTTCATGTTGTAATCTGGCATTGTCTAACTCCTCGAGAGGGATCCTGCTACTGCCTGCAACTCCTGTTTGCCTGATCTATACCTGGTAGAGTCCTGTGAATTTCTTGATTATTTCCTCACTATCTCTGAGGATTCACTCTATCCAGGAGGACACTGCGTGCCTTGTTTGCCAATCTTGGCGTATTCATTTATCTTATCCTGACTTAGAACTTCAAGAGGCTCGGCGGCAGTCATAGGAGGTGTGTTGCCCATTCTTTGCAAAGCTTGGAGAAGATGTTTGTTTTGTTCCTTTAGTATCCTCTTCTCCTCCTTTGCTTCTTGAAGCTTCTTGCAGAGGGCATCTACTACAGACAAAGCCTCTCCTTGTAGGCTCTCAGATGAGGTTCCCATGGTGACTTGAGTCACTATAAAGTCTGTAGGAGACATATCTTTCTTCTCTTTAGTGGGATCAGGATATGCAATCTCCATGACCCTCTCTCCCGAAGTGCTCTTTGAGAAGCAAGTTATAGCTTTTTGCTTCTTTAGTCCTTTCTTTGGAATGACAGAGAAGTCCATGGGTGCTATGGGAACTTTTCTCTTGAGTTGACCCAGATGGTTAGAGATCCAGCTTGGACTTAGGGGAGAGGGAGTGGAGGGAATGGAAGAAGAAACGGAGTGAAAGGGGAAGCAACTAAAGAGGCCGTAGGGAAGAACATTGAGACACTTGGTGGTGGCATCGACAAGTAGTCTAACGCTGCTTTGCTTTATAGGGCCTGGAGTTACTACAGGAGAAGAAAAGGTCATGGAGGTGGAAGGGATCTGTAATGGGATGGAGGGAACACTAGGTGACAGATCCGTGAGAGAGGAGAAGATGGAAGAGGTGGGAGATGGAAGGGAGGAAGGGAGAGAAGAAGAAACATCCATTGGGATAGATGTTTCAACGATAGGGGGAGAAGAAGGAGTAGAAGAGGGAATGGCGGGTACCTCCATGGTTGTAGTTGTGACCACATCCTGAGTGGATGTGTCTGTTGAGACTTCAGTGGTCTCTTCTTCTTTTCCTGGAGAGACCAGGTCAACCACTTGCTTCTCAGAAGTAGAAGGAGGGCTTTGAGGAGCTTCTTCTTTGCTTGATTCCCCCTCCTTATCTTTCCCTTTTCCTTTTGGCACTTGGGCCGGCCTTGGAGGTGCTCTTCCTAAGGAGAAGTAGTGAAATCTACCCCGAGGTAGATGAGACCATTCTATTTGCACCAATGTTCGGTGCACTACAACGTGTGCTTGACCCTTTCTTGGATGGTCTTTGGTGCCTTGGCTCTGTCAATTTCTATGAATGGCCAATCATCCCCATCTGTGTCTAGGTAAACTTGATCAATTTCTTGATCAGTTCTTAGAATCCTTTTGGAATGATGGCCACGCCATAATGTTTGATTTCTTCCAGGCCAGCCTGGAGTGATCCTTCCGCCTGAGATCTATTTCATGTGTCAGGTCAATGTAGATGTCCTCAATCTCAGGGACATGAATAGGATCAATTTTTGCCTTTGGGAGGCAACCTCAGCAATCAAAAGTAGGCTTGGCCAGAAGTTGTGCTTTAGGTTCAACAATTCAAGCTTGGCATACATTTCCCATGCTTTGGCCAGTGTGGTGCAAGTGTATCGGCCCACTGTAAGGGGGAATGGAGTTCCTCCCTTCTTTCTCTTCATGCATCTCTCATGATATGTGATTAGTTTCCTTGACAACTCTAAGAGAATCAGCTTGGGTCCTGCATACCTTGGTAGCTTGGTCGGTTCACCCTCAAAATTCACCGCCCTAAGATAGGTGAATGTGGGAAACTGAGTGAACAATGCCCCCACTTCTTCGTGATACAGTGACCACACTAGGGCTAGTTCGACCATGTCTCATATTCGGCCTCAACAGGTAGATCACCTCATAGAAGAAGGCATCATTGATTTTTGAGAACTAAGGGATGTTGTTCTCAAGCCTTAGCTCTGGGTAGTATTCATATATTTTGACCTGAGGCCATACCCCATTTCGTGTCAGGCCTGTGAAATCCCTCGTTGATCTTTGCAGCATACACAACATAGGAATTCATATAGAACTTCCCAGTTGTCATGACCTATTGAAGCTGTTGGGAGATGGTGTCGCTGATGATTTTCCCCAACCAAAACACTGCTCAGGCACATTCTTACTCATGGTCTCTAAGTACCTCAGCATCCATTTATGGAAATGATGGGCATCAGGAAGCCCATACACTCTACTCAGGAAGGTGATTGTATCACTCAGTTCCTCGTTGAAGTCACTGCAGTGGATGGTCTGAGGCCATCGGCTCACCGACTTTTTGTTCTTAAGATATAACTCGTTCATCATTTACATACACTTATCCTCATTTTCGTCCCATGCCTTCTTGCAGTCTTCAAGGCTGATGGCGACGTACTGCCTATGATGAGGGATGCCCAGAGTTATTTCAAGTGACGAGCAGTTAGGTCGATGACCATCTTTCCTTCTTTATCCTCAACACATCTTACCGGTAGCTCACCAGTAAAGTGCAATCCACTGCCTACCAGTTTGTTCATCCAAGGACCACTAGTGGCCTGGTTGGTTCTTGCCCAGAAGTCTTCCATATCAATGTGCCTAAGCTCGGAGTCTCTGATGTCGAGATCACTCTCTGCGTATGAGTCAGGCATCCTAACTTTCTGGTATTTATACTTCATCTCTTGTTCTATCAACTTAGCTTTTCCTTTAGACTTAGTGGGCTTTTTGCTCGACGAAGACATGTGTGAGCTCGAGGATAGTTGTTGTTCTGTAAGGAGAATCAAAGAGGTCCAACATAGAAGAGCCATGTCAACCGTCATGTAATCCATAATGAAAGCTTGCAGAAAGAAGAATGAGCAATTATGAGGCTTAGGGCGCAAGGCGCAAGTTCATAGCATGTTGCAGAGGCTTAAAAAGGCTGGGCGCACTTTTGGGGATGTTGACATGAAAAAGGTGTGCCAATGTTGATAGGGGAAAAGTCTGCGCCAAAGGGTTATAGAGGGGCGCACTTTTGGAGAGTGTTGCACAAAAGGTCTTAGCGCCAAGGAGAAAGGCGCGGGCACGGATTTGCAACACACAACATGTAATGTTGGTGTTATAGAAGTTGCGCCAGGGGCATAGGAAGTGTGTTTTGTGAGGCACAAGAAAGTTTGGTGTTGCATGCTTTCAAAGTGCGCCAAAGCATAGGTATGGGAAATGTTGCATGGAGGAAGGGTGCGCCAGGCACAACTGTAGAGTATGTAGCACAAAGAGCCAGTGCACCAAGGGTTAACTTGTGTGGCGCGGATTTGGTTTACACAACAAATAATGTCGTTGTCATTGCATTTGTGCCAGGCCTCTGCACTTTTCAAGAAATTGCTAAGTATTTGTTTTGGATTGTGCAGGAAGGGCTTATGCTACATGGGTTTGAAATGTGCTATGGCGCGACTGTGTGTGATGTAGCATATATGCAGATTGCAGCTGAAGGGAAAACAATTGGGTGTTTTGGCTGATTTCTTGATTTTGATTTCTCTCTTATTTTGCATTTGGTTTTAGATGATACGAGAGAGAAAAGAGCAAGGCAGTAGGTAGGGAAGATGGGTTTTGTTTCTTTCAGAGGCAGAGCCTTCTCAAATTTGTAGATCTGGAAGGAGGGATAAGGTGTTTCAGATAGTTTATGGATTGTTAAGTTTATTCATTTTAGATTTTTAGATTTAACCTTTTATAACAATCCTAAAACCATAACAACCAAGAAACAAAACCACAAACAACCATAAGAGTGATAAAAACCACTTACCCGGTTTAATAAAGGACGAAGGACGACATTGGGGGCCATAAAATTGAAAATCGAAACGCGAGCATGACAGGGATAGGCGATCAGCGCAGAGAAAGACCTTTCACAATTTTCAAATCATGAAAATGACAGGTGTTAACCGCATATTTATAGGAAAATATCACATTTATTACCTCACCAACTTTTCTTTAGCGCACTTTGGTTGGTGTCGACACAAAAGTTTCAGAGCACCTTAAGCGCATATCCGGAGATGTCAACATGAAGTTTTCAACACCTAAGGGAAAACAGTTAGCACTCATTTTAATGTGTTGACATCATTTTTCAACGCCTTAGCGTATTTTTTTAGCGCATGTTTGATTATGCTTTGACATGTTGTTTTGGGCGCCAAAGGATTTTCAAAGGGCACACATTTTATTGTGTCGACACAACATTTCTTGCACCCAGTTCAAAAAAGTTGAAAAATGGCTAAGTTCTTAAAACTTGATTTCTAGAAGGGAATTTTAAGCCATTTTGAACGTTAATAGACCTCCTTAGGGGACCAAAACAAAATTTTGGTATGGTTATCTACAAAATTTCCCTTGTCAATTTTACGGATAATAGGATCCTCAAAATGGGCAATATAGAAGGTGAACAGGGCTCAAGGAATGAGTGATCAACTCGACATAAAGTGGTATAGAACGGGCGTCAACAATAAAATGGTCAAAGATGCAAGGCATTAAGGGGCTCAGGTTCAGGTTTACCTTTGAGTGAAGACAAACAATAAGCACCTAATCCATAGGCATGGGTAACGATATAGGGTCCAAGCCAATTAGGAGCAAATTTACCCCGTTTATTTTTCTCCTCTTTGGTTACATGTTGATTTTCCTTCAGGACGAGGTCACCAACCTGAAAGTTTGTTCGTGAACACATTTTTCATAGGCACGTTTGATACATTTTTGGTAGATTTGGAGATGGTCAAGAGCATTGAGACAACATTCATCTAATAACTCAAGTTGCGCCAAACGATCTTGGCAAAAGTCATCATCGTTGAGCATGTCTTGTAGTGAGATGCGGAGAGATGGAATCTGGACTTTGAGAGGTAAGACAACCTCGGTACCGTAGACCAAAGAAAAAGGTGTGGCAGCAATCGAAGTGCGAATACTAGTGTGATAAGCCCACAAGGTGAAAGGAATGTGCATATGCCAATCCTTTCCAGTATTGTTGACTACTTTCATAAGAATTTTGTTCAAGGTTTTATTGGTTGATTCGGCTTAACCATTGGTTTGTGGGTAATAAGGTGATGAGAAACTAAGTTGATGCCAAAATGCTACATAGTTTATGTAGGGTTTTGTTTTTGAATTGCTTTCCATTATCAATGATGAGGTGGTGAGGAACACCAAAGCGATAAATGATGTGATGGTTAATGACTTCACATATTTTCTCGCTTTTGTAGAAATTAAGGTAATGGCCTCTACCCATTGAGTGTAATATTCAATAGTGGTTATGATCCATTGGTGGCATTGTGAAGAATGGGGGTTGATCTCACCGACAAGATCCAAACCCCATTGAGAGAAAGGCCAAAGGTCTCGCACGACCTATAAGGCATGACTAGGCATGTGGTGGAGATTAGCATGTTGTTGGCATTTCACACAACATTTGACATAATCATAATAGGCGTGATTTAGGGTTGGCCAATAATAGCCTAGGTGAAGAATGCGTTTTGCGATAGCTAAACCACTAAAGTAACCTCCACAAATTCCATCATGGACTTCCTTAATGGTGCAGGGAATTTCAGAACTTGTAAGGCATTGTAAGAGAATGTCATCAAAGCTGCACTTGTAAAGAAGACCACCCATGATGACATAACGGGAGACACTTTTAAGAAAGGTGCATTATCCATTATGAGTGAGATCAGTGGGTAGAATGGAAAGGGAAATATACTTTGCATATTGCTTATACCTCACCAGGTAAATAAGAGGTTGATTGTAGCCTTTGTACTGTGACAAAGATTTTAGAGTCAACAGGTGAAGCAGTATCTAAGAAGCAAAGCAGCCATGGTATCCGCAAATTTATTGGTAGATCGTAGGGTGGTTTGAAGTGTGTAATGGTCAAAGGTGGTCAAAAGTATGTATACATGATGCTTATACTTTTGAAGTATCTCATTACAATGCTAGTATATACCATTGACTTGCTTTATGACCAGCTGGAATCCCCAAAGATGTTGATTGAATTAACATCTAATGCATAAGTAACACTGAAGATCCAATACGAGTGCTTCGTATTCAGCAATATTGTTTGTATAATCAAACTCAAGTTTGAAAGAAAAAGGCATAGGTTCACCCTCAAAAGGAATGAGGATAACACCAGCCCCTCCCCCATGTGCGACACTTGGATCCATCGAAGAAGAGTTTCATTTGGTAAGGGTTCTTCTAAGGAGAGGGTAGCTATAGACTCGTCCTGGGAAATCGGTTAGATGGTTGATGCCTGGAAATAGGTGCATCGGCTAGTTGGTCGCTGATAGCCTAGCCTTTAAGGAATTTTGATGAATGAATTCAAGGTCGAGGTCGGCAAGAAGCATAAGCCAACGTGTGGCACGTTGATGTTGATAGGGTTTGGCATACATATAGTGTAATGGGTCAATATTAGTAACGACAAAGGTTTTTGGTTAAGTAGGTAATGGAAAATTTTGGTGGAAATGAAAACTAAGGCTAAGTAGAGTTTTTTGGCGTGGGTGTATCTAGTTTTATAGTCCAAAAGGGTACAACTTATGTAATAAACCACTTGCTCTCGGTGTTGGTCATCACGATGAGCAAGCATGGCACCTAAAGAATGGTCAGTGGTGGAAATATATAGGTAAAGGGTTAGTCATCCTTAGGAGGAATGAGCATTGGTGGTTAAAGGAGGTATTGTTTTAAGGCCTCAAAGGATTTATGGCATTCATCATCCCATTTGAATGAAACGTCTTTCTTGAGAAGATGATGAAATGGTTGACAATGGTCGGAAAGTCTGTAAGATAAAGCGTCGAATAGATTGCAACTTTCCTTATAGGCTTTGAAGTTGATGGAGATTAGTGGGTGGAGGCATTTCTAGAATAGCCTTGACTTTAGCAGGATCGACTTCTATGCCATGCAAAGAAACGATGAAACCTAGGAGTTTTTTTGAGAGTACAAAGAAAGACACACTTCTTTGGTTAAAGGCGCACACAATACTTGATGAGACAATCAAAGATGACTTTAAGGACAGCAGTGTTTGGTTCAAAGGTTTAGATTTTGTAGTGCCCACTTCTCTTTGACACCTTTTGATACGATCATGACAATCATTGACTATATTATGGACATTATTATAGTTTTGATTTAGTATGATGTTAGATATTTGATCATGGATTATTGTTGACTTTGATTCTTATATGATGCATGATGATTATTAGAGACACTTGATATGTTGATGATGTTATATTGTTAGACATGGTTATATGATGGATGTTTATTCGGACTTGTAATGATTCGGACTTGAACAATTGGATATTTTGATTAGACCTAGAAAATGAAAATTGGATTAAAATTGATGATGATATTGTTAGATTGCTTTGATGTTGTTGTGATTCATTTATCTAGATGATTTTAGAATTTTAATTATATTTGTATTATTTTAGACGTTCTGATATGGCCACGAGGCCGAAGGAGGTATTTGTGTTTTGCAGGTTAAAATATCACAACAAACATCGGGGGATTGGAGACCAACCACATTGGAATTCTAGATGAATTCAACAAGGTCACCATGGCAACTAGTATTTGTTTGTGTGTGTTGTTTGTGTTAGGGATTCCCATGGGGGATCACCTTTACATGTAACCAAGGGATTTTATGTGTTTCTTTTATTTAATCCCTTTGTTATTTTTGCATGTGTTTTATGTGGTGCACTTACCCCTTTCATTATTTATTTAATGGTGTGTAAATATTGTGAGTAATCATATTGTTTAATTAATTAATTAAAAGATGTCATAAGAATGTAATTAATAGAGTTGTTGGCCATGTTTTAAAGTGTTGTAAGAATGTGTAAGTAATGTGTAAGTGATGTGTAAGTTAACTTTTGAGTGTGAAACACTCCACCTTCTTGGAAATTCAAATTTGTCCTTGGAGGCTGATTTTGGAGGCTTGTGGGACAAGTTAAACTTGTCCCATACCTCTTAAATTTACATACCAACCTTTCCTATGGTTGGAGGGTTAAATTTAGACCTTTTATGCTTTTTTTTTACAAGTCAAGTTGAATGTTGTAATTACACTTTTCTTACATAATTTAATTTCAGTCCTTATGGGGTATGGACTTGTTTGAGTGTGTAAGTAAATCTATCATATTATTCACCCACCTATTGATTATGCATTGGAGAATGAAGTTGACTTTTGTGTTGGAGTTGAGGATGTGTGAAGTGGCATCCTACATGGATCCACCTCACCCTCTTCTCTTCCCTCTTCTATAAAATTTGAATTCCTTGTCTTGTTTTGGGTTGCTTCACTTTTATCACTTCATTTTGGGAGACTTCCTTTTGGTTTTGGAGAGCTCTTGCTTTTGGAGAAGTTGGGAAGTTTGTTGGATACTTGTGTTGGGTTGATTTTGGATTGCTTGCATTGAAGGAGTTCGAACTAGGAACAACTCCATCATGGAGAGGTAAGAGCTTAGCTCTTGAAATGCTCTTCTTTTATTTATGTAAGTGTTCTTGTGTGAATGATTTGGTATATATTGGGGTTATTGGGTAGATGGCCTAGGAATGGTGTAGGAGAAGACTATGGGGTTATTTTGTGGGAGGCACAAGTGGTTTTAGGGAGGTATAAGGGTGGAGGGAGTTGGGGATTTGGGTTCCACCTTACAAAGAAATAACTTGCATTTCTTTACTCGTTATGGGGTGCCATAAGAGGTTGGGGAGATATAAGAAAATGTGAGGAATAAGGGGTACTTGGGGAGGCATAAGGGCATGACAGGGTTTGAAATGATATTCATATATATATATATATATATATATATATATATATATATTGGTGGGTTTTTCTCAGGTGGTGATACCCAATTTTCCCCTTTGGGAGGCATAAGCAGCATCCCCATAGTTCTTGCTCCTTTGGCTTGCTTGATGAAGCCTTAGTATTGTTTGTCATGTGTTAATGTAGTTGTAAAACTACATTCTGTTTTGGACTGTGTTTCTTTGTGAAAATGTTGTGTGTATGTTTGTGGAAGCCTATTGTTGCCATGAGTTGGATCACATCTTCTATTGCTTTGTGGTTGGGGCTCGGGGCCAATGAAGAAGGATGGCTTCTCCTCTTCATTGGATGTCTTGGTTGGGTGGAGAGTGTTTCCTTTCCCCTACTCTGTTGTGATCAAATTGGAGGAATGAGAAGAATGCATGTTGCTGTTTTGGAGATGAGAAAAGATAGTTTGACAATCCTTGTGAAATGAAATCTCATTGTAACCTTTCCCACTTGAAGTGGATGAACTTGTAAATGTTTGTAATGGAAAGATGTTGTACTAATTGCAAGTGGAATTTGGAAATGTAAAAGAGTTATACTCTGTATTCTGTTTTGGAAAGAATGTGAAAGAATGATACGTGTTTGGTATACTGTATTTTGTAATCAAATGGAAAGGAAGTTGTAAGAGTTCATTTGAATTAATGAAAATGGTGTTGTCTTGTCCATATGATTTTATTCCATTTAAAATCTATGTTTTACATACTCTATGAAATCTTTGTTTGAAAAGTGGTAAAGTGGAACACGTGAAAAGAAAATGTATTGTCATACTCAGTATACAATAAATGATTTTAGAAGAAATGAAAGAAGGAAGTTGTAAGTTATCTTTTGGAATCAATAAATGAATGTAATTCCTTTCTTAAATTGCATTGTTGTATTGAATCTGATCATATCATTGTATTAAAATCTCTGTTTGAAAGGAAGAAATGCGTGTGAGAAAAATACGAGTCTTTTGTCTCTTTGAAATGTAAAAAAACTTTGAAATCAGAATTGCATTTTGGTCTTGAATATTTTGATTTGAATCAACTAAAAGGTGTTAGATTGGAATTGGAACATATTCTAAATACTTGGAAGAAGAAGTGGCAAATAGACCCATCAAAATTGGATCCTTGTTATTTGTAATTTCAAACTGGCAATTATCTAAACCAAAAATGCACAATTCGAACCTACAATAATAAAATAACAAATTAAATGATTGAATTGAAGTAGTAGGCCCTAAACGAGTTCAAATAGACAAAAACACTTAAAGGAAATATGTCAAAACTTAGCAAAATTGGCTCAAACCGTTTTGCAATCGTTTTCTATCAAGAAACGGAAATGTTCAAATTATAAATCAATTAGACAAATTAAACCTTGGAAACTTTCTTAAATCCATTTAGGAACAATCCTCCATGTCTATTTGACATGTTGAGAGAGGAAGAAGATCAAATTGAATGAATCTAACAAGTTAAAAATTACCAGCTCACATTGTAAAAGCCTGCAGATCATTTTCTTAAAATTGACCCCTTAAAATTTATCAAAACCTAAAATTAATTATTTCTATGCAAAGAGGACGTCGAGATATTTCTAGAAAGTTCTCATTTTCCCAAAACTGAGATCTCTATCAAAAGTTATGGCCTTCTGAAGTTTTCTTCACTTGGTGTCAAAATTTTGGGAAAAATTCCTTAAGGCGGGCTCATGGCCAAAATTTTCCCTTAAGCACTTAGGAAAAAAATTGGGAAAATTTTCTAAATTTTCCCCGCCAGACCCATAGCCAATCAGAGGCTTCCACGTGGCACCATGAGGTGTCAACGGAGGGGCGGATCCTTTTTTTTAGCTTAGCACTTTTGGAAAATTTGGGAATTTTTTCTAAAGTTTCCCTGCCAGCCCGCAACCAATCAAGTGATGCCACGTGGCATCACAAGGCATCAACGGAAGAACGGGTCCCTTTTTGTCCTTTGTGTCTCAGAAAATTTTTGGAAAATTTTCCAAGTTTTCCCATGTTCCACCGGCCCACATCCAATTAGGGGCTGCCACATGGCATCGCGAGGTGCCGACAGAGGCGCAGTCTCTGTACCCTCTTAGCCCTTTGGGGCGCTAAGTCAATTTTTCTCCCACCCACCCCACCTTCCCCGTGTTAGCTTAGGAGATGCCACATGTCCTTTATGGACTCATGGGAGCACAAGTGCAAAGCCGACCTTTCACCCCGCATAGGAGAATTTGTAAATTGTCCCCCATCGCCCGCCTTTCCCCGCTTTCCCCGTGTTGCCTTAGGGAGTGCCACATGTCCCTTGTGGACTTGCGGACCCATGGAAGTGCGGGTGCAAATGTGGTTTTTTCCCGCATATAATTTTTTTCAAAATCCTCCCCGCAGCCCGCCAACCTGCCCTTTGGGCAAATTTTCTCCCGGGCCTTAGGCCCGCCTCTTGGGGAAAATTTTCACCCCAAGGCCCGCCGGCCCATAACTTGAAAAATATGAGGAGTTAGGAGGACTTCTTTATATCACTAGAAAGGTGAGGAAATTTTCTATCTAATGGGAGTAATTTAGGAAAAAATTGAATGCATTAAGGGTGAGGAAAATCAAGTTGAAACTTTAAGCCTATTGAGTGGGTATGGTGAGGAATTACCCTCTGAACCTAATTGAAACTTCTAACCCTAAATTTTGGACCTTATGACCTCTAATAATTATTAATAAAAGAAAAGTTTATTCTAGTAGATTAGAATTGTTCCAAAACCTGTTAGTGACAACTGTTGTCTTGTAACATGATTGTAGATTCTTTTAATCAAAAAAATTATTCCATAATTTTCTTAACTAATCTTAGGTTGTTCTTGGGTCTCAAGTGGGTTGTTTTTAACCTGTGTTATAGATTTGGCCATAAGATCATCTACATAATCTTCCAATATGTGATGGATGATGTCATGGAGGATGTAAGTCATAGCTCACTAATATGTAGCACCAGTGTTTTTTAGGCTAAAAGGCATGACTCGATAGCAGAAAGTCCCCCAAGGGGTGATGAAGGCAGTCTTGTGTTGATCCTCTGGAGCTAGTAATATTTGATTGTAGCCTAAGAAACAATCCATGAGTTATAGCATTTCATGGCTAGCGGTGAGATCAACTAGTTAGTCGATGCCTGGTAGAGGGAAATCATCTTTGGGACAAGCTAGGTTGAGGTCACGGAATTCCATGTAAATGCAAGTCCCCGTGTCACCTTTGTGGAGAACTATGTTATAAATCCACCGGGGATAGTCAATGGGTAAGATAAAGGAAATTGAGAGAAGGTGCTGAAGCTCTTCTTTGACCAGAAGAGTAATGTGAGGATGCATTTTTGTAGCTTTTGTTTGATGGGTTTGGCATCAGGAATGGTGACGATATTGTGGACCACGATTTTTGGGTCAATACTAGGCATATCAGCATAGGACTAGGCAAATGCATTGCTATGGTCCCAAAGGAAAGAGGTGAAGGCTTCATGTTTAGTAGCGTCCTAAGGACTGGCCTATCTTTAGAATGTGTGGGTCGTCCTGAGTGTGAATGTTGATTTCGATGGTCGATTCATTCAACATGGTTTACGTCTCAAAAGGTAATGACTGATGAATATAAGAATCTTCCGCACCAAGGTAAGTGAGGATGGATTCATCATCCTGACACTGAACGACATTGATAGAGGGTGTATCATCATCGATCATGCTAGGATACAAGAATGGGAGAGAAGAGGGAGCTAGGATAACGCGTTGATAGGTCGAGGTCCTGTGGGAATGGTGTTTATGAAAAAAAAAAAGTTAGGAGGAATATATTTGGGATCTATGGACTCAGTGGGAGAATATGGTAATGTAGGTGAAGGTGTAGACACCAAATTTGGGTCTTACGACACCCTGTACCCCGCATATCACCTCGCAACCTAACCATACCTCACCACCTAAACCTTACACACTTAATTATTTATTAATTACCATATAATTAATAAATCCACATCTCCACCCCCACCTCACCTTGCCACCTCATCATGACCTAGCCCTAACCCTAAACCAACCTAATTAAGACCTATGACTTGGTCCAGACTCACACCCATGACTCATCACCCCTCACCCACATCAAAACAAACCTAATAATAACTTGACCAAGCCCACAACTGATCCCTCGAGAGAAAGGAGGGAAAGTTGGCTATTTTACTAAAAATAGCCAACTTTGACCTAACCGACATCGGTCCCTACTCGACCGCCATCGGTTACGTAACCGCCATCGGTTCCCTATAAATGACCTTCCCCAGCCAAAAACAAAGGATCCGGAATTCATTTGCAAGACAGAGACAAGTGAAGAAAAGAGAAGAGTTTGCAGAGAAGGACGTCGAGCCCAAGATTGCAACTGAGTAACTGGATCACCTTCACACTCATCCAAGCACCGAAAAGTCAGAGGATAGCTTCATCAGCTCACTTTTGATTGTCGGATCATCCCACCTGAATCTGGCATTTGTCACTACATTCCTCAGACCTGAATCTTCATCAAGAACGAGTAAGTAGTGTCTTGTATGTTTCTAAACACCATTTCTTGAACTTTTTGATTCATAGTAATTATAAGCTCACTCCTAGATCTACCACCTGCCAGCACCCTGCACCTAACCTTCATCCATACATCCTTGTATTGCCCAGAAGATAGTTTTATCACTCTCTGAGTCTTCCCCATCATCTCACTATTCCCCTCAACCATCCACCAGTCTTAAAAACCCCACAATCACCCTACAATCAACCTCTACCTGTATAATTTAGATTACTAACCTACCGGTGTCGGTTATCCCCACCTAGATAGCGGTTCTTTAACCACTGATCGATTATCCAAAGACCGCATCGCAGTAACTATGACTTATACCCAAAACCTTCCTTTCACCTATTTGTCTCCTAACAACCTCAGATCCAGCCTGGTCTATCCCCGTAACTTGACCTGAACGTATCAATAACCAGTGACCAAACAAACAACATGACATACTATTATTGGTAGTCTAGTCTCTATTGCTTTTTAAGGAGGTACCTAAATCGTGATTTCGCAATAGCTTCTTTATTACCATTTGCATCAATTTGTATTGAAAGGGAGCTGACCACCTTCGAAAGGAAGTCTAATATTTCCTGGGCCCAAGGCAGTTCCCTCACTTATTGTCTAACTAAGATCTGGTGGTCTTGTATTCTTACTTGCAGGTAGTCCTTCCCAGACAAAAAGGAGTGCTTCACAATCGATCTGATCTCTCTACGGTACGTGCACACCCTCCCAACACTCAACAGGTATTCCTCCTAGCCCTAACCCTTATCTGTTTCTCAAGAGAATGAAAAGATAGAAGTAACTCTATTCTGGAATGGAAACATTCTGTGTGAAACATTTTGGCATGCCCGAGTGGGACCCATTTCGGTTTTTTCTTTCTTGCTTGCTTTCATATAGGGAGCATACTTGTTGTTTCTTTCTTCTAAATATTCACAAAATATTTTGTCATTTTGGTAAAAGAATTTGTCTTTCTTTGGAATCTTTGAACTAGTGAAAGTCATCTTCTTTGCTTCATCGAATATCATTTTCGATTTGGGTTTAAAACACGTGCATCACATTCTTGCTTGCTGTTTTTAATTCTAGTGAACGTAGATTAAATGTAACAGTCGTATATGTGGGGTGATATCCACGGTATTGACGAGAAATTAATCTTACTCTCACTACACAACACATACCAAATCACATCATAATCAACACAATAGCTCAAACATCCCCCCTTCCCGCGGTATTCCTCCGCCCGATTGAGGTAGCCTTATGAGCCAAAACAAACTTGACATCTCCCTTAGGTCTCTTGTTTAGGATTGACATCATCTGGCATCTAAGGCATAAGCCCAAAGTGATTAAAACTAATCCTAGGGTTAGTCTATTGATTTGCTTGTGCATCTTACTTTTTTTTAGTTCTGTTTCTCTGTCATACACTATTTCAGTGATCACTTCAAGAAAGTTTGGTGGGTATATTAAGCATTGTTATCCCCAAACCAAGCAACTTCTTACATCCTCTCTTTACTTTCACGGTGACCAACACCGGTCCCATACTACCGACATCGCTTAACCGACCGACACCGGTACATTTTGACCGACATCGGTTATCGACCGATATCGGTTATCGACCGATATCGTTTATCGTGTTTAACAGTTCTTGACACACCAGCAACCTATCAATTCCAACATTTTGTTGCTATTTTCGTTCTGATTGATTAAATCCCTGTTGTGTCCTCTTTTCCATGGTTGTTATCACCTGGAAACAAGCAGCAGCCATGGTTTCACATGCCTGTTTTGTGCCTTTGCTTGAGTCACCCCCTTCGCATCCTATGGGGAATCCTACGGATACCAGCAATTTTCCCAAGATCCCTATAGGAGATAAGGAATTTGCCAAATTTTTGGATGCTAATCCTAACGCCGTACAATATTATTTGTCTCATACCCCTGACCGTGCACCCGACGGTTAGCTCCTCGTTGGTATGCCTATTAGTATCGCCGCTCACTTAGCCCCTTCCCCACCTAATAACTCGCCTTACCATCTTCATCCTTAGCCCCGTCTCCCAGCTCAGTAGCTTCGGTGGTTCATACTGCACCGATTGGTTTCCCTCTCCCCAGTTAACTGGGACCCCACATATCACTACCGTCCACTGCCCCTACCTCATCTCTCTCACAGGTTGCCTCTTTCATCACTTGCTCTCTGCCACCTATACACACGAGCTTTCCCTCACAAGTTCCGCCCACCTTTTCATTTCCACAAATTCATCCGGTGGCCTCAACCTCTTATATAGGACACCCTTATTCGGCTGCCCCAACACATTCATCACCATTATCTTATCAACATTCAATCCCACCATTGTCTAGTAGCGGCTCTTGGACCAATCCTCCTCTCGTTTACAATGACAAGCCAGAACCATCATCTAACCCAACCAATGATTTAATCAAACAGATGATGGACAAGATGCAAAATCTTGAGGCTTCTGTTTCAGGAAGTCGTAACACCCTGACATACGAGCAAGTTTGTCGGGAGCCTATTCACCCTTCTATCCCCCTTCATACATATCCTCCTCAATGGGAATTACCAAAATTTACTCACTTTAATAGTAAGGAGGACCCTCAACAACACTTGCGATCATTT
Source organism: Taxus wallichiana var. yunnanensis (assembly GCA_018340775.1). Lineage (NCBI taxonomy): Eukaryota > Viridiplantae > Streptophyta > Pinopsida > Cupressales > Taxaceae > Taxus > Taxus wallichiana. The sequence continues at coordinate 696,895,098 of CM031239.1, forward strand.
AGACATGCCTGCTATCTGATTGCTCATGACGATGCCTTACTACTCCATACCTTTCCCATGTCCTTATCGGACCTACCTTGAGTGGTACAAATGCTTTAACCCAAAGATTCAATCTTCTCCTTTAACCAGTTAGCCCAATCTTTCTTGGATCACTTCTCCATCAATATTGCCAAGAAAGTATCCATTACCAACCTCTATGCCATCCGACAATTTGAAGATGAGTCTATCACAGATTTCGTTAGACGATGGCGGGGCCTCATCAACCAACTTACTTATGCCTTACCTCAAGCCGAGCTCATCGAACTATTTACGCGGGCCTGTGCTAAACACATTTCTCCCACCCTCCAAATTCAAACTTTCCGCACATTTGATGAGGCCTTTACTATGGCTCGAAACTAGAGATTCGAGCCTTAGAGGAAGAGAAATTGAGATTACGCAACAAAAGCTCAAATTTCAACCCAAGACTCTACCACCAAACCCAACACCACCAATTCTCACACATCGGCTACTTTGAAATCAAAGGGGGCCGTACACGCTATGACGGTCAAATCTCAAGCACTGTCTAATACCCAGCCGAAAGCCACCTATAAGTATAAAGCCGAGCCCATCAACTATACTCCTTGGGAGAAACTTATGGTGTGATCTTAGACAAATTTCTTAAAGTAAGAGCTATCACCTTGCCTCCCGTTAAACCTCACTCCGGTTTGATTCCACCCGCTCTATTCCTTCTTGGTATAAAGAAAATGACTTCGTAACTTCCATCGAGTGAAGGGACACAACACGAAAACCGCAAGATGTTGAAAAACATAGTGCAGGAAATGGTTGATGCAGGGGATATAACTCTCGATAATCCTAATGCCCCCGCTAATTGAAATTTAAAATTTTCAACAAACCATTTCCTAACCATGCATCTAACAGTAACATAAATCAAGACACCTCGGTAGGAGAAGAGTGTTCATGAAATCCATGCGCTTTTCAACTCCCAACCAAAAGCTTCTATCGAGGAAATTTTAATCGAGCCTCTTCACTAACGCAGGGATCCGCACCCCCTACACCACCATCAAGACAAGACGATAACCTTGCCATTCCTTTACCCATAAAGGAATTAACCACCCAGAGTTCTCTTCTCACGAATGAGTCTTCTTACACCACATCCCTGCAAGACTGTGAGCGGATGTTATCTAACTTATCTATTTCCCAAACATTTCCTTCCGCCACTCTTACTGTAAAAGAAGAAGGCTCACCACTTTTTCTGTCATCCTTAGAAGAGAAACCTCTCGAACCGACATCACCAAACTCCTTAATCATGACGGATCCCCTCAAACATGCCTTCCTACCTATTAGTTCTTCATCGCCTAAATCTTTTTAATGACATGGTTGACCTCTTAACACCCATTGATACAACGCCTCATTTACCCCTATATCACACCCACAAAGGACCGAGAATCACAACCCACCTCTCTTCCATACAAAATTTCTTCTTCACACGTGAAGATTGTCATCCCTCGGAAGATGAGACGAGTCCTATGGGAGTGTTTGAGTACACCATGCTCTACTCAAATGCAAATGACCGATCCAGACACCTCTACCATATACCCGAGGTGTTTACAAAAGCTCAAAATGCCTATTTCCTCATCTTCACCCCCTCTCTCTACCGAATACCTCATCCACCTCTATTAACCTAACCAAACCTTCCCTACACTTGGGACTTCACCAATACCCACCTAACACACCCACCTAAATGGTTAGATTTATCCAAAAATAAAGCCATCCATCCACCTAGAGATGACCCAATCTCCTCAAGTCCAATCTATACCTCTGTCACAACTAAAACCCTCGCCGTACACCTACCTTCTATATTGGGACCTCACCCCTCCACCTTGCCTCAATACATCATACCTCCCGTTTTCTTTAAAACGACCTGCACCTTCTGCACCCATACAGAGATCCACAGGTGTATCAACACCGTCACCCCAAGTATCCTGTCCACCTACCAACCCTAAACAAACTCCATCATCAAAGGATTTGTTTACTGTCACTCATCTTTCCCGTGGTTGTTTCCTGCCACCACGTCATCTATGACCTCATCATCTAACCAGCTAAACATGACTTCTGCGAAGAAGCCACATTTAGTTAAATCCAATTATCAAAACCCCTTGTCTAAACCACCACCCATACGAACCAACCATACCCAACCATTACCAAAACCCACCCAATCAATAGCCTCATCTTCCTCTGACTTTGACCCGCTCAAAGGATCTTACGCCAAGATCCTTGATATGTTGGTGGAGAATGCGACCATTTCCCTACCCCCACTCAGACCCTATGATCCATCTAAACCTCGACCTATAGGTTATGATGAGTCTAAAATCTGTGCTTACCACCGCACACTAGGACATGATGTGGAGGGATGCAAAGCTTTGAAAGCCATCCTTCGTCAGTCACCTATCTCGGATAGAAAGGTTAAGAAAGACAACTTACGAAGGGAGAAACCTTTAGCTTCAATCCCCTCTCCTATACCACCTATCCCCGCCTCACCAAGATCTATCATTATTGCAACCCCACCTCTCGAAGACAATGACTTATCCCTGCCATCTTCCTCCTCTCGTGTTCACGAGATCAACATGATTAGTATTGCTACTTGAGGGCAGAAAAACAATGGGAAAGCTAAAGAAAGCACACTGCGACCTCTCTTTCTCCGTCCGCCATCCCAATCGCACCACCACCTAAAGTGGTTATTCATGGACCTACCTACCCCATCTCTGATGGAGTTGCCCATCGTACCATGATCAAACAGCTTCACCAATCACCTATAAAAATGACACTGTATGATCTCATTCAAACCTCTGAATCTCATCGACAAGCTCTCATTGAAATCCTTCAAGGGATAGAGGTCTTACCTAATGAAACCTTGCCCGTTGCCTCCATCTTAACACCCAACCACGTTGCTTCTCTCACCAAACAATCTACCACTTCTGTCCCTGTACAGCAAGCCGCTGCTGTTAGTTTCTCCGAAGACGAAATTGTCATCTTTGGTGTAGAAGATCCTGACCCCACTCTTTTCATCTCGGCTTACATCCGGGACATCCGAGTACATCGTGTTATGATTGACGGGGGCACTAGCCTAAACATCATCTCTTCCAAAGCCTTCCAACAAATGAATATCCCTTCTAGTTGCATGTGTGCCAACCCCACCATGTTGTGTTCATTCAATGATGCTATTACTTCTACTTTAGGCACCGTGATCCTTAACATTCATGTAGGGCCACGTACCTTACCCAAACTCTTCTATGTCCTTGAGGGATAATTCCAATACAACATGTTGTTAGGCCGCCCTTGGATCCGGGCTATGGGATGCGTTCCTCCACCTTATATAGATGCATAAAATTCAGTATGAGGGAAGTCATACATTGTAAAGCTTACGCTCCCCATTCAAAACCTGTAATATGTTATATCGCCCTAATGATGTGCTTGTACCAGTCAAGGCACCCATTCATCCAACCCAACCATCTACTTCGCCCACACCTCAACCATCCACCTTAGCCACACCTACACCTTCAACCAATGAAACCGCCACCGCAAATACCACTTCCTTCCCCGCGGACAACATCCCAACCTCAGATCCCTTGGTAGATGTTTTTCAACGCCTTACGCTGGGGGAGTATCACCTATATAATGTTAGCACTTTCCATACCCCACAGGAGTACGGACAGTTACATGCGCATCCTACCTATGACCGTCATGTGGGGGAGGTGATCTCCTACGGACCACCTAATTTCCGCACCAACCTAACGTATGGGGGTGTTGACGCATCCTCCGTTACCCCTGAACCTCCCCTTGGTGTGGTTCCCTTCCAATCCGATTTTCAATATCTAACAAATCATCGTTTCGCCCTCACCTTCTTGACTCGCTGTGCTTGGAAAGGTTTTGGTTTTAGTCTTTATGAACAAGGCCGACATACAATCATTCCCGTGACTACACGCAAACACAAAGATCATAGTGGTCTTGGATTTTCTAAAACACTTACACCAAAGAAACCTCATGTCAGTTGTATCCGGAAGACAACGACATTACCTCTTCTGAACCATCATCACCTATTTTTCCATCTTCACCCACACAGTCGATAGACCCGGAATCTATCCCTCCTAACTTTTTTTTTGTAAATGCTATCTTCCTGGGTCCTCTCACTTATCAACGCGATAATGAAGACCCATCTTCTCTTCCCCTTCTATATCCAGACATGATCGAAGAAGACTCACCTTTAATTAATGTTGTTGAGTGCCAGGATGACGACTCCATCCTCACTTACCTTGGCGTGGACGACTCTTATATTCAACGCGCCTTACCATCTAAAACTCAAACCATGTTGAATGAGTCAACTATAGAAATCAACATCCACACATGAGACGATCCTCATATTGTGAAGATCGGACAATCTCTTAACGCATCGTAACAAACGCCTTTACTACCTTCCTCCGTGCCTGACAACCAAGGTTTCGCTGTCCTATCTTGACATGCCAGAATCGATCCCGACATTGCTATCCATAACATTACTCGAAACGACTCCAAACCAGCTTAAATAGAAACCGAGAAAAATACATCCACGCATTGCCCTCTTGGTCAAAGAAGAGCTTCAACGACTCCTTTCTGTTTCCTTCATCTTACCTATTGACTATCCTCATGGATTTCTAACATCATACCTGTTATCCAAATTTCACCCCCCAGAGTTAATTTGATAACATGCATCAGAGTTTTTAGTTCCAAGCAAGTAGATTGATTCAGGGGAAAATCGTAAAATTGGCTAAGTCCTGCTCAAGGCCACCTTTGGGACAGTTGGAACAATTATACGCGGAAGGCGCGGATCGGCCGAAAAGCCTCCAGGCGGCCCAAACAGAAAAGGGACATCTGGGACAAATGGATGCGAAATGCCGGATCGGCCGAAAGAAAGAAAATTTGTCCAAGTCCTTTACTAGGAGCAAGTGGGACAAGAGTGCGTGGAGGACACGAACCGGCCGGATCGGCCGAAACAGGAAACTTCAGCACAAGGACAAGTGGGACAAAGGGGCGCGCGGGATGCGGATAGCCGAAGGAGCCGAAAGCCAATCAAATCACGCCACGTGTCACCGATAGAAAAGGGACGAGGAAGCCCATTTCGGGCGGATCGAGGATTCTATCCCGCGAAGCACTGGGACATCCGGGACAAAAGGACGCGGTGGACGTGAAAATCCGCAAGGCCGTGGACAAATCACAGCATGACACGTGTCGCCAAGGAAAAAGGTCCAAAAGGTCAAAGGGGTGAGTTTTCGAGCACTGATCCGAACCAATGAAATAGTGCCACGTGTCCAAGTTTAAGGGGCCCATAAGAAAAGCCCACGAAAAGGTGGAGAGAGAAAATTGCTCAGTGAACCAGAGCCTGCCACGTGTCATCCAGATGGCAGAGCGCGGGAAAAGAAATTTAAAAATCCGTTTTCACCTGTTTTGTGCCCTAAATCTTCAGACCTTCGTATCTTTCGATCCAGAGCTCGGATTTGCACGTTCTTTATATCAACGGAAAGCTGTTGAAATTCTCTACATGATTCTGGGATCAATCTTGCATTTTGGTGTAGTTTGGAGGGAGAAAATTAAGAAAACGTCTCTGACGCGTGGTGATAGATAGAAGTAATGCTTCAACAACCAACTTTAATGCAGCAGACAGCTCGCCGCTCCTGTTAGACAGCCCGCCGTTTTGCTAGGATCCGCCACTTCTGTCATAATGAGATGATTTTAAATGCTACCAAGAAGTGGTTGGGGTAGATTCTGGATTTCCTCTCTCTTCCCTCTCTCATTTCTTGATATATATTGTAAAGAAGAGCTCCTTTAAGGGGTCGACATTTTTGTTTTGCATCCTCCCTTATTCCCTCGCTTGCCAGAGAATTTTTGGAGCTTTCAAACCTCCCATATGGGTTGTAATGCCAGTCTTTTTGCCTCTTGGCCACTGCAATGTACTGTATCGACTCTTGAGCAATAATATATGTGTTGTGATTGACTCTTAACCCTCTCATGTATTCATTGTTGTCATTTTGATCTCTTATTGCAGTTTGGTTACCTGTGCATGGTGTTTGTATTGCGTCTATGTGGTCTGTGTTAAATTTGCAAAACGAATGTCTAACATTCCTCGGTGCATCACCTTTGTAGTTTAGGTTTTATTCTATGCATTTTCTTACCCTGTCTCCTTGGCAAGTTAGATTAGGTTTTAGCAAACCCTCTACATTTTTTGTGTGCATCTAAACAGAGGAATAGGAACCAGCCTTCTCTGGAGAATCTTTTCTCATCTTTACAAGTCCCACGCTTGGAGAAAGGATTCCATGTTGTGTAATCACACTGGATGCCTGAACATCAACCTAGAAGCCTAATTTGCATCCAGGGGTGTTGTGAGTCTGCAACAACAGTTTTGGCACGCCCGGTGGGACTTAGAGGTCTCATTTTTATTGCAGCAAAGTTGATATGCATCTGCTGCAGTTTTCTTGCTTATAAGAGCTATTATCTGCATATCTGGCGACTCCAAGGGGAAGAATCGACTGGTTTCAGCAGTGTAGGCCTGAAAACTCATGAGAAGAATCACCACAAGGTCAAAAGTTGGAGAAGAAGAAGTGCTATTTGAATACCTACAGTTATCTCCAAGAAGAAGGCAAAGAGGAAGAAGGATTCAGAGGTCTCCATCTCCACCAAACAAAACTCTCTCAACTCCTCCACCTGACAGGCCTTTCATTCAGTATACAAGGGTTTTAAGACCGATTAGAATGGCTTAGAACAATCCCTACGTCAACTTCACAGGTAGCAGCCCACTTGCTCTCAATGCAACATCCAATTTCCTATTGCAGCCTTGAAGAACATTCCCTACTTCACCGGAGAAAATCAGACTACTCCAGGTGATCATGTTAAAGATATTGCTAACCTTTGTGCAATCCATGAAATCAATGAAATGCAAGTGGCTGTCAAGTTACTGGCATCTTCCTTCAAGGGTAAAGCATTACAATGGTTTAGGAGCCTTGGAGCTGGTTCTATCACAAACTGGAATCAGCTGTGTATTGCACTTCACGAGCAATTTGGAGAGAAGGGAGACAACTTGTCTCTTTTGGAGCAGCTGACAACTATCAAGAGAGCCTCCAACGAGCAGCTGACTGACTTCAACTTCAGATTTCAAAGGTCTTGGGATAGGATTCTAGTGGCAGTCAGGCCAACAACAGAAGGTGCTTTTCTATATTACCTTAAAGCTTTGAATTCTGATATTTCTATGTTAATTCAGTCCATGGGAGGCACAACAATCCCTATGGCTTATAGCATTGCCATTAGAGCTGAAAACTGTCTTATTCAAGCTGGTAAACTGGCTCCTAGGCCTCCCATGCCCTTGTATCCAAACTTAGAAAATCCAAGCACTAGTCAAGCACCCACTTTGGCTCCTGTTCCCACTCCTAGAAATCAGAGTTCAAATGAAGCTTCCACTTCATCTCCAAGTGCTTCAAATGAACTCCAAGAGGTCATGAAATAGTTGCAAAATTTGGGAAATGAGCTGGTTACTATTAAGAGGCAACAAGCCCAAGGTTTCAGACCTTCCTATCAACCTCAAGCTCAGCCTAATAGGCAGCCATACCAACCACAAAGACCACCTAATCCAGTTGCAAATGTGAATCAAACAAGGCCTCCCTCTAATAGACCATTCCAGCCCTATAATCCAAATGCTATATCTGCCTCTAAGGCATTAGTGCCAACACAGAACAACATTGCTCAGGAATATGACTGGTGCTTTCCATGCAACAAGCCTCATAACCAATCCATGTGTTTCAATGGTGCTCTCAATCAAGCACTCGATGGTGACAACTACTGGTATGGAGGGCGAGGCGAAGGAAAGCAATAACAACAAGAAACATTCCAACAGCAATCAGCCCCAAATGACACCACATTGGTGAACTGGCAAGCGGAAGATTTCTGTGGCATGAATCAGGCTGTCTCTCAAGGTGTTGCAGCCAACACAAGGTCAAAGAGGAGAAATTTGGGTGAAGAACAGCCATTAGCCTAGCCAATCCACAACCTTCCACGGCTCCACAAATGATTGGCAAGCAAAGTCCAGTTTCAAGTGCACAAGGACAGCCAAGAACAGCCCCTAGGCCAACTCAAATGCCAGCTGTTGCTGCCCACGTGCAAGGGGTGAATGTACAAACCAAGGGACAACAAAAGGATACTTCATCCCCGTTCAGTATCATTGAACAGATGAAGAAGACTAATGTCAATATATCAATGTGGAATCCCTATCCATCCCGTGACAAAGAGATCTCGCAGCAGTGCATGAAGGATTGGACAACTTCAATCAGCGAGTTCGGATGCAAGACAAAGTGCTTACAAATGCTGCCCACCAAAGGAAGCCATGGAGGGAAACAAGGTAAAATGTTGAAGCCCCCTCCTTTCTATGTTTCATTAATCATTGGGGATAAACTAGTACACAATTGCATGATTGATTCCGAGGCAAGTAGCTCGATGCCCAAGCAAATAGCTGATCACCGGTCTCCAATATGAAGTAATATCTAAAGGGGTAGTGCAATTGGATGGGACAGCAATAGCAGCTTGATTGGAGTGATTAAAAATTGAGTCTTACCTTGCATGCATGTCCAAATGTTGTTGTCTTACAAGATATATCAATCATAGACCTTCCACCACTCTTTGCCCTTTGCTTGTCAAGGACTTCACAAACAAGATTTTATGCTACCCACACTCTTCTCCCTTTTCTCTTCCTTGAATTCATTGAGCATGAGCTCCGCGCTACACTCCAATTCCTTGTTGACTAAGGCATTAATCATATTCTCTACCTCCCTTATTACTTTCTCATCCACCTCCTTCGAGTGAGCTTGGACATATCTGTTTCCTTAGTACTTGCCCCCTCACTCCTTTCTTCAATTTGCGTGCCTTCCTCCCATTGGGTGCCCTTCCTCCTTACAAAGATGAAAGCATCATTTACATCTTCTGCTTCCTCTCCCTCCAAATCGTGGAAATCAATCAGCTCCTGATTTACCTCTAGCTCTTCCTCTTCATCATCATCCTTTTCGCCTATATAGGCGTTCGGTCATATGTATCCTTGGACTTTGGTTCTTCCGTCCCTGTTATTCTTCCTTTCTCGAAAACTCGAGTCGGGGATGTGGTCTTCCCTTCATCTGAGGGTTCCTCAGGGGATGGTGGCTTTGTAGGTTCTAGGGTCTTCTCCTTGACCACCGTTCTCTTCTTCTTTCAGATGTAGGTACTTGTCCCCACAATACCTACATCTTGCTTCTCCACTGCACCCTCTGTTCCTCTTTCTCTTCCCTCTCCTTATGCTTTGGCATGGGCTTCTTTCTTCCAATAGGGTCATTTGGGATGGATATCTCATTCTCCACATACGCACCCTTTTCAAATTTTGGCCTTATGCATAGGTAAATCCTTGCGGCATTGCTCCCGCAATTAATAGGTAAGGTCAAAGGCCTTACAATATGCACATCTTGTGACACGTACCTTTCAACGTACGTGTGCTTCTCTGGGTAGACCAACTTCTTCCTCATTTCCCTATGCTCTCTGTCAAGGGTGGACAACTCAAGGTTTAATTTCTTTGACTCCTTGTATCTGTTTACTCCCGCTTGGAAAAATTGGGCAATAAATGAGAATGGGAGTTTGCACCATGGACTCTAGCTTCCATCAACCAAAATGAACCTACGATACAGAAGTGCTGGTAGACTACGAACTCTGCTTCTCCTTCGGTCACCGCAGGGAGTTGTTCAGGGATCCACCATTCAGCCCTCGAATGCATTCCTAAGGTACTTATACCATTTGTCTAAGTGCGCCTTGTGTACCCCTATCATTGATTCACATGTGTATTTCTGAAACCTCTCCGCAGGTGAGGGATTTTCAGCAGGTACTCCCACATGAACTTGTTGGATGCATCCAATACCTCGATTTCTGAGAACACAATTGTCAACAGAATGTTTCCAAATAAGATCTTTCCTCCCTTCTCCACACTGCTTATGATTCCATCTACAATATATTGGAAGATGTTGTATATGGTTCCCTTCACGACTTTCCTATAGATAATCAGCCAGGGCTTGCTCACTTGGGTCCACCTTTCTTGTCCATTTAGCTTGGAGACTAGGTGTGCGGTCATCTTCATCACCGGATCACTAATATCCAAGACATCGTAGTACCTTGATCCCTTCTTCAATCCCTGGGATGTTATGGTTTCTTTGATTACCTCCTCATCCTGGAGGTCATCTTTGAGCACATCCCCTTCACAGTTTAAGCCTGTGAAGTGTGAAATTAGTTGGGGAGATATGCGCATTTTATGCTCTCGAAGGCATAAGAAGTCTTTGTGTACGTGTGTCATCAACCACTAGTACAAGCACTCGGGCTTCCCAAAATATGGTAACTCGAAGAGTTGGATAAGCCATGCCTTCTCCATTTTCACCTTGACCACGTCCACTATAGATCAAGCAACCCGTCGTGTTTGTTTATTTATGGGGCACACCACTCTCCATCGCCATTTCCTTCATGATTGTACTTGACCGTGATTGTAGTCGATCACGGTCATCTGTCTTATGTGGGACTCACACTCTTGCCCTAGCAATACCCCATCCGTATTACATCTCCAAGTACCATTCCTCATTTGTATCCAAGGGTATTTCTTCTTGTTTCTTTTTCCTTTTCCTTTACCCTTTCCATTCTTGGACTGCTCGTAGGTTTACCAACTAGTTTCGTGGTCATAATTTCACCCTTTGCTTTCATTCCTTAGTTAACTTATGAGTTGTTTGAAAGTTTTCCTTGTGCACCCCATGCCCTAAAGCACAAACCCTAAACTTAGATTTTTCTCCTTTTATCACGACGCTTCTTCACAATGTTCCTCACACCAGTAAATCACTTCTACTCTGGTTTGTAGATCCAACGGATTGATTGCACTTAAGTTCTTGGGATTTTCTTTCACACGAGTTAGTTCTCAAAACCCTAGCTCTTGAAAGAAAATTGCTCTTCTTATGTTCGCAAAGTGAAATAATGAAATGCCCACTCTTGTATTTATAGCTTTTCCCACTTTTACGCATTTAAGGCTAGGCTACCTACCACCATACGACAATGTTTAATGTTGTGTTTTCAAACAAAACCCGACTTCAATGCTTCTCCATATGTGCCCAATCCTTCCGCGAAAATATTTCCACCCATGCCCAATCCTTGCACATTTTTTTCACCCACGCCCAACCTTGCGCAAAAACATTTCCAACCTTTTGGCGTGTAAAAATCCATCTTGACAGAAGACTCTTGCGTGTGTGTTACTGGTGCCAAAGGCACTTCTTCCATCCTCATGATTCTTGCTTTCACCTACCTCGTGTTTTTGCACTTTTTCTCCTTTGTACGTGGATTTCCAATGTAACCTTATTTTTCCACCGACCCAAATCCTCCTAGCAGAATAACTCCAATTTTCTCTTCATCATCTCACCCCACACTAAAATGATGTGTGGTCCTCTGCGCATTCATAAGTCAAAAAGTAATAAGGTTACCGGCGCCCAAGGCATAAAAAAAAACAACAACGTGAAAGGGAAATACAAGAAAGGAAAAGCATAAAAGGAAATTCTAAACTAATTGGCAAAACTACCTTATTTACAAACACTAAGAAGCATTATTTATAGTAGGGCTTCAACCTACTCCCATTGAAGTGTCTAGGTAATTTTGTTCCATCCAACGCTTGTAACTGGCATGCGCCGAATCAAGGATGTATGAAATTACATAAGGACCCAACCAATGCATCTTCAACTTTCCAGGATGGCGTAGAAATTTTGAATCATATAGTAGTACCATCTAGCCAACCTCAAACTGTTTGTTCTTAATATGGTGGTCATGCCATGCCTTTTTCTTTGCCTTCTCAGTTGTTTGGATCCATCTTGCTAGTGAGCACCTTTCATCAAACTTTATCAATTCATCTATTCTTTCTTCCAGCGCTTGCTCATCATCTAACCCTCCTGTGTGCGTTATATGCAGATATGGTAGCATGAATTTGATCGGAAAAATTGCTTCCGTGCCGAACACCAATTGAAATGGTGTGGCCTTGTTCAATCTTTTATATGTTGTTCTGTATGCCTAAAGAACTGCTGACACCTTGTCATCCCAATCCTACCTACCCACATCACATATCTTAGTCAATGTGTGACTAAGGATTTTTTTGAATGCCTCTACAGTCCCATTTTCCTGAGGGTGATAAGGGGTAGTCTTGTGATGGGCTACCATGAATTTTGCCAATAGAATCTTGATGGTTTCATTTAAGAAGTGAGTGCCCCTATCACTTGTTAAACTTAATGGGCACCCATACTTGTTGATAATGTTCTCCCACAAAAATCTAGTAGTCGTGGCTACGGTGTAATCCTTAGTGGGTGCGGCCTCTGCCCACCTTATCAGATAATCAATACAGGTAATGATATACCGTGAGTTAGTCCTTCGCACAGCTGGTGAGATTGGTTTGACAAAATCTATTGCCCATTTCTCAAAAGGTTCCATGCTGGCGATGGGGTGCAAGGGCATCTCATCCCTTCTTCTAGGTTTGCCAAGGCACTGGCAGTGGTCACAGGCCTTGCAAAACTCAATGCAATCCTAGTGAATCATCTCCAACCATAGTCCGATGACTACGATCTTGTGCGTGGTTGCATTCCTCGCATAGTGTCCTCTAGCAATCCCACAAGGGGCTTCTTCTATTATGGCCATGAGTTTATGTTCTAATACACACCGACGCAAAAACCTCATCGTGGCCCATTTCATAAAAATCCCCATTGATCAACATGAAGGGCGTGGTACATATGGCTAACCTTTTCCTTTCCAAGACATTCATCCCTTTTGGCGCCACACCTTCCTTGAGAAAAACAATAATGTATTCTAACTCGAGGGCGCGCACCGTGACTCGAATAATTGCGTGTCCGCATGGTTTCCTCAATACTTTGTGTGTCCTCTCCCAATCAATCCTTGATAAATGATCCAACCCACAATTGTTCTTTCTAGGTTTTACCACCACTTTAAATTCAAATTCTGAAATAAAAGTACCCAACGACATATGCGCCCTTACACACTCTTTGCTTTGTTTACTAGATACTTCAAGGCCATATGGTCGGTGTAGAATATGAAGGGAGTCACTAGCAGATATTGTCTAAATTTGTGGAGTGCGTAGATCATTGACAATGCCTCGCGCTCGGTCGTTGTATAATTCTGTTCTGCTAGTGTCAACTTTCTACTTGTAAAACACAAGGGATGATCAACAATCCCCTCTCCTAGTTGAGTAAGAACAACTCCCATTGCTGTACTGCAGAGCATCCATGTGGACATGGAAAGGTTTATCCCATTATGGGAATCATATAATAGGTGCGGTGATAAGCCTTTCTTTTAGAGTTTCAAATGCCCTCTGCTACGCCTCTCCCCACCGAATAACACTTTTATGTCTAAGCAATATTTCCAAAGGTGCAAAATCTTGGCGTATCCCTTAATGAACTTTCTATAGTACCCAATGTGTCCAAGAAATCCACACATGGCACTTTGGGCTGGTGGGCTCCTCTAATCCCACAATAACGCAACTTTCTTGGGATCCACCAAGAAGCCCTCTTTGCATATGATATGCCCCAAAACGTTCCAAAAGGAGTTGCAAGGACACATTTCTTGATGTTGAGGGAAATCCGAAACTACGCGACATCTTTCAAACATCAATCTCAAGTTATCAAATGGTCCTTGACCAATCTATACACTCGTCCAATCATCCAAATATACTTGAAGGAACTTGTGGATGAAGTCCTTAAATACTTGTACCAATATACACGAAAAATACAAAGTAGGCGCATTCCTTAATCCAAAGGGCATGAACATGTATGCAAAGCTTCCCACTCGGTAGTGAAAGTTGTCTTTTCTTAGTCTTCCTTGGCAATCCTTACTTGGTGATATCTCGAGAATCCATCCGTAAGGAATAGATCTCGTGCCCAACAACTCCTTCCAAAATCTCTTTAGTGAAGGGGGTGGGAAAAGGATCTATGATACAAATAGCGTTCAACTCCCTGTAATCCACACATATCCTAATCCACCCATCCTTCTTTATGTTGATCACCATTGGACTTATCCATTCTGATTCCTCCATATCCTCAATGATACCAGATGCTATCATTTTGTCTAGCTCTTCTTTAACCCTTACGCGCATGTTGGGATTCATCCTGTAAGGCCTCTTCCTAACTGGGTGCACACCATCTTTCAACTTTATCCTCATTTCCCCTAATGAATGGTGGATGCCTTTCAACTCATGGTATCTGCATGGGAATAAATCCTCAAATTCACACAAGAGATCGATGGTCTTTGATACTTCCTTGTCTCACCGGTAGTCCTTAATGATATCTTCCTTGGGCTCCTTCTCCGAGCTGATGCTAAATTTCTTGGTTTTGAGTGGTTCATGATACACACATGCACATGCATCTCATACTATCAACTACCTCTCACACATCCCAACCAAATGGTTGACATGCAAGCTCTCCATCTCCTCTCCATCAATAATGTATACCTTCTTTACTTTCTCCTTTTCAGCACATGTGCGCTCAATTATATGTCGTCCTGGTTCCTCCTCTTCGAACCGTGCTTCTAAGCTAGGTCCACGGAGTAAGTCTACTAATCTATCTTCCAACATGGTGTAATCCCCGCAGTGAGGTGCTTGATAGCTTGTAACACCTCATCAACCGGTTGCTTGGTACTTTGGTACTCAAATGTGTGAACCAGGTCAGCCGCTAATTCCTACCAATTTCCCGTTTGGCGGCGAGTTTTAGAATGGATGTACCAAGCACATGCACAACCTTGTAGTGTCGAATACAAATTATGCACTTTGAAAGGGAGGGTGGTAATGCTTCCACACCTTCTCCCCAGATCCTCTCATATGCCTAGATGTGGGAAGAGGTGGGTTCATTGCCATTGTAATCCTTGATAGCGGTGGGTATATTGCTCTTTGAGAATCGAATAGTGAGCACCATTCTAACTTCACGCCACTCCAACAAGTTTTCATGCACGGCCCACCACCTCACTATTGTGCCTATCAAAACATAACCCAACATACCTCGTCACTCGTCCTCCCTCCATTGAGATTCCATTTCTCTAAAAAGACCTCAGGTATACATCCCCGCACTTGGTTATTTCCTTTCCTCTTAGGCACCAAACTATACGTGCCGTAGTTACCCTAGTCACCGATCCTTTCGGATGTCACCAAATCAATTCATAAGTTCCATGCGCCCAATTATCACATGCTATATTGGTAGTATGACCGATAGATTGAGCATCATCAAACTCGGATGACTCCTTCAGGGTGGATGGTTTTGATCTCTTATTGGTGTGGAATTTCCATTAGCAAGCGGTATAATCACCCTCTCTTCCTTGTTTTCAAAGCTTATGTACCCCTTCTTAAAAGGTGTCTACATTATTCTTATAAATTCACCACGGGCACCCAACTAACGTTGGGAAATTATCTACCTCAAAGAAATTCCGCTAAGACTTCAAAATCCCTAGTGAACTTAGTCGATGAATGGTAATGGTCACATCCTTCAAGACACCTATGGGCATTGCCTTTGTCTTATTTTCCATATACAACACATTTGAAGATGGCAGAATGCGGTATTCACATTTGATGCTAGGAATCCGTAGTGAGAACATTAACCTCTGCACCTATGTCAATGAGGATGTTGCTTTAAGCAACCACCCATCCAATACTATGTTCAAGGTTATCTCTTTGTCATAATCAAGGCCATGTGAGGTGGGGGTTTTGCATGCAAGATCTACCTTTTGGAAAGTGTTCTTCCCTGTGTGGTACCTTTCCTCTCAACCATGCTCCTAGCAGGGAATAACATTCTCTTGCCTCAACAATTTACACACCTCCTTAACCTCATCCAATTCATCCTTTGGTGCTTCTAATGGTCTTCTTTGCTCATCTTTTCTAGTTTTCTTTTTTAGCATTGGATCTCCCTTGTAAGCTTGAATTACGTCTATGGTTTCTGGTAGACTTCTTCTCTTTGTGAGCCAAGTTTGGATACTTCCCATGTACTACTTCTTCCCTTGAAACTAGAGGTCTCTACCTAGGTGCTTCCTTTGCATGTGCGTACTCACTTTATCAATCTTTTGAGTACCATAATGCAGCTCTAGTTCTCGATTCATGTATTACTCGTGGGAGCCATTGCGCATCAGCCTTCTTAATACTCACCATGGTAGTGCCCTTATCCTTCCTTCTTCTTTCATCTGCATCACCTTTGACTTATATGTTTGTATAACTTTTATGTGTGCATAGCAGGAGAAAATAGGAACACTCGGATATATTTATACTTATGTTTTTTTCCACACTAGAGCATTGCGGAAGATCTAGAAATTCATGCTTATAATGGTCTTTGGCTCCACAATTAAAGCATGTCCCACGCGGGAACTCACTTCTTCCCCATGGTTGCCACAACCATGAAATCCTCCGTGAAATCCCTCCCATGTGTACCTACATCTCCACATTCTTCATGCCAATGCTCATCTCCTTGGAACTACCGGTAATGCCAATTTTTCACCTTCTAGCGACACCAAGATCAATTGCCTCATGAATTTGGTCAATCAATCTACAATCCTTGGTGTCATGTGTGGTTGAGGGTATATATCTTGCAATAACAAGATACATTTTTTATGGATCACGTGCTATAAAAGGGGCACCTACTCACATCATGGTCCCCGTGACATATTTCACAATTTACCGCTACTTACACATACCACCTTCTCGAGTACATATCGCACCATTATCCTTTATGTGCCCTTCTACGTTACAATCTATGCACCACATCCCACCGTGAGTATCTGAACTGTGTTGGCGAGATAATGTCTCCAACTACTTAGGCATGGCAGCAATATGAACCTCTAGAAATGGGCTAACACTAGTGTCAACACTACCAACTACCTCAACGCGTAAACAACTTCCAATGCTTTTAGGGTTCGTGAATGTTTTATGAGACAAAGCCCTCGTAAAGGGTGTGATCAACCCTCCGAAAACCATTGAGCATGTTGTGAAGGGTGGATATCATAAGACAATTTAGATAATAGAGTTTTAAAGCACACATCATATTCCCAGTATGCTCTTTGCCATTCCTCGCCGGATTTCGAGAGAGCTGACTTTCTCTTCTATTCAAACTCGTGGCATGTGGAATTCCGCCAAGAATGTATTTTTCAAAGGTGGTATAATCCATAACAAATGAAATGAGGGTCATACTTTCTATACCAACTATGCACACATCCTTGCAAGGTTATCGCAAATTGATTGGCCTTTCAATCCTGGGTCGTGATCCCCTTTCGCGCGCCATAGCAGCTCACACTTATGCACATGCTCTATGGCATCTTCTATCCCACTGTAATCTGGTAAGTGTAGATACATCTTGAAAAAGACTTGAGGAGGTGGCTAAGGCCCTTGTCCTCCCCGACCAGGCCTCGATTTCCTCCGGTGTTTCCTCCTCCACTGGACTCCACTAGATCCTGAGCCACCAACTCCACCACTTCCACCTCCTGATCCTCATGTGTTAGGTACAAGGCATGTGTTTGTCATGCCAAACACTCTTGTCATCCCACTAAAATGTGCACTTAGTTTGTGAACTAGTGCCACTCCCATCATGTTTCCTCCACTGCACTTCCCCGATGTGCTCCTAAAACCTTTTCCAAACATTCCACATATATATAGTGCTCCATAGAAGTCCCAAACATCTTCACCAAATACGATATCAAAATGGAATAACCTCATTCATGGAACAAACAAGCCAAGGTTTGGTCAGAAGTCCCAAATGAGTGAAGTCTTTGAGCCGGTTGAGGATCTTCTCGGGTGCCAAGAGACTGTTGCTCTACATTACTGAAACTCTTCAAGATATCAAATGGATCAATTGATGTACTTTTTCTTGGTGATTATTTTTCATCCTCTCATGATTCACCATACTTGAGTCTTCTCCTCCCTTTCCTTTTCAATCATTAACACCCCGAAATGAAGGCAAACATGTTAATTTTTCATATATTTTGATCTTAAGGGAATGTTAAGTATATTTTGATCTTAAGGGAATGTGTTGCTGGATTCTTGCATGCTTGTAATTTATTTGCATGGGACAACAAGTGTCATGTTGCTTGTGTGTTTGCCGATGTGACGAAAAATTGTCGTATGCTTGTTGAACTCTATATGTGGCCTTCTTGTAATCGCTTTGTCGATTTACTCTTGAACCAAATTAAGGTTGATATAAATGTGCAGCACCTGATTACAGGTATGAACAGTTGGCACGTAGATGCCAACGGAAAAGGTTCGATTCACGAACCATACACTATCGTAACATGAGACCTCGTAAGGCGAGGAATGCCTGGATACGGGTGGCTCAGCATGTTAATAAAGGACGAAATGTCCTGCACAGTGTTGAAATTGGAAGTCAGTCGGGAAGACTTGACTGGATTGAAGGTTGATTAGTGTTAGGTGTTAGAGGGAATTAGATCCTAATCTAATCCTAAGCTCTACCTTACATCCTAAACTACTATCCTAAGTGGATTTTTAAATTATATAAAAAGGTGGAAATAGACCTAAGTTCTATTAACCTAAAGACTAGGCTATGACCTAGGTCGAACACTAATATGAATCCTAAACTAATCCTAACCTAGAAGGGGACGCACAGACCCATGGGAAAGGATAAGGATGAAGGGTGTTTAATGGCATTAATGTGAAGTCCTTACGTGGACAGCGCCAGTTTGGCGGGAACAGGGAAAAACTAGAGGTATCTAGTTGGTCATGAAGCTAAACTTGGTTTTGCATGCAAAATTTGAATTTGATGGTTCACCAACCCAAGTCGGCAGTGGCATGAGAAAATAGAAAAGGCAGAGCCTTTAATGCATTTAATTTTTTTGGTCTTCGCGACCAGCTCGCCTTGGAAAGTGTATGAAGGAAATTTTGATTGTTTATTGTGTTGTTCGGATTTTTGGGAAGTTGCTCTGCATTTGGTTTTTGCTTGGTTCAGTCGAACCAGTTTCATTTGGTTTTTATCACTGTTCCTTGGAAATCTGGAGGTTGTTGCTGAGCCTGTAAGAGGAAAGGTGATTTTGGGAAGCTCGTGCTGTCGCCGTGGAAGGAAATACCTTCGGTAGACGCGGTTTTCTTCGAGTTTCGAGGAAGAATTTACAGGCATGTTAAGCCCTTCTCTTTAAAAACACTTGCTTTGCTTAAGCGTCTCATTAAAACAACCCTGCTCTTGGGTTTTGGGTTATTCGATTTTACTGTCTTTGTTTGAAATGAAGGGGTAAAAATTGTTTTCTTGCTGTTGTGATTGATCTGTCCTTGCATTTTCAATTTGAGTGGAAATACCTCCATGCTGTCTACCGGTTTTGTTTGATAAAGAATGGGAAATTCGCATGTGAATTATGGAATCGTGCATGTTGTATGAGTTTGTTATCATTATTGAATCAATCGTTCTTTTGTTAAGGAACTGGAATGATAGAAACAGTAGTTGTTGATGTTGTTTCTATACTGAAATCTTTAAAAAGGAAATAAGATCCTTTTCCTTCTGCTGTTTTGGATTTTGATGGAAATAACATTTGGGTTTTATTGAGCTTATGAACTCGATTTAAAGGAAGTAATGGTAATATTTTATTGCTGTCCCTTTTTCTTGCATAAGAAATGAACGAATAACGTTTTGGGTATTCGTGGAAGTAGGAAAAGTTAACTGTTTTTCTTCTGAACTTGCATATGATTACATTCCTTTGATTCTTTTGTGAAGGAAGGATGATTTTTGTGTTTTATGATGTTGTTTGATTTCCTGCTTGACTGGTCACAATTACAAACTTGGCCTTGTATTTTTGTGCAATGAATGATTATATTTTCTTCTTGCCTTGGTGGGAAAATTGATTTTGCATTTTGTGTTACGATTTGCTTTCTTCTTAGTGAAAGGTTAAAGGAATGAAATTTTCTTTTGCTATTTGAATTCGGAAATAGTATCGGAAGCCTTAACAACACTATGATTGGTCTTGCAAATTGCTAACAAAGAATGAGAAAATTGTATTTTGAATGTATGCGCTCATGGAAATAGAAAGTCATGTGAATAATTGATTTCGTGATTGTATAACTGTTTATTTGGTTAAAAATACAAAAGAAAGAAATATGGAATTTTCTAAGTATAGTAAGTACATAGTATGCATCTTATCTTATACTACTTGTTCTATGATGAATACGATGTTTTACTAACCTATTTTTGGTATTCATATGAGCCCGAATTAAATGAAGTATTGATAAGGACGATAAGTTCTTCCTTGTTTTCATTTAAAGTTGATTATGAATGAAATTATTCTTGCTTCACTTCGAAAGTGAATTCCGAATGGATTTTGTAAGTTTCACTCAATCAAGTATCTTGATTTGTGTCTCATTTGGATTCAATTTTAGGACAACTATGAGGAAAGAAATAGGAATGTGGATGGATAACTTGGAAAATGATCTTTTTTCTCTCATACAAATTGAAATCAGTAATCGCTTAAGAACGAATTTTGTATTGCTTGGGTATGAGCAACTATATTCATTGTTGTTTGCTTTCTCGCTCATGCTTGATTGCTTGAATCAAATGAGATGCATGAACCGAAAGGAAAGTAATTGGTTTACATTTCAGCTAGATTTTATCCTTTGCATTTATTACTAATGAAAGGAATGGAAAGGATAATGCTTATGTTATAACAAAGCAAGATGCTACTTATATTCCTAAACTTTACAAATATTGTAATCTGAACTTGGAACTTGTAATGGTTATGTGGGAAATAGGACAGCAATTCTTTGGCTGATTGGGATGGTATTTTGATGGTTCAGTTGTTATGCCATTCCATTCTTTTGATGCTTAATTCTTGATTGATGTTCATACTGTCGTTTCATAAAAGCAGGGTTCTTTTATTGAGACAGTTAATTAAAGCACCTCATTTTAATGACAAGTGCTTAATATGCTCAGTTCATTGAACTGACCCGTGCAAGTAATTTTGCAGATGGAATTTGATTAGAACGAAGACATGGCTATTTTCTGATGCTTCTTTTGATTATCTGAAGATGAATTGTATTTGTTAGTTATTATTCCTCTACGAGGAATTGTGAAAAGAAGAAAGTACATTCTTCTATCTATGAGTTGTAATGATGTTTTATATAAACAAAGTCCAGATACTTGATCGGCAAATGTATGGATTATGAAATGGATTGATGAATACAAATACAAGTGTGATATTTTAATAACTATATCAGTTTGATATTGTTGATTAAATTGGAAATATAATGTTATTTCTTGATTTGGATTTATTTAATTGTCCTTGGATGGATGTTAAAAAAAGGAATTGATATCTATTCTTACCTCAATGCAACTTTTAAGTTGAAATGTGCAATTAGTTCATACTTGGGTAAAGATGAATTTTTAATTGACATTAAAAAGGATTAGGAAGAATATGATTCCATAACTGATAGGTATTCATGATTAGCTTGGAAGCTAAGGAATATCAATTAACTTAGGAGTAATCGAACTTCGCTTTCGAACTCCATTAATAACCTCGTATGTTAAATTCAGAAAGAAAGGATATGGGATAAATATATCCAGTAGCTAATGGACCTTAACTATGTAAGGTTAAGGAGAATAAATGAATACATTTATTGGGAATTAGACCTCGTTTAAATGACGTCTAATAAGTCGGAATTCTGAATTTAGTTACAGTTGTGAAAATCTTGGTTAAGTTTAATAGGTTAAACTTATCACGTCCATCGGTAATGGGCTGCTTAATCCAATGATTAAGAAGAGAACCAAGTAGGGAAAATGCAACCCTTCTGGAAAGGAGAAGATGTATAAGTAAGCTAGCTAGAAGACGATTTAGTCTCTCTTAGCTACATACAAACCGTAACGGAACGAGGATAAAGGATCAACATGGTTGCACGAAAGTTGATCTTAAATATTAAGATCATATCCAAATCACTTGAGCAGATGTGTACTCTCGATGGGAGGATTCCGTAGACATTGACATACGCCAGCCTACAAAGACGGTGTCTTCATGAAGACGGGTCTTCATGACGACACAATGTTATAGCCGACATATTACAATGCCCTCCCGAATTAAATCATCAAGAATACATAGGCCGAATGTGAAGTTCTTGGTCGGGATAGAGTATGATCACGTATACGGAGTGACTCCTGAGGACTAAAGATAACTAGACACACGGAGTCGTGGGGAATGACACCGTATGTCTCGCGTATCTTTAGTTACCATGAGTGCCTTCCTATATTCGCTCATATTGCTAGTTGGAAATTGGAAGTTTAAATCGACCTTAAATTGAAAGGACTGGTAGGAACCAGAAAGACCATTCTAGATAACAGGTGAAGTGAAGTGAAGGACGTATTCCATTGATGTGTATCACATCCAGGAATATGATCATGCAAAGCATGTGAAAATCTTTGGCCAAAGTATCGCAAGTGCTGGTTGCGTTGTCCTAATCACTTAATTAATTTAAGATGCAGATGTCGATGAATATCAAGAATGTATATTCGTATAGGCTTCTTAAATGGATCACTTCGATAACCGGAAATGGTTAAGAGAACTTGTATATATAATATACTATGCATGAACGAACATGAAGGATCGGTAGTTGCCGAGTCATGAAATGAAAGATCGTTGAAACTCCGAGCCATGAAAATGGGAGATCGGCAGTTCTTCGAGTCATTTACAACAACATATAGAATCTGTTATAAGATTGAATGGCATTGAATGTGTGTTCCATATCAAATATGCGAACAGGAACATTAGTTTTAAAAGGAAATTGTGTGTTCCAAACTGTGTTGTTTGGGCAGAGAACAATTATTAAAACTTGAACGTGTGTTTGAATTATATAATTCATAACAGAGAACGTTATATAAAAAAAAAAAAAAATTCCCTTGTTCTAGTATCTTAAAATGGGGATGTTACATCTTGCATCGTAGCTGAAGGTCAGCAGCTCTTGACCTAATGAGTCCACGATATTAATAAGGTTTACATTTTCTTATTGAATGTAAAATGGTCGAACAAGAGGGAATGCTGCAATAACCCGCTACAGGTGGAGAAGCAAGCATCGCTCAAAAGTCGGATGAAATCCTTGCTGCCCTACTTGATACGAGGGATCGTTTGACTGCTCGAACAACAATCAATGGGCAATGAAGAGGAGGAAGATGAAGCTGAAATAAATGATCACCGCCTCCTAGTGGACAACATCAACGGAGGGAATCCGGGTGTTGATAATAATAATGTAATTGCTCCTAATCCCCCTGAAAATAAAAGGGCAAGATTAGCAAAATTGAACTTACAAATGATATAAAGAGAATAAGTCCTCCAAAGTTTGATGGAACAACCCTCGGGGACGGAGCCGAGAATTGGCTCAAGAAATGGAGAAATACTTTGCAATAAGAAACTTCTCCAAGAGACTAAAGCGATATGGGGAGCATATCAGCTTTCTCATGAAGCATCATCATGGTGGGACAACCGTAAGGTTGAGCTGAATATCATTGTCGAATCGCACATAACTTGGGATCAATTTAAGGGTTATTTTAGGCAACGATGGCTGCCTCAACTCTATTTTGATAGGAAAATGACCGAATTTCGAACTCGGTCGCAAGGAAGGTCATTTGATGAATATCGGGAAGGGTTTACTAAACTCCTTAAGTATGTGCCGCAGTACCAAGCTGATGAGAAGTTCAGAATACGGAAATTCATAATGGGACTGAATCCCATCATTGGTGGCGAAGTGGATGTCCACGGCCCAACCACCATGGATGGAGTTGTCGAAAAGGCAATCAGACAGGAACAGAAATTGAGAGCAATATCTGCTCACAGGGAAGAGATAAGGAAGAAGATTCCCAATTCTTCTTCATCTCTTGCACCAAAAAGGGGACCTTGGAAAAGGTTTGGTGTGAAAAACAAAATTGTTGTGATAACAACAAGAAATCTGTGATGAACAGACCTGTAAATAGCGTGCGGAACAACTTCACAAAAGTTAATGGCATCGGACATGTCCTATGGAAGCCGTAATGATAACTTCAAGGCTGGTAACAAATTTGAGCCTAGAAAAGGGCCAGTTGGAGGATGCTTCAACTGTGGAAAGGACCACTATGCGAATCACTATCCTCTGAAGAAGGATGATCGTGGTCACAAAGATAGATACACGCCGCAGTGGCTAATGCATGCCGAAAAGCAAGTTACGCCTATAGAAGTTTCTGTAAGTTATTCGGTACACACCGTAGTCATACTTTTTTTGATACCGAGCTACCGAATGCTTTATTTCTTTCGCTAAACTTGCAATGAAATTAAAAAGAAAGGCTGAAAGAATGGATAAAACATGGACAAAGGCATTATGGGAATAATGTTGTCCATACAAATAAATGTGCCTTTTTGGGGCAATTCTTGACTTGCCTAGTTTCTCCACCGGTTGACTTGTATGTCACTCCTCTAGGATCATATGATATCATTATTGAGTTAACTGTTGGCTGAACATAAGGCAAAGGTCGATCACATGAAAAACAAATTTGTTGTTTCGATGACCTCGCAAAAAGCAAAGAGTCATTCAAGGTGTAAAACGTGAAGTCATAGCTTAGGAAACCGATAAATATGCAACTAAAAAGGGCTAAAAATAGAGGCTGCACTTTGTATGCAGTAAAAATGACAGAAAATGCTGAGGAAGATAATGATTTCATGGAAAGATATCCATTGTTAAGGGGTTTCCGTGATGTGTTTCCGGAGGAATTGCCAGGTCTTCCACCCAAACGTGAGTTTGACTTTGCAATAGAAATCAAACCGAACTGAACCCATATCTAAGGCACCTTATAGAATGACCACCATTGAGTTGGTAGAGCTAAAGGCTCAGTTACAAGAACTTTTGACTAAGGGGCTGATAAGACCGAGCGTCTCACCTTGGGGAGCGCCGGTAATTTTTGTAAAGAAAAAGGATGGCACTTGAGGCTGTGCATTGATTACAGAATGCTGAACAAAGCAACTATTAAAAATCGATACCCACTTCCTAGGATTGATGATCTGTTCGATCAGATGCGAGGAGCATCAGTTTATTCAAAAATAGATCTTCGATCTGGGTATCATCAGCTGAGAATAAAGGAAGAAGATATTCATAAAACAACTTTTAGAACAAGGTACGGGCATTATGAGTTCACGGTGTTACCTTTTGGGTTGACTAATGCACCTGCCGCCTTCATGAATCTGATGAACAATATTTTTCAAGAATACTTAGACAAGTTTGTGCTTGTATTCTTAGACGACATTCTTATATACTCTAAAAATGTCGAAGAGCACCAAGAACATCTAAGAATAGTGCTGGAAATTTTAAGAAAGAGGAAGTCAGATGGTAAACTGTCTAAATGTTCCTTTTATGATGCAGAGGTGCATTATTTGGGACACGTTATAAGCAAGAATGGAATAG
This sequence comes from Taxus wallichiana var. yunnanensis, assembly GCA_018340775.1. Taxonomy (NCBI): domain Eukaryota; kingdom Viridiplantae; phylum Streptophyta; class Pinopsida; order Cupressales; family Taxaceae; genus Taxus; species Taxus wallichiana. The sequence continues at coordinate 696,920,575 of CM031239.1, forward strand.
TTGTTGACCCTTCAAAGATCACAACTATAATTGAGTGGCCTGCGCCTAAGAACGTGCACGAAGTGAGGAGCTTCATGGGCTTGGCTGGATATTATCGAAAGTTCGTTAAGGACTTTTCAAAAATTGCTGCCCCAATCACTTCGCTGCAAAAGAAGGATAAGAAATTTGTCTGGACAAAAATGTGAATCTGCCTTTAAAATTTAAAGGAACAGTTAACTACAACACCTATTTTGACTGTACTCGATCCAAATGGAAATTTTATGGTTGTAACGATGCCTCAGAGAAGGCCTGAGGTATTCTCACATGTAATAACCATGTCATAGCTTATGAAAGCAGTAAAGCTTAAGTTACATGAATGAATTATGCTCCACACGATCTAGAGCTCACCGCCATTGTTCATGCACTTCAAATGTGGAGGCATTACCTTTTAGGCAAGCCTTTGAGTTAAAAATGACCATCCGGGGCTGAAGTATATTTTTACTCACCAAATCAATGCAAGGCAAACAAGATGGTTAGAATTTCTGTCTCAAGATGATTTTGATATAAGCTACATCAAGGGCAAGGAAAATAGAGTAGCAGATGCTCGAGTCGAAGGAAGCATATCTCTCGCTCTTATAACGTTAAGAACTCAGCTTAAGGATGAGGTGAAAGATGCCTTGAATCGATCCTTATTTCCAAAGAAGTCAAAACAACACTTGCCGCAGAATCCCAAGGATGTCGTATATAAAGGATTCCGCTTTGATAATGAAGGAATTCTGAGGTTCGAAACAGGTATATATACCTTTGGCAAAATGACTTAAGAGGGAAATTGTTAATCGAATTTCATAATTCACCTTTTTCTCGACACCCATTATTACGAAAATGCTTGCTGATCTTAAGCAAAGCAATACTTCTAAAGGGAATGAAAAAGGATGTGGTGGAATTTGTAACACACCGCTTGAATGTCGCGTGTTAAGGCGGAACATATGCATCCCGCAGATTATCAGATCCCCACAAAGATTCCACAAAGATAAATGGCAAGTGATAACGATGGATTTCGCTCAAGGATTGCCTATGTCAAGAAATAAGCATGACATTATCCTCGTCAGAGTCGACAAATTGACCAAAGTGGCACACTTCATCATGCCGTAATTTGAAGGACGATGCACCAAAGTTGTTAAGAAGAAGATTTGTACATGAAATCTTCAGATTGCATGGAATACCGGAATTAATCATATCGACAGAGATCCGAGGATGACATCAAGGTTTTGGCAAACGCTTAATGCGGCCTTGGGAACTAAATTAAACTTCAGTTCTGCATATCATCCGAGACTGGATGGACAGACCGAGAGAGTCAATCAGTGTTTTAGAGGACATGTTAAGGATGTATCGTGCATGGACCAGCAAAGATAAATGGGAGGAATACCTTCCGCTGGTAGAATTTGCTTACAATAATACATATCATGCCTCTTTAAAAATGGCGCCTTTGAAGCATCAGATGGAAGAAAATGCGTAACCCCCACACCGGGACAACGTTGAGGACAGAGAGGTAATTGGGCCAGTAAAATCCTTATGGAAATGGAACAAAAAATCAAAATGATTCGGGAACATCTAAAGGAGGCTGCCAATAGGCAAAAGAGTTATGCAGACTTAAAGCGGGTCGACAGAATTATAAACCGGGAGAGAAGGTCTTTCTTCTGGTGAAGCCAAAAGAGCTCAATAACTTTTGGCAAGGTCGCCAAGTCATGTCGCCACGATACGTGGGACCTTTTGAAATTGTTGAAATAATCAACCCCGTAGCTTATCGTCTAGCATTACCTCCCGCTTTGTCTCAAATGCATGATGTTTTTCATATTTCTTTGCTTAAGAAATACGTGATGATTTATCACATGTGCTGAATCGAATTCCTCAGCAGTCCAAGACCCAGAATAATCGTGGTTAAGCCCATTCGAGTGCTTGGGAACTCGCCACTGTACTTAAGAAATCGCGAAGTGAACCAATGTAAGGTCCAAAGGGGGACCAGCTTCAAATAAGAAAGTGCAACTTGGGAAAATCTCGAAGAAATGAGATCTACTTTTCCACATTTGTTTAATCGAATTTGAAATTCGAAAAATTGATAATTCTACCAAATTTAGACAATTATTAGTCTATTGTACAGTTGTCTTAAAACGCTTGTTTTTAAGAGTGAATCTGTTTTTGGTATGAACTTATGAATGGAAGGACAATAACTGAACTTTGTCCTAGAACTCCTTGATTTGTTTAATCTGATCATCGGGACGATGATTCTTTAAGGAGGGAGGAATGTAACACCCTGATTTTGTAAGTTATCTTGGTGATTATTTTTCATACTGTTGTATCTGCTGAAATGAAGGCAAACATGTTAAGATATATTTTGATCTTAAGGGAATGTGTTGCTAATCTGGATTCTTGCATGCTGTAATTTATTTGCATGGGACAACAGCTTATTGCTTGTGTGTGTTTGCTGTGATCGATGACGACAAATTGTCGATGCTTGCTCAACTCTATATGTCAGGGCCTTCTTGTAATCGCTCGCTTTGTCGATTTACTTTACTTGAACCAAATCAAGGTTGATATAAATGTGCAGCACCTGATTATAGGTATGAACAGTTGGCACGTAGATGCCAACGGAAAAGGGTTCGATTCACGAACCATACACTGTCGTAACGTGAGACCCCGTAAGGCGAGGAATGCCGGATACGGGGCTGGCTGCATGTTAACAAAGGACGAATGTCCCGCGCACAAAGTTGAAATTGAAGTCAATGAAGACTTGACTCGATCAAGGAAGGTTGATTAGTGTTAGGTGTTAGAGGGAATTAGATCCTAATCTAATCCTAAGCTCTACCTTACATCCTAAACTACTATCCTAAGTGGATTTTTAAATTATATAAAAAAAAAGAAATAGACCTAAGTTCTATTAACCTAAAGACTAGGCTATGACCTAGGTCGAACACTAATATGAATCCTAAACTAATCCTAACCTAGAAGGGGACGCACAGAACTCCATGGGGAAAGGATAAGGATGAAGGGTGTTTAATGGCATTAATGTGAAGTCCTTACGATGGACAAATACTTTTAGGAACAGGGAAAAAGAGAGGTATCTAGTTGGTTATGAAGCTAAACTTGGTTTTGCATGCAAAATTTGAATTTGATGGTTCACCAACCCAAGTCAGTGGTGGCGTGAGAAAATAGGAAAAGGCAGAGCCTTTAATGCATTTAATTTTTTTGGTCTTCGTGACCAGCCGCCTTGGAAAGTGTATGGAGGAAATTTTGATTGTTTATTGTGTTGTTCGGATTTTTGAGAAGTTGCTCTGCATTTGGTTTTTGCTTGGTTCAGTCGAACCAGTTTCATTTGGTTTTTATCACTGCTTTTTTGAAATTGAGGTCATTGTTGAGCTCGTAGAGGAAGGTGATTGTTGGGAAGCTCGTGCTTGTCGCCGTGGAAGGAAACACCTTCTGTAAACGCGGTTTTCTTCGAGTTTCGAGGAAGAAATTGCAGGCATGTTAAGCCCTTCTCTTTAAAACACTTGCTTTACTTAAGCATCTCATTAAAACAACCCGCTCGCTTCTTGGGTTTTGGGTTTATTTGATTTTGTTGTCATTGTTTGAAATGAAATGGTAAAATCGCTTTTTGTCATTGTGATTGATCTGTCTTTGCATTTTTGAATTTGAGTGGAAATACTTCCAACTTGTCGTGGGTGGGTTTGTTTGACAAGAATGGGAAATTCGTTTGGGTATTTTTCTCGTTAATGTTTATATGAAACTGTATATGTGTGTATGAGTTTGTTTTCATTATTGAAACAATCGCTTTTTTTGTTTTGCTATATGAACTTGAATGATGAAATCAGCATACATGTATGCAAGTTGTTTGAAGTTGTTTCTTACAAATTTTTAAAAAGGAAATAGATCCTTTTCCTTCTGCTGTTTTGGTTTTTGATGGAAATGGCATTTGGGTTTTCCATGAGCATATGAACTCGATTTAAAGGAAGTAATAGTATATTTTTTTGTTGTGCCTTTTTCTTTTGATATGAAATGAACGAATAACGTTTTGGGTATTCGTGGAAGTAGGAAAAGTTAACTCGCTTTTTCTTCCGAACTTGCAATGATTACATTCCTTTTCACGTGAAGGTAGGATGATTTGTTGTGTTTTATCGATGCAATTTGGTCTTCCTTTCGGACTGTAGGACACGAAGTTAAACTTGGCTTTTTCTTTCGAACTGAATGAATGATTACATTTTCTCTTGCCTTGGTGGAAAGTTGATTTTGTTGTGTCTTATTTGATGCGGTTTGATCTCCAGTTCGGACTGTAGTTGTGAATAAGAACTCGGCTTTTTTTTCTGTATAATGAATGGAAAATATAGAAATTTGGTTTGCTGCTTGAGTCTGTTTGACTGTACCTTGTTGTGCATCTGATATCCTATGCGGGTTTTCATTAATAAGGGTATTGTTGTATGAAAATCACATTTTGGGTTCTGTACATCATTGTGAATAGAAAAATGGATTCGGGTAGAAACATTTGTTGGCAAGGAATTCAAATGTATTCATTGCTTATGGTTTATTGAATTGAAACAGTTCAGACTATGTGAGTTTGCTGTTCATTATGAACGATTGTTCAATTGTCATTATGAGTTGAGCTGTCCTGGTAAGGTAAACACGAATTGGGTGTTTTATTTCCTTGTAAGAAGATGATTGTTTCTTACTGAAATTATAGGGAAACGAATTCTTCTTCTTTCTGCTGTTTTCGATTCGAAGGAAACAGTAATTTGGTTTTTGATGAACGTTATAAGTTCAACTTGACAAAGATGACAGTGGCATTTAGATGGTTTTCTCGAGTGTCCGTGTTTTTTTCATACAAATGGAATATTTAATGTTTCGTGTGGTCTTCTCGATTTTTGCACCGCTCATTCAAAGAAAAAATGAAATCCGACTTGAATAATTCTTGTTGAGTTGAAGAAAATGGTTGTTTTCTTATTTGAATAGTTAAAGGAATGAATTCTTCTCTTTTTGCTGTTTGAATTCTCGGAAAATAGCATTAGAGCTTTACTCGCATTATGATTTGGTCTTGTCAGTAGGTAACAAAGAATGTGCAAATTGTATTATGAATCAGATGCTGCTCATGGATATAGAAGGTCATGTGAATAAGTGATTACGTGATTGTATAACTGATTTATTTGGTTAAAAATACAGTGAAAGAAGTATGGAATCTTCTAGTACAGTAAGTACATAGTATGCATCCTTATACTATTTGCTCTATGATGAATACGATGTTGTACTAACCTGTTTTTGGGTATTCATATGAGCCTGATTTAAATGAAGTATTGATAAGGACGATAAATTCTTCCTTGTTTTCATTTAAAGCTGATTATGAATGAAATTATTCTTGCTTCCGGAAAGTGAATTCCGAATGGATTTTGTAAGTTTCACTCGAATGAACTGTTATCTTGATTTGTGTCTCGCTTGATTCAATTTTTAGGACAAATCATGAGGAAAGAAATAGGAATGTGGATGGATAACTTGGAAAATGATCTTTTCTTCTCTCATACAATTGGAAATCAGAATCGCTTAAGAACGAATTTTGTATTGCTTGGGTATGAGCAACTATATTTATGTTGTTTGCTTTCTCGCCTCATGACTTGATTGCTTGAATCAAATGAGATGCATGAACCGAAAGGAAAGTAATTGGTTTACATTTCAGCTTAGTTTTATCCTTTGCATTTATTACTAATGAAAGGAATGGAAAGGATAACAGCTTATGTTATAACAAAAGATGCTACTTGTATTCCTAAACTTTACAAATATTGTAATCTGAACTTGTAACGGAAATTATGTGGAAAATAGGACAGCAATTCTTGGCTGATTGGGATGGTATTTTGATGGTTCAGTTGTTATGCTGTCCATTCTTTTTGATGCTTAATTCTTGATTGATGTTCATACTGTCGTTTCATAAAAGCAGGGTTCTTTTATCGAGACAGCTTAATTAAAGCACCTCATTTTAATGACAAGTGCTTAATATGCCTCGCCTATCAACCGACCTGCAAGTAATTTTGCAGATGGAATTTGATTAGAACGAAGACATGGCTGTTTTCTGATGCTTCTTTTGATTATCTGAAGATGAATTGTATTTGTTAGTTATTATTCCTCTACGAGGAATTGTGAAAAGAAGAAAGTACATTCTTCTATCTATGAGTCAGAATGATGTTTTATATAAACAAAGTCCAAAGTCCACTACTGATCGGCAAATGTATGGATTATGAAATGGATTGATGAATACAAATACAAGTGTGATATTTTAAAAACTATATCAGCTTTGATATTGTTGATTAAATTGGAAATATAATGTTATTTCTTGATTTGGATTTATTTAATTGTCCTTGGATGGATGTTAAAAAGGAATTGATATCTATTCTTACCTAAATGCAACTTTTAAGTTGAAATGTGCAATTAGTTCATACTTGGGTAAAGATGAATTTTTAATTGACATTAAAAAGGATTAGGAAGAATATGATTCCATAACTAATAGGTATTCAGGATTAGCTTGGAAGCTAAGGAATATCAATTAACTTAGGAGTAACCGAACTTCGCTTTCGAACTCCATTAATAACCTCGTATGTTAAATTCAGAAAGAAAGGATATGGGATAAATATATCCAGAGCTAATGGACCTTAACTATGTAAGGTTAAGGAGAATAAATGAATACATTTATTGGGAATTAGACCTCGTTTAAATGACGTCTAATAAGCTGGAATTCTGAATTTAGTTACAGTTGTGAAAATCTTGGTTAAGTTTAATAGGTTAAACTTATCACGTCCGGTTTAACGGGCGGGCTGCTTAATCCAATGATTAAGAAGAGAACCAAGTAGGGAAAATGCAACCCTTCGGTAAGAAGGAGAAGATGTATAGCAAGCTAGAAGACGGATTTAGTCTCTCTTAGCTACATACAACTGTAACGGGAACGAGGATAAAGGATCAACATGGTTGCTGAAAGTTGATCTTAAATATTAAGATCATATCCAAATCACTTGAGCAGGATGTGTACTCTATGGGAGGATTCCGTAGACATCGACATACGCCAACCATAAAAGAAGGTGTCTTCATGAAGACGGGGTCTTCATGACGACACAATGTTATAGCTGACATATTACAATGCCCTCCCGAATTAAATCATCAAGAATACATAGGCTGAATGTGAAGTTCTTGGCTAGGGATAGGAGTATGATCATGTATACGAGTGACTCCTGAGGACTAAAGATAACTAGACACACGAGTCGTGGGGAACGACACCGTATGTCTCGCGTATCTTTAGTTACCATGAGTGCCTTCCTATATTCGCTCATATTGCTAGTTGGAAATCGAAGTTTGAATCGACCTTAAATTGAAAGGACTGGTAGGAACCAGGAAAGACCATTCTAGATAACAGGTGAAGTGAAGTGAAGGACGTATTCCATTGATGTGTATCACATCCAGGAATATGATCATGCAAAGCATGTGAAAATCTTTGGCCAAAGTATCGCAAGTGCTGGTCATGCGTTGTCCTAATCACTAATTTAAGATGCAGATGTCGATGAATATCAATGTGATATTCGTATAGGCTTCTTAAATGGATCACTTCGATAACCGGAAACGGTTAAGAGAACTTGTATATATAATATACTATGCATGAACGAACATGAAGGATCGGTTGTTGCCGAGTCATGAAATGAAAGATCGTTGAAACTCCGAGCCATGAAAATGGGAGATCGGCAGTTCTTCGAGTCATTTACAAAGAAAGATATAGAATCTGTTATAAGATCAATGGCATTGAATGTGTGTTCCATATCAGAAATATGTGAACAGGAAACATTAGTTTTAAAAGGAAATTGTGTGTTCCAAACTCGTGTTGTTTTTGGGCAAGAGAACAATTATTAAAACTTGAACGTGTGTTTGAATTATATAATTCATAACATAGGCTCCCAAAAAATTCAAACTCAACAACTTTTGGACAAGAATACGTGGAAATTGCAGTATTCCAGTTAGAGCTAACTAGCAATACTCCCCTCCACCAATGTAGCACGGGTCCATGTTAGATCAGCATCTTGCAAGTTCTACGGTATGTTTCTTGGGTCCAAGGGTGTGATTTATAATACCACCTCGACCTAGATGCATATGCCAAGAGCCACTCAAATAATTATACTTTGGGAAACAATGTAGAAGGTTTCATACAACTCATGATAGAGAGTGTCTTCCACCCATATTCGCGTGTCAAACTGTGGTCCAAAGACAAAATTTCTGAGTGAAATCAACCTATGTGCTTTTAAACCAATTTTCAACACCTTCAAGTGTTAAGTGCTCTGTCATCACTTTTTACATAGACCACGATGTATGCCATGTTCCACTACAACTTCGAAAAGAGGTCCCAGAAACCAAGATGTAGTCATTTTTACACCCACCAAGAACAAGGGAACCTCACACGCACCTGGGCACTCACCCAAGGCACGCGAGAGGGAGCCGAGTCTGTCTTTTATGTGAGTTTAGTGGAAGGCATCATTCGTGATCTTGAATTAGTGATTTAAAGGACATGAAAAAGCTATAGAGCTCAGAACAACTTCTATACCCTTTCAGTCATATCAAAAGTGAAAGCACTTAATAGAATTAGGAGGTTGTAAATCCACAAATAGACTTAACATTCAAATAAGGTTCATGATTATACAAGAACAAAAGCATAATAGAAATATGCAGATAATACAGAGAGAATATCTTAATACAATTGTCATGGTAACCTTATCATATTCATTCACGCATTACTTATAGAATATCATGAAGGGGAGACTGTCATTGTCATGCGCCATATCTGATCCGTACATGAAGGTTTTCAAAACAAAATTTACATTCCCATTCCCTTATTACATCCTTCCTATAATCATCTACCCTTTTTATCCCATAGTTCTTGCAGTAATTCTGCAGAGCTCCGCTTCCTTCCTCGGTTTCTCTTTTTCTTTGCTAAGGGCGCACATATATATAGGCATCTGATCTCCAACAAACTCCTCTGCAACCTCAAATCTGGCCCCAAGTGTCAAGGTGTGGGTCGCCTCAGGTGCATGCCTCTCCATGTCATGATTAGCTTTTTGGATCTTCTTATCGCAAGGTATATTCCTTCTAGGACACCCTGTTTCCAAGCTAGAACCTTATCCAAATGGAACATGTTCTTCATGTGTTTTGTCCAAAAGGCTGAAAATGGCTAAGTCCCAAATTGTGCTTTGTGGGCACATGTCCTTGGTTCTCCAAGAACCCTTTTTGAATCCTTCCTTATGCACCTTAACTTGCGCGCTCCCTCCGGCCCCGTGCACTTATGCACATTTAAGATTTGAAAACTACAATAGGGTCCTAACATAGGCGTAGCTAGGGTATGGGTTATATGGGTTTGGTTCTTCTCGTTTGGGTGTCGGAGTAGGTGTGGTGTTGAATTTGGAGGATGTCTCTAAATCCAATTTGATAGGTGGATGAGTAAGGCTGGTGGTTGGGGTTACCCCTAAGGTGGTAATAGGTTTAGTCGAGGAAGATGCTATAAGTGTGGGTTTGGGTTTAGATGTAGGTTGGGTTATGGGTAAGGGTGTCGTGGATGAAGTTGTGATAGAGGTGGTTGTGCTTGGTTCGATTGGTCAAAATATTTTTGGGTAGATAGTGGAAGTATCAGCAAGTGACATTTGCATCTGTGTTGAGACTGGAAGCAGAAGATGCCCCCACAATAAGGCTCTGTCCACATAATCTGACGATCGGAAAATGTGAGAATGACATGTCTCAGTAGGTGGCATTGATGAGGACCTAATAGCAATTCCTGTAAAATGTGTCTTAGAGATGGGGAATTGGCTAGCTTCATCTTCTGTGGGTAAGAGAGCTGAAAGTAGGTCTGCAGGATCTTGGGTAGCTGATGGAGAATGGTCGCATAGGGGAAAATATATCTCTACCGGATCCGTGATAGGCGGAGGAGAAAATGGGTGTTACTCTATAGGTGGAGGAGATGATGGGTGATCCTTTGTGGGTGGAGGAGATGATGGGTGCTCCTCTATGGGTATAGGAGATAAACAAGTTTACTCCATGGATTAAAGAAGTATTGTGGGTGATGTTCCCTTGGTGGAGAAGCCAAAGGTGAAATGGTCTTGACATTAGTGAAGGGATTCTCCACAGGTGAGGAAGGAGGTGAAAGGTATTCCTCTATGGGTGGAGGAATAGGTGAGGTGGGTTCTAATGCGAAGGAGGGCTCCAGGTTAGAATTTCCTTTATGGAATGAATATGCGGTAATTTGGAAGTAACGAGTGTGTCATTGAAAATAGTGTGGACCTCGCGGGTATGGGTATCATGAGTTGAGGTCTCACCGGTTTGATTAAACGAAGGGGCATGATTGGGATAGGCTCATTACAAATTTCATCATAGGTGAGAGTGTTGCAAGGAGCCGAGCGATGCCTCTAATGTCTCGTATCTTGTTCATCATTAATTTGATTAGGTCATTGATAGGTTGCGATGGTTGGGTGCCTCCTGTAGTGTAAGAGGGTTGGTGTTGGGCATGTAACAAGGGTGGCATTCCAGTATATGGTGCTGCCATGTAGGTAGATTGAGAAGAAGGTAGTGAAATAGGGGTACATACCTAGAGTGAATAATAGATGAAACATGAGGTCACTGATAGTACGTATATGGAGTTGGAAGGGTCATGGTGACCCTAGTAGCTATGGGGGCTAATGATTGGGGAATAGAAATTACCACATTTTGAAAGGGGGTAGGGGTCACCGACAAGGGAGGTGGTTGTGTAGCTACGGTATATGCGAGACAATAAAATGGGCGAGATGAGGTTGTGTTTTGAGTGGTTGTAAAGGTATGGTGGATGTGGCGGGTGCAAATGAGATGTAGGACAACTGTAGTCATAGTGGGTATAGGACCTAGCTACGAAATGACTAGGGGTAAGGTATATGTGGAAACACAGAGCTAAATGGGGTTGACGTAGGAGTGGGAGCAAGATTCGGGGATAGATATGGGCATTACAGTATATCAATCGACCCAAGGCTTCTCGAGTGGACGAGTGGGAAAGGTAAAACTACAAGGAAATAGGGTTTTGGTCAAGGAGTCGTGCGAACTCCTCATCTATGGTAGTGATAGTGATAGGTTTGATAGGGTCCATGGTGGGTGATAAAATGGAAGGTGGTGAAGGGCTAGTGGGAGTGGTTGATAACTAGCATAGAATACGAGGTGCTAGCTTGTCATGCATTAGTACCATGTGAACAGTAATTGATTAGGTTGGTTGCCTTTACTATAAATGAAATAGGAAGAACAAGTGGTAAGAAGTGGATTAGGTACCAAATTTTAGGTAGAAAGTGGCACAGGATAACCGAGGCTAATCAGGGTAAACTGACACCGGTTAGGGGTAATCTGTTGCTTGTTTCTGTGGGAAATGGATAGTGAGTCAAAAAAGGTGTAAGGGAAAATATGACAGGTATGTCGAATACGATGAGATTTACAAGGCCAATGGGAATGATAGTAGTGATAGGGACTCTGAATAGTTGAAGAAGGTGAATAAATGTCCTTTTGGGTAGGTTAACCAAAAGGACCTAAAACCGACACTGGTTGGGTATAACCGATGATGGTCAAAGGATAACCGACGATGGTTCTTTGGGTGACATCGGTCACTATGAAATTGAAACAACTCGATGAAAGAAAAGTGGTTTTGAATTAAAATATGATGTGGAATCAAACCCAAAATTCTGAGAATGATGAGAATATGGTCCGAGACACTCGAAGAAGTTAGAATACGTCAACTATGATGAGGAGCATACAAGGAGAAACAAGAAAAATGAAGAACGTGACCTCTCACCTAAAAATGCAAGCCAAACAGAAAACACTAATAAAAATGCAATCTTAAGAGTGCCTTTTCTATTATGTTTGTTTAGCTTATGCTATTTAAGGAATGACTCATGAACTATAGAATAGAATTTTTGGTGAGGATGGCTTCCTACGAAAAAGGAGATCTAAAAGGTGAGGTTTCGAGTATGTTATGGTGGGGGCGGGCCTCACTTTGAAGTATGACTCAACAGAGCAGCGTGAATAACCTGGGTGCCCACCATCTTGTGATCATGTGATCACCTAAAACTTCTTCCGTACGATGTTGTTTAAGAATGTGTGTATTTTGAATTTTGTTGAGGTTCGGGTGAAGACTCGAGAAAGAGCAAAGGAAAGAAGTGCTTTCTATGATTTGTTTGTCAACCATCACCGGGAATGACTTCTAGCATATAGGTTGGCCTTAATTAATGTGAGCTAATGCATAAATCAGAATGAAATGCAATGATTTTTAAGCCCAAATCGAAATATGAATTTGGATGACATAAATAGATGAAGAGGAAGAGGGATGATCTTTCACTAAAATCCAAAAAAAAGAAGAAATGGTTCTTTTTAAGTACACCAAAAGAAAGGTTTCTTTTAAGCAAATAGAAAGAAAAAGAACATTACCAAGGAAGAAAATTAATGTGTATGCTTTTCTAAGGAAACAAACACACAAATTTTCCTAAGAATGAATAAAAATGCAAGGAACCTTGGATGGGTCCCACTAGGTGTGCTAAAATGTTTCTCAAGTTACCCAAAATGTGCCCCTACTCATTTTTGGCTAACTCCTTTCATCTTTCCTTCTCTTGTGCCTCAGACACAAAATTTTGCTTTTCGAGCACTCAAAACCTTCGGAAATGTCACCATTGGGTAGAGCTCTCTCTCGCCTTTCCGAGAAAGGAAGTGGCGGGGGTCGGAGGAGAACTTGGTTTTTTGCCAAGTGTTTTGGCAAAGGTTTCAAAAGAAAAATTCTTCCCACGGGGCCCGCCGATGAATCAGGAGCTGCCACGTGTCCCAGGGAAAATTTGGGAAAATCGGCTAAGTGTTGGCGCAAGGAAATTTTGAAGAGATGGCCCCGCGGCCAATCAAAACGTGACACGTGTCATAAGGAATCGAAAGTGGAGCGCGGGGTAAAATTGGAAATTTGGCTAAGTGTTGGCTGAAATTTCAAAGAAGGAAATTTTCACCCATTTTCCCGCCGCCTAATCACAATGCGACACGTGTCCAAGGAGGTCCACACCAGCGGAGCGGGGGGAAGAATTAGAATTTTTGGCAAAATGTTTTGCCGAAAGTCCAAAGGGTGAGTTTTGGCCCACTGCCCCCACCAACGAATGGAATCTCGCCACGTGTCCCAGCCGGGTGGAGCATGGGAATATTTGGGAAATTTTCCCAAGGAGGAAATAGAGGAAAATTTAGAAGGGAAAGCCCGCCCCCTTATTGCGAGCCAATGGAATCTCGCCACGTGTCCAGGTAGGGCAAAAAATTCAGAGCAAGCCCGCGAGGAAATTTTGGAGGGTCAAACCCACACCCAATGGGGTTTTGACACGTGTCCAGGCCAAAAATTTGAAGCGACCCACGGAAAATTCAGGAGAGACAGGCCCGAGCCAATCACATCTCGCCACGTGTCTTCACCTCATCGGCCGGTGGGAAATTTTGAAATTTTTTCCAAAGGCAAAAATGAAGTAAAATGGAGCAGGAAGGGCCCGTGACCAATTAAAACGTGCCACGTGGCACCTGAACCGGTGGGGTGTGGGGAATTTTTTGAAAATTTTCCAAATGACCAAAAAGGTAAAAAATTCAAATTTTTGGCCCGCCGATCTGATTTTGGCCTGTTTTTGCCCTAAATTTTCAAATTGCCATATCTTTCAATCCAGAGCTCGATTTTTGTGTTCTTTATATCAATGGAAAGCTGGTGAAATTATCTACATGATTTTAGGGTCAATTTTTCATTTTGGTTTAGTTTGGAGAGAGAAAATTAAGAAACACCTCTCTGGCATGTGGTAATGGCCAGAAATGACGTTTCAACAACCAGTTTTAATGCAAAATGGGTCGCATTCTTCTTCAAAGAAGGCCAAAATGTCAGGGCATGGGTTTGTAAGGATGCCCATGCTATTTTAATGCATCTTCATTCAATGGGGAATGGCTCCCACATTTTTACACATTTTCTCTCTCCTGGGCTCGACCCATGCATTGTAAAAGCTAGATTTGGCTCATTTTTGAGGGTTGAACATTTTTTTGGATAGCAAGCTTCTTCTTTCACCTTCAACAAGTGATTTTTGCAAGTATCAGACCTTCTTCATGATTGTAACAGGTTTATACCTCTTTGATGTTGCAAATGCAAGGATTTTGACAGTGAAAATGATAGTGCAGACTCTGTGATCAATTTTCAGTCCTTTGTTTGTATTGTCTTGCTTCATTTCAGACCTCTAATTGCATCTTATCAGCCTGTGTATGATGTTTCATGTTGCATTTCATGAAATTGTGTCAATTTTCATGAACAAGAAGTGTTCACCACTCCTTTGGTGTATCACCTATTAGTTTAGTTTCAATTTTTACACTTTCTATCTCTATCTCCTTGGAATTTAGAGTAGGATTAGGATTCAAACCTTTACAATTATGCAAATAATGATCTGATTAGAGGAGCTTGAGGAACCACCTCTAATATGGAGATTCCTCCTCATTTTACAAGTCCCACACTTAGAGAGAGGTTTCAATGTTGTGCAATCACACCGGATGCCCGAAACATCAACTTAGAAACCTAATTTACATCCAGGGTGTCTTTGCTGATTTGCAACAACAGCTTTTGGCACGCCTCGGTGGGAGCTTAGAGGTCTCATTTTCATTGCAGTAAAGTGGATGTGAATCTACTACAATTTTCTTGCTTAAAAGAACTATAAATTGCACATCCGGTGACTCCAAGGGAAGAATCACTCGTTTTAGTGCGCGGACACGAAAACTCATGAGAAGAATCACCACAAGGTCAAGAGCTAGAGAAGAAGAGGTGCTGTTTGAATATCTGTAGTTATCTCCAAGAAGAAGGCAAAGAGGAAGAAGGATTCAAAGGTCTCCATCTCCACCAAACAGAACTCTCTCAACTCCTCCACCTGTGTAGGGCCTTTCATTCACCAACAAGGGTTCTAAGACCAATTAGAATGGCACAAAACAACCCCTATGTCAATTTCACTAGCAGCAGCCCACTTGCTCTCAATGCACAAAATCTAATTCCAATTGCAGCCTTAAAGAACATTCCATACTTCACTGGAGAGAATCAGACTACTCTGGTGATCATGTTAAAGACATTGCCAACCTTTGTGTAATTCATGAAATCAATGAGATGTAAGTTGCTGTCAAATTGCTGGCATCTTCATTCAAGGGGAAGGCATTGCAATGGTTTAGAAGCCTTGCCTTAGGTTCTATTCAAAATTGGAACCAACTATGTGTAGCACTTCATGAGCAATTTGGAGAGAAGGGAGACAACTTGTCTCTTTTGGAGTAGCTGACAACCATCAAGAGAGCTCCCAATGAGCAGCTGACTGATTTCAACTTTAGATTTCAAAGGACTTGGGAGAGAATTCTAGTGGTAGTCAGGCCAACAACCGAATGTGCTTTTCTTTATTATCTCAAATCTCTAAATTCTAATATTTCTATGTTAATTCAGTCCATGGGAGGCACAACTATCCCTATGGCTTATAACATTGCCATTAGGGCTGAAAATTGTTTGATCCAAGCTGGCAAACTAGCCCCTAGACCTCCCATGCCATTGTTTCCAAGTTTAGAGAGCCCAAACACTAATCAACTAATTTGGCTCCTTCTCCCACTCCTAGAAATCAGATTTCAAATGAATATTCTACTTCATCTCCAAGTGCCACAAATGAGCTTGAAGAAGTCATGAAGCAATTGCAAAATTTAGGTAATGAGCTGGTTACTCTCAAGAGGCAACAAGCCCAAAGTTTTAGACCTTCCTTCCAGCCTCAAGCTCAGCCTAATAGGCAGCCATATCAACCTCATAGACCACCCAATCCAGCTGCAAATCTAAATCAAGCAAGGCCTCCTGCCAACAGAACATTTCAGCCCTATAATCTAAATGCTATATCTGCCTCTAAGGCATTGGTGCCAACACAAAACAACGTTGCTTAGGAGTATGATTGGTGTTTTCCATGCAATGAACCTCACAACCAATCTATGTGCTTCAACGGTGCCTTGAATCAAGCATTAATGGTGACAACTATTGGTGTGGAGGGTGAGGGCAAGTCAAGGAAACAACCAACAACAAGAAACATTCCAAAGCAGCAATCAGCTCCAAATGACACCACACTTGTGAACTCCAGCGCGAGAGGATTTTGTGGCATAAATCAAATAAACCTCTCAAGGTGTTGCAACCAACACAAGGTCAAAAATAAGGAATTTGGGTGAAGAACAACCATTAGCTCCAACCAATCCACAACCTTTTATGGCTCCACAAATGGTTGGCAAACAAAATCCAGATTGTAAATGCACAAGGGCATCCAAGAATAGCTCTAGACCAACTAAAATACCATTTGTTGCTGCCCACACGCAAGGGATGAATATGCAAACCAAGGGACAACAAAGAGATCCTTCATCACCATTTACTATCATTGATCGATGAAGAAGACAAATGTAAATATATCAATGTGGGAATCCCTATCTATCCCAGGCCGAGAGATTTGCTACAAGATGCCATGAAGGACTGCCAACTTCAATCAACAAGTCCAAATGCAAGAGAAGGTGCTCACAAATGCTACCCAACCTCGAAGGGAATCATGGAGGACAATGCAAGGTAAAATGTTGAATCCCCTCCTTTTTATGTCTCATTAATCATTGGAAACCAATTGGTGCACAATTACATGATTGATTCCGGGGCAAGTAGCTCAAAGTGATGCCCAAGAAAATAGATGATCAGCTAGGACTTCAATATGAAACCATATCCAAAGGGGTGGTGCAGTTGGATGGGACAGCAGTAATAATAGTTGGGGTGATGAGAAACTTGAGTCTTACCTTGCATGCATGTCCAAATGTTGTTGTTTTACAAGATGTATCAGTTATAGACCTTCCACCACTCTTTGCCCTATGTTTGTCAAGAGATTTCACAGCCAAGATTGGAGGATATTTGTCTGTCTGATTGGTCACACATGCTATTCAGAATGAGGTATGGAACCAAAGCTACAATCAGGTCTGAACCTATTGCAAACTTCCACATTGAGCCCTACACTCCAAGTCAGATCAATGCCAATTGTTCAGCGTTTGATCAAGAAGATCATCCAAGCACTGATGAAGCTGACACCAAGGTTGGAAGCATCCTGGATCTAACTCTTGATGAATGGGCAAACAAGGTGCATGCTTTTGATCCTTATCAAGAAGTAGAAGAATCGAGCTAGGGTCTATTGCATACATCAAGAAGATCAGCCCATTCCTAGCATCACCAAGCCAAACCACAAGGATGACAATGAGGTATGGCAAATTGCTGTTTTGATGGATCAAGGAGTAGACAAGGTACGGGGGTGGAGCTATGCTTATTTCACCTCAAGGAGTAAAGTACTATTCAGCTTTTAGATTTCAGTTTGCATGCTCCAATAACACTCTTTTGCTGAATATGAAGCCTTGGTGCAAGGGATGCATTGGGCAATCAAGAGAGGAATAAAGAACTTGCAAGTCTTTGGTGATAGTGAGTTGATTGTCAACCAAGTTAAGGGGTAGCATGTTGTAAAAAATAATCTGCTCAAGTGCTATAAGAACAGGGTGTGGGACATCATTGAAGATTTTGAGGGTTTTGGCATCAAATCCATTCCTAGAAAAGAAAACCAAGCTCTTGTGACAGGCTTCAGCAAAGCAGTTGGGCAGCCTTTGATATTGTGGAAAGCATTCAAAAGGACAAGGTACAACCAAACATCCATGTGATTGTGAGGCCTTCAAAGTGCGAGATAACAATGTAAGTTGGCAAGTGTTTGAGAATGACTAGCAAATCATCCATTTCTTACAAGAAGAAGCTGAGTTCTCGCTAAAAATCAGAAAATTGGAACAACAATATGGTGACCAAGTAGTACAGTGAGAACTAACAAGCTGCCCAAGGGACTTATCACTTTA